>CAXKWD010000002.1:213168638-213768638 GCA_964059195.1 Ectobius pallidus
TGAGGGCTTTGTCTGCAGTGCAGTCACATGTTTGTTTACTTCGCTGATGTAGTTGAAAATGAATACTGTACTACCAAATATTATAGTATTAGGTATTACATGAATATTGTTATATACAGAAAGTACATTACTGTGAAATAATTAGCGGAGTTATATGACACTGAATTTTGTGAAATGTTGACATATTTTAAGAATTTCAAGTTGCAATATATTTAGATTTGACAAATAACACTATTCCTTCACATAAGCTTATCAACCTACATCGTCAAATTGGCTGAGTTAGCCGAATGGTAATATCTTGGATTCAACAAAAGCATACTGGCACTTTGTTATATCAGTTTACCTGATTTTATTAGGATTTGGTTTGAGGTCTACGAAAAACAGTGGTATAGGATTCTTTGTAACTGGGTGGTAAACAGGGACCATCTGTGTAGGTGAATAGCCAATTGATTTCAGTTCATTCATTACAATTGCCGTATCGAATGTAGGATGTAAGTAATCCTCGGATAACTATTCTGAAATTGCGACCCTGCTTCATTTGGTAAGCGTGGTATTCAGCTTTGTTTGTTTCAAAATATTGAACAGCCTTTCTAACTGATTCAAAACAGACTTTTAACTTTCTGACTTGCACTTGTAGTATGCTTGAAATTCCCCACAGCTTGACTGTTTAAAGCCTGCAAAACTGTATTCATATTGCTGATGTTATTGATGTAGATAGGAGGTGGTTTAACAGCTTTGACCTGAGAGTTATCATTTCTGTTATCTTCTTGATTCATATTTTCATTGCATTCATCCTGGATTACTCAACGGTGCAAAAGGATTTGGCGTAGAATATGAAGACATAGTAGGACGATTGTCCGTGCAAAATCTTTTAGATGCATTGTTGTTAGTATGATTTTCATTTGTTTCAATCATGGTATCATAAGCGCAGTATTAAATGTTTTATGACAATACAGCCTTAATATAATTTGCCACAAACACTTCCAGTTATAAATAATATAATAATCTACTACTTACAGTAGAATCCAACATAATATTAGCGTTTATATGTCCACAAACAGCTATTTATATCGCAATATTACATGGAACAAATAATCATGAGCATGGCCAACTCTAAACTTGAATTGCATTTGATAAATATTCTTTGTAATATTTTCAGAAATTATATAATTTTTCAAGGGAATGAGTAGTTTGTTTGAATTTTAATGTTGACCGCATTACTTTCTGGAATGAACTGGGGAAGTGTGCAAAATTTTGTGCAAATTGCTCAAGAAATGTAGATTTGTATGGGGAACATACATATCCACATACACACTTTCAGTTGTATATATTAGAGATATGATATATTTCCATACAATCATTAAGTGTGGAATAATTTTGGGGGGAAATTCTACACATGATAAAACAATCTGTAAACTACAAAAGAAAGTGATTACAATTACGAAAAAAGTAGCAGAACAACTAGTTGTAGGCATTAATTCTGATTAATGTATTTATACCACCTAAAAATGAAATATGTTAACTCTACCAAACCATTTTATATTTATGAAATATACTTTGCACGCATATTCAATTATCGCAGAAGTGCACCAGGAATAAGTGTGCTTTGTTCATAGCACAAATGCCTACCACTGCACATAAAGGAAGTTTAAGACAACATTAAAGAAATTTCTACTAAAGCGCTGTCCTCATGATATAATAGCTATTTATGTATCAAGTACGCAAAATAACGCTTTAGCGGACGAATCTAGTATAGCGACCGAGGCTGAAATATTGGATGAGTCCGATAAAGTTTTTGCGAACGTGGTGCATACAATATTTTTTTAGTAAAAACTCTCTAAGTTAAATTAAATGAAACAAAAATACCTTATAAATAATTATAATGAAAGGTAGTCAGCCATATTCTCACGGCCCTCTGAAACGCAAAACAACAATGAACCATAAGTACCAATATGAAATTCGGTATAGATGGATTATGAGTCGCTTTTTGTAAACAATAATGCATACGAACTATAATTATGAAAAACTTGTGTAAATATCAGTGATAATCTCGAGGAAATTTCAATCCAAGGTAGAAATATTGAATTGGAGCTGGTAGCACCAACATGACAGCAATAGTAGGCTATGAGAAGGAATATATTGCAAGCAATCAATGATAAACAATGATGCTCTTGTGACCCAAGATGTGAAAAGTTGTTGGCTTATATATGGAGGGCTCAGAATACAAGTATACAAAGTCCACTTTTTGTCATTTTTGAGTTAGCAACGCTATAACATGCACCAGCTATGTAAAATTTTAGTGTAATAATGAACCAAGTCCTAGTTCTGATAATATCCGCTAGGCAGCAGAAAGTTCTGTTGTTTAGTGACAGATTGTTATTTTCTTTCAGAATTCTACTGAACCAAGTCCAGGTTCATGCCTTAGGAAACATTTATATGAACATGCCAGGACATTCAAACACGTTCTGTTTTCTGACTCATGCACTGGGCAAAACAGGAATATAAAAACTAGCCTTACTCTACTGAAACTTGTTCAAGACCCTCTATTGGATGTGGAAACAATTGATATGAAATTTATGATACCAGGCCACTCATCCCTTCCCAACGATACTGATTTTGGTATAATAGAGAGAGCAAGCAAGAAACATGGGACCATCAATGTGCCTGATGACTGGCACAACATCATTAAAACTGCAAAAGTGAAAAAGCCTCAGTTTGAAGTTGTAAAAATACGAGAAGAGTTTTTGAGCACAAAACCCCTCGAAGATTCAATCGCAAACAAGAAAAAGGACACTGAAGGTAGGAAAATCAATTGGCTTAAGATACGGTGGTTGAGGTTTGTAAAAGGAGCACCCTTCTAAATAAAAATAAATGAATCTTTCAGTAAAATTTCGGGGTTCCGAACCTTGAACATCTCGAAAAAGACCAGTAAATGTAGGCCAGGAAGACCTGTAAAGTGCAAACCTTGTTGACTGTACAGCAGGGTCAGCTTTACCCAACCAGAAGACAAATGACTTTCAAAAAAAAGGAGGACATGTTGTCCCTATTCCCTTACATATCCCCTATTTATCTTGGATACTTCAGAAACCTTCCAGGGAATCAGCAACTGAAGGAAATGACACCGATGATGAGTTCTTTTTATGTAAATTAACTTTTCCTTTCAACTAAGAAGTGATATTTTCTTTTAATATTTCTAATTTTATCTCTAAGCAGATGTAAAAATAAAGAGTATTAACAACACTTGGAGTTGGTTCATTATCTTCTTAAAATTCTTCAGAATACATTTGAACCAAGTCCACTATATTGGATTTTTTTTGGTTATAACGTGAAATTTGGCCAATAAAACCTATGTAAATGTCTAAGTTACTCCTTGAACTTCTTAAATTGAATATATACTTTTAAAAAATGTTAACAGGTAATTTTGTTATGAAGCTTTAACTTTAAACTTCTGTAGCTCAAAAGTAGCTAAAGTGGACTTGGTTCACTTCTATTCTGAACCCTACATATGTTGTTATATTATGATGAAGTAGGCTACCGTGTTTTGCGAAAAACCCTCGTAAAGTTTCTGATTATCATAAAGGAACATGTTGGCATAAATAATAATTTGTTGTTTTATGATCAATTATATGCTTAAATCCATGTTAATGTTGGTGTGACTGGTCAATGTCATCTGAGTTTTGTTTATAGATTGCCATGACGACTTTAAAGTACAAGGCCGATAAAACTGCATTTTGAATGAAGTTTTATGCAATTTTAGCGGCCTTGGTTGCTAAAATGCAATTTTTCGGCTTGATACCAGTCTGACAAGCAACTGTTTTAGAGAGCGTGTACTAAAAACAAAATTTATTGAAAAGTGTTGGAATTCATTGTAGTTAAATTGAATTGTGATCAAACATCTCTGTACTCTGGCTCATTCCCTAGAGTCATCACCCGCACCTGGAACTCCCTTCCGCTGGACATCAGGGGTAGTCGGAGCCTACAGATTTTTAGGTCTAAGTTACTCAAGTATCTTGCTCCTAACTAGAAGCAACGTTTCATTATACAGCCTAGGTTAATTTATATTGTACAATATTTTATATATTACTTAGACTATATTGCTTAAATTTGTTAATTTCTTAGATTTAGGTTTGAATTTTAGTATATAGTATACAGTGAGTCCCACGCAAGAGTTGGCCAATGACGCGGGTTTCTGTGTCACAGCGGGCACAGCTCCAACTCCCGAGCGATCGGATGAAATATCTACGCAAATAAAGTTGCTAACAGTGTAATGATTCAGGTTCTTACAGTTACAGTTAAAATTACAATGAAAATAACCTTGTACCTCATCACAAGAGATGTTGGAAATGGTCTCCTCTTGCATCCACACAATACTGGCACCTTTTTAGGAAATTTTCTTTCACACGCATAAGTTCAGTTTCCGAGATAGAGTTAATTTCTTTGTGATACTATCTTTAAGTTCTTCTAATGTATAGGGAATTGATCTATAAACTTTATTTTTCAAGTTCCCCCAAAAATAATAGTCTCATAGGCTATTGTTAGAAGGAATTGTGATATTCATCCTAAGTGAAGGATGTATAGATGAAGTGAGGTTTGAGAAATGCAAAACAAATCAAACTTGGCTTTCAGCAAACAGTTCCAGAGGGATTAGATGCTCAGAAATTCAAAATTACAATGCTCTTATAGACAGTAAAATGCACATTGAGACAGCTTTTATCAAAGGGTTGAGTGCAAACAACAATAAAGTTTTAAGTGATAAAATTAGTGATCATGGAAGGAGTAAGTTTCACTTCAAGTGCCGATCTATTTTAAATGAAAGAGAAAATTAAGCAATTAATAAATCTCTCTGAATATTTCAGAAAATTTAAAGAAAAATCTAGAGAAATTACAAGTGTTTTCAGGGTAGCATACCTCATTTTTAGAGAAAATGAGCCATTCGTGAATTTTAAAAATGTCTGTGAACTGCAAGCTTTGAATGGATATGATATTGGAAGCATCACACTTGTGCAAATATCATACATTAGTAAACATATACCATGTCATCTCTACTATCCAAGTACATCATTAATTCCTGTTGTATTTTCAGCATTTGGTCGACGAAAGCATTAATCTAACAATTAAATCATGCTTAATAGTCTATGTTCGTTGGTTCAAAGTGCAACTATTTTTATGATATAGTAGAATTAAACTCATTAACAGGAGAAACCGTTGCCAACAGTATTATATCTTGTTTTATTAGTAACTAGCTGGTGCCCGCAGCTTCGCCCGTGAAAAATATTTCAAAAATTAAAAATTAAGAGCATAATAGTTAAATCATTATATTTATTAATACCTACATCACGTGGACTACATATCACGATTAGAAAGCATTGCCTGGTAAAAACGACCTCAGATTTGAGTTCCCTGGCCCAGAAAACAACTGTATAGTGAGTTTCGTCCAAATCAAACAATGTTTGACAATATTTAGGCCTATATTCCGTGTAGGTTGAAAATTTCAGATGTCTGCGGGCCTTGACATTCTAAACAAATGAATCGACCATGATGGGCTTATAAAATGACGTGATTCTTTTATTTCCAAATCGGAGAAAAAAGTAGGCAAGGCCAGCTAAATTGATTTGACAAATGAAATGTATTACTGAGAACCGATGCTTCGAAAGTGCAAAAAATGCAAGTTTTCTGCCCGTTTTTCACTCATAGCTCGCAAACGAAAGCAAAAATTAAAAATCCGGCTTTGAGATGCATTTTTCCACCAGTCAATCCACCTATGCTTAAAATTTCAGATCTCTGCATTCAGTACATTTCGCTGGGCATCGCGGACAGACAACAAACTTTTCCTTTTATTAATATAGATGGTATTTCTGAAGAGATTTTATCAAAGCAGTTGGTAGGATTTGCGTAGGATGGAGCAGCTACATACATTCGTAGTCACACATTGTTTGAATAAGACGTCTGCACTGCTCCATTTAAAGTCTTTTATGGATGCATTGTACCCACATTTTTTGGCAAGCCCTAAAATCCAACCTGAATCGACTGAATTTGCCATGACATTGGGAGGATATTCTACATCACATGCACTGATGTCAAGTTATTCATCGCTTTTTTTCAGTATTTAACAAATCAAGACAACAATCATTCATTGCCTTCACTTACCAGTCCACACAAAATGACTTCATGGTCATGTGGAAACTTTCCAAAATACGATTTCTCGTAAACTACTGACACAAGAATCCTATGACAAACACCACTGACATTCTAATTTACTCTAATTTTGTTTTGTTGATGTAACTATTCATTGTTCCATTTAAAAAATTGTATGTTTGCTCAAAAAACACACTTTCTAAGTATTATTTAAATCTGTTTATAGGCTAAACGTATGATCCCCTGACTACCAATCAATGCTGTGAAAACTGTACATCAATAGCACTTTCCATGCCCGAAATATCTGCGGTGCAAGTTTTATGTGATTCATCCTGTATATGGTGAAGATTTCAGATCTCTATTTCGAAGGGTATCGAGGGAGTAAGCAAGGATACACACATCTCAGAATAGTACAGACACAGTAAATAATACAGTCGAAGACTTAGGTTGTCTCCATAAGAAGGGTTCTGATTGGCTGTTTACTCCGAACATCCGAAGTAACTTTGTGCCTTCTGATTGGTTGAATTAGAGATAACTTCTACCACACACAGAAATAAAAATTTAAACATAATGACAAAACAATGTCCATAATAAAAGCAAAAATAAAAACCTTAACCAAAATTAAAAATTAAATTGTGACCGAACTGACTAAGCTATGAGGATGATATTTCAGTCAGGTAATCCCTAGGTCATGGAGAATGTATGGGATGTGTCATGGTTAGCATTGCAAATTCCAAAGCCATATATGAACCATGTAAAACGATGTTGTACCGGTCAACCGATTTTATCTAGTATCAATAGATGTCTTCCCATGGACATTATAAATGCATATACCAAGTTTCATAAAAATCCGATAATGCATATTTGAGTTATCGCGCCTTTAAAATAGACACTAAATTGGGTTTTACTCCGGTCCGAATTCAATAGATTACTACTCATGGATGTCATAATTGCATATACCAAGTTTCATGAAAATCCGATAAAGTGTATTTGAGCCATGGCGCACAGACACATGGACATACAGACATACATTTGCCCGTCCCCCACACAATCTTATCAATTATCATACTGGCACTTAATAAATACATAAGCTTACAGTATTAATTGTAAACTTTGTTCAAGCTAATACACAAGAAACTATTGAACAGCTTAGTTACACGCTGCATAATAATGAGTTGAATTCTTTATTTATGATGCGCACCGCTGTCTGTGTTTGTATATCATGACAGACGTACCCAGATTGCTTTGCATTACGCGAAAACTGAAAAAATCTGAAACACGATTCACTGATTCAATTGTTATGGCAGTGATCGTGGGATTTTTCATATTACATAGTTCAACTTTCATATGTAGAACAAGTAGGCCTAATGCTGAAGTAAGATTTCAAAGAAGAGAATAAATATGAAAAACATTTAAGTAGACTTGTCCAATAAGTTCAGCTTTATTAAGTCATTAAGTTGCCAACTATGTATACAAGCTCAGATTATCCTTAATAGTTGAAACTAGGGCTTTCTTGTATTTCTTTTTGTAATCCGAAGAACTCTATATGAAAAGAAAAATAGGTCTTTCCAAAAGTCTACAGTATTTTGGTAAACACGACGATCAAACACAGCCCAACAAAAAAGAATTTTCTGTTTGGTGTCTCAGATGTTTTACCGGATTTTGGCTATACTTAGTGCACTGGTTCCAAATACGTCAAGTTTTTCTCTACCAGCTCTACTTTTATATAGATTTTATTCGTGAACTCTTAGTCTAGCGAAAACAAAATCTTGCTTCATTATATAGCTAGTGAAGGTTCTTAGTCTAGCGAAAACAAAATCTTGCTTCATTATATAGCTAGTGAAGGTTCTTGACCATACTTTGAACACGTAGGATGAAAACTGACCAAAGTACAGAAAAAACTAAAAGCTGGATTATTTATGGCCCTCAAATTGGCAGCTTATAAGTCATAAATGATCATGCAGTATGTGATAATATCAATGTTTTGAAAGATCCCATGTTATATTGTTATTGAAATGTTAATGTAATGTTAGTGTGCTGCTTTTTTCTTCACATGATTTAGAAGCTACAAATATGCAATGCTTTTTATTTATATCTAATGCAAAACGGGATAATATGCATAATGGTAATACAATATCTCACAAAACTAAAGCTGATAGGGCAAAACTAATGGCACATTTGGCATCAGTGACCTAAATATACCCAAGAATAGGTATAAATTCTAAGGCACCAAAATGGCTGTTGGTCTGTGTAATTTGAGAAAGATCATCAGTTGTGTAAGATCTTGCTCTCCTAGGAATCCTTCTCAGAACTTGTATATTTTTTGCAAAAAGAAACAAGGTGAGAATATAAAGATTCGGCAGATATACCTAATTTAGATAGGTCATTACCTCCAAAAGGTTGATGAGGGCGTGCTTTCAACCAGTGAATACATAGGCCTTTACTAACTTTGAAAAATTTGTCACTACATAGGGAACATGAAATTAATGCATATCATCACATGGAGTTGTCAGTAACTTTACTCGACATACAGATGAAGGACAAGTCCAGTGTGAGCAGAAACTTCATCACATAATCTGACGCACAATCTATGGTACCAAATGCTTCTTGCAGAGAGGACATACTAAAAAGTCCTTAAATTCCATTTAAAAGAAAAATCAATTGAAAGCTATGAAACAAATTGAAGCCTGTAGTTTTCAAAAGCAGAAATTATAATTTTTCAAAGAAACCATATCAAATAAAGCTAGGGTGGATCAACAAAGCAAAACCTAAGTACGGTAGTCGAAAATTGGAAGGTTATTAAGAAACTGATTCATAAAATAATACACAAACACATCCAAAGGTCCAAAAATTATTAGAAGACCTCAAAAGAAGAGAGAGAGTTGGGGTTTAGAGGCCCTTCAACATCGAAGGTGGGGGAAGAAATTGTACTTTATTCTAGATCAGAGCATAAAGGTCAGTATCATGCGAAAAGGACATGACACTGGTTACCATTCAGAATGTCTTGCAAACTCAGCCCCTGAAGGTGTTTTGTTTGAGTGCACTCGACCAGGATATGTTGAACAGTAAGGGGGGCATATTCACATCTTGGACAGACAAGTGCAGGTTCATATCAGATGAGAAAGTTGTGTGTGAGATGGCAGTGACATATGAGAAACATGTTAAAATGAGTTCTCTCAGGATGCAACGAGATGATGATCAAGGTTCGATGGAGCCCTTAATATGTCATAGGTGAAAAGTGCAGCATCCCACTCCTGCTGCCAGCTGTTGAAAGACTTCAAAAGAAGAAACACTTCACAACTTCAATGTGGAGAACCATTAAAATACAAAATACAATAAAATCAGGTAAACTGATGTAAAAAAGTGCCAGTATGTTTTTGTTTAATCAGTTATGACTGCAATTATGATATGCAGAATATGTTTTTTTTTTTTAAATTGATTTCTAAGTTAAGCTCCAGATTTATTCATTAAGCAGGGCTTGCGGAAGAAGAAAGGTCTACCATCTCGGCCACCTGGGTCATTTTAACGGTCTAGTTGGATAAGCGCATGTAAAACAATAGTGTATTTGAGCGTATTTGAGTTACCGCGTCTTTAAAATATACACTAAATTGGGTTTTACTCCGGTACCGGTCAACAGATTAGGTTCAAATTCAATAGGGCACTTCTCATGGACGTCATAAATGGGTATACCAAGTTTCATGAAAATCCGTTACAGCGTATTTGAGTGATGGCGCCAGGCACTAAATTGGGCATTACTCCGGTACCGGTGAACCGATTTGGTTCAATATCAATAGGGTTCTTCCCATCGACATTATGAATGTTTATACCAAGTTTCATGAAAATCCGAAAAAGCGTACTTGAGTTACGGTGCGTACAGACACACGGACAGACAGACGGACAGACATTTTTTCGTCCCCCACACAATCTCATAAAGTACCATACTGGCACTTAATAACCAGCTCCCATGAACAACACAATACATCATGTCATAGCCTACCTATATTACTCTATTAATTACCTTCCCCTGTAAATTCATGCAGCCTTCCAACAATATCTGTATTGCATGCAAAATCTTTAGACATAATGTAATTTTAACAAGCAGGGCCCGGATTATAATGACATGTCATCTTTTTTATTGATGCTTCACAGACATTACCAACTTGTAGATAAATCCTAATCATGGCCTCTGGATTATAGAAATGCATTTTCATTACATCTTTTTTGTCATTTTATCCACTTTTATACTTTTAGGACATTTATTTAAATTTTACGTCATTATTTTGTCATTTTCATATCATTTGCTCTCTTATTTAGTCATTTTCATGCATTTACATTGAGTGTATTAACTTTTTTTGTCATCTTTAAGTGTTGTTTGTTTAAGGCAAGAAGGACACACTCAGTGTTGGAAGTGTTGTCATATCTCAGTCAGAAACGAGAATCAAAGAAATGCCAAAATTTTGTATTATATTACTATTGTTATTAGCTTGGCTTGCCACCTGCTTGGATTTGAGAGTGCATACTACTGTTTACCCTCAATAGACAATAATAATTATATTCTGGCAGACCGCAAAAGGAAATGCCGAAGTTTGACTCGCCAGTGCCTCAGTGCCAGTATAAATGTCCATGAGGAAGAACATTCACAACAGTTACAGTTAGCAGAGTGATTTTATTTTAATTACTTTTTACTATTTTTAGGTAGATTTTCGAAGAAAAATCTACCTATTGCAATGGATACCACTTTATGATTTTCGAAAAATTCTTTCATATCTTTACGTTTCATGCTCCCCTAAGTACGAAACCACCGCCCGTTCAAAAAAAAAAATTTTGTGATATTTATATATATATATATATCTTTACACGATAGCGGCCGTAATTTTGAAGATATTTGAACCAAATTTTAATATGTTATTTCTAGGCCCAATAGTTCGGACAAGTTCGTTAATGAGCAAAATTGGCCCAAGGGGGTGGTCGGGGGAGGGGGTTGAAATTTTTAAAAATGTATATCTCGGCCCCTATGAAGTATAGAGGGAAACTTTGTTTGAATAAATTAGAGTACTCCCTATGGAGTTCACAGTGACACCAACGATTCGAGGGTTCGAGTGAGGGTGGGGGTGGGGGATGAAAATTCGAAACTTTTGAAACCACGTCTTGTGGGGTATCGTTGAAAAGCTCTTGATGATTACTCTACAAATCAATAAATAGTTTCTTGATAGCTCTCATATGACGCGAGATTTTGATGTTTGAAAATAATAACACTTGAAAGAATTATTATAATATCATAATTTTGTCTTGTTTAGCGGCTTTGCTAATTTTATTCATTGCTGATCTTGCGCACGACCTCCCAGAATATTATATCCTATTATTGTTGTCAAAACAATTGATTGTAGGCTCTTCCTCTTTACTGCAGGTTTGCCATGCCAAGGCTAAAGAAGAAGAGTGCTCTGCAGCGACAATAAATTAAACCAAAAGCACTTCGAAATCTACTTCCGCCTGTAGGCCTGCCTAAAGGGATTTTTTAAATATGCACCCATTGCTTGGCAGATGTGGAGAGGAGCTTCTCCATACATAAATGTATCCTTTCAGACAATTGGAGTTCATTTACCTTTGATAACATCCATGCGCTGAGAGTGATTTACTGCAATCCTGAATAAGGCAGGGGTTACAAGCTTATTTTTCCCATACGGGCAATATATAAATAAATTACTAGGTTACTATAATGCAACATTTTTGTAGGGTCTACATTAAAAACAATTTTCTTACTTTACTAACAAAGATTTTAGACCTACAACATCCCTTCTGTATTTACAGTTATTACAAGACTTATGTACAAAACTAGTCTATAACTTTGTGTGTACAATAATAATTCTTCATAAATAAAATGTAAGTCTTTAGATCATTCTTTATAATTATTCAGTCATTTTCTTTCAAATTTAGGGTAATTTTATGTCATTTTTCAAACAATTTTACGTCATCAGAATACGGGCCCTGCTAATAAGACACTTTGAGCATGGTTTCGATGATTAAGTACTATCTTTATTCACACTAAAAAAAGCTGATTTTTAGTTAGTTTTGTTTTTCATAAACCACACAGTATTTTATATTTTTGGAAAGTGCCTGAACCAGGGAGAATGAGAGTGAAGATATTTCTTTTCTAACCTGCAAATGGCTGTGAACAGAAAATGGCTGTTGGAAGGTGAGAATTACAATTGGCAGTGAGTTGCGCATGGGTCATGTGATCTAGAAACAAGATTGTAAACTTGATGGAAATCAACACCAACTCTTTCATTGCTACATTTGTACATATGACAGTGCACATCACTGCTGCCACGGTATTGATGCATATACAGTGCACGCCGCTTATTGTGATCACTTTGGGACGCAGCTAATCTGATAATATTAACTGATTGATAACAGTAGCCAAAGGAATTACATGACAGTTATTTATTCATATATAAGATAATACACTACAAAACAGAATTAAAAATATTTATTCATAAAATAATACACAGCTGTGAATCATTGAACCACTCATAATACAGTAACAGAATGTAAGCAACTATTTTTCCAACCAATGACAAAGATTTAAATTTTTTTACTTTCCTTTAGGAGTCCATTCAGTTACGAGTTACAAGTGTTTTTGGAAGTCTATACTGATCTGTGAATAAGGCATAGCAAAACATCTAATGCCTGTCTGTTCAAGCCTTTTAATTTTACCTTAGCCCTCACTGCATGTGAACACTGTTATCTTCATAAATCAAAAGCTGCAGCTTAACTGTGGTGTAGAACATGTTTTATTGCTTAAAAGCGAAAATTAGGTAATGCCACCCCCTCGAACTGGTCATCCTGTGAGCTGGGGACAGAATTGCTACCTCCAGTACAACACAATACAGTTGAGTCAGAAACGAAACCCTTAAAAATGAGATTTTGAATGTCATACAGTACTTGGAAATATAGCCGCAAAAAGGAAAATGTGATAACATAAACCGAATCTTTGATCGCAATAAGCAACATTTTTTCAATGTATCGGTATTAATCCCTAAGGGACTTCATAAAAGTGATAAAATTATCCGATTGATAACATTATCCACGATTACACTAAGTGGCGTTCACTGTATATACGACACACTACTTTGCATTCCAATAGAAAGAAATTTTCCATAAGAGTAATTAAAAGTGAGTCAGCATGTAGCGCCATCTGTTGTCTAAATCCTAATACTATAGTTCCCTGTTCTATGTTCTGGGCAGCCATCTGTAACTAAATATTTCAGGAGATGTATTGCACCACGCATTGAAATGCATTACAACCATGCTGTGTAGTGAAAACATGCAGACAACCCCAGGACTACGCAAATCAGTCTAAACTTCAAAAAATACACGCTGTGCTCTTGTTTCAGAGGAAAATTACAAATTATCTGTAATTGTTTGTCTCTTTATGATTACAAAATTAATTTGCATATTAATTCAGGACAGACAGTTTGGACAGTTATAATCAGACATGGGATAGCCAAAGTGATCAGGTTACGGGAAAAGCGTGGAGGGAGTTTCATTTCGTAATGAGGAACTTAAAGAAGGCAAACCCAAAGACCAAAGAAGTAGTTTACATGACACTAGTACAGCCATTAATGGAATATGGTGCAGCCAGCTGGGACCCCTACAGACTAAATCAAATTAAATCACTCGAAATGATCCACCGCAGGGTGGCTAAATTTATTAAAGGAAAAAGAGACCATGGCGAAGAACTTGTGACAGAATTAGGATGGGGAAAATTAGAAACAAGGCACAAGCAAGCCAGGTTATGCTCATTGTACAGGGCATATACAGGACAAAAAGCATGGGCTGATATTACGATACATTTAGAAAAACCAATCTATTATGGAAGAAACGATCACCAGTTCAAAATTAAAACCGTACAGCAAAGAACAGATGTAGGTAGATTCTCTTTCCTAAACAGAACAATAAATGATTGGAATGAACTTCCAGCAGAGGTTTTCACGGCTTCCTTCAAAAGAAAGTTAAAATGTGTAATTTAGATTCCATATAGCCAGTTTGATTAATATGAATCTCTTTAAAGACTTTGTGGAACTTTATACAGTGAAGCAACTATAATAAAATAAAATAAAAACTCTGTCAACAGAGTATTTGAAAATGGGGAGGAGGCTCCTTGAAACACGTCATACCAAAATATGGTAAGTGAAGCAAAAAGTGTGTTTATGTCAACTCGTATAGTAAATTAATTTTATTATGAATCTCTTTGCTCTTTTATTTCTGTCTAAGCTATATAATCAATTATTTTAACTTGTATCTGTTTAGTTAGAAGTGTATGATTATTATACTTGATACGTAATGTATTTATATAATTTCTTTATTTAACTTGGTATGTATTTAATTATTTTTCTTAATTAACTAGACATGTGCAGATTTAATTTCTTCATTTAACTTGACATGTATTTATTTAATTCCATAAGTTGTTAGGAATATTAGGTTATTAGTTACTAGAATGAATATCTCTAATAATTTTTAACTTTTTTGTAATCTTTAATGTTTTCTTGTAAATGTAATTGACACCACTCCCACCGGGCAAAGCCCAATTGCAGTGTGAATAAATAAATACATAAGTTACATACATACAAATTATTAGCACTGAGAGGGCTAATATCACTGCACCTAACCTAACTGTCACGAACTCAGCTCTATGTGTCACTAACACTAATATCACCATTCCTAACGTATCTCTGGGATGGAATGAGTTGCGTGCCCACAGGCTGCCCTGTACCCGAAGAGCACCCCCGTGGGCCATCAAGGAACTCCCCTACATCCAACAAGCCTAGTACCATGGCACGTGTGCACCACCCCCTGCGGTACCATCAACCGGGAGCCCTGACAGGTTCATGACACACACCACCAACAGCCTCTGGACCACAAGCAGCGGGGAGAACGGGAGAGGTCCCCAAAGGGCTCTGACTGCCAAAGCAGACCCGATACCAGAAGTGGAAACAGGATGAGGATGGAAAGGGGAAAAGGGGAGATGAAGTGGAGAGTGTTGGTGGAATGAAAGGGGGAAACGGGAGAACCCCGAGAAAAAACCCCAAGGCACGGCTTCGTCCACCATGAATAACACACCCGAAGGCCCCGAGATTTGAACTCAGGACCGCTAACATGACAGGCTCACACGCTACAGCATGAGCCACCGCGCCGGCTGGGATACACTGTAACACTTTTACGTCATACATCCGAAGGAACCAATGATTTCACTTAAGTTTAACAACACAGCATTATAACCGGTGTTTTTTATTATAAACAATCAAATGTCCTATACTCAATTAGCAAAAAATTCTATTATTGACTGTAATGGATTATCAATTTCCATAATAAATAAATAAGTAAAATACATACATAATGAGAACTCACATTGATTTGCAGGAGGATCATTCTACAAAAAGGGCAGATTTCAACGTTAGAATTGTTTTTTTAAATTACCTTTTATTTTGGATCATGTCATTTTATTTATGTAATATTTCTTTCTGCATTGTACTACTGAGGGAGGTTAGAAAATAACGCATTCACGAAGGTGAGAAAACAGTAAGGGAGTGGAAGTTCTGTGAGAATTAGATTAAATTTACTGAATTAAATGTTATCATGGAAAACAACAATACGAGGCATAATGGTGGATGCAAGAGGCACTATCCCTCAGAAGTGTGTCACTCTACTTCAAGATCTGGGAGTCCCAACATCGATCTTTAAAGAAATTGCCTTACAGGCTTTAAAGTTTTCGATAAGAATACTTCGATACCATCTGTATTCAAAACAGTAGATTTCTTATTTCTTCTTCTTCTTTAGAGATAACCCAATTACACATTCATACTGGAATTTTCCTGTTATGCTATTCTTTGTCAACTGGCAGCCTCTGATGTAGAGAAAGACTGTTAAAATAAAAATAAAAATAAATAAAAATTACCATACAAAGGGTTTAACACACACCTTTTTACTTATTTTTATTTATGTTAAAATAGATTATCACCTTCAAATTAGAACTTTAAATCAAAACATGATATATTGTCATGAACTATTAGGCTATACCATCAGTATCTTCTTTAAACAAAAATAATGAGTGCAGACAGACAAATACGTTATCAATTTCAACATTAATTACACCTCCATATAGATAGGACTCAAGATTAACAGTAACAGAGGTGAGATTTTTTCAAATTTGTTAAACAACTTGAGAACATTTGAGGTTATAAAATCTAATTTCTAGAGTTTAACTCTGCATTCCTTAATATTATAATTTATAGGAAAAGTAAATATAAAAACATACAACTTTACTGTTGGGTGTAGGTTTCGGAGGTGAGAAAGTCCAATTACCAAATCTGTATTTAACCCTTTCACACAAACAAAACAACATACAAAAGCACACTGACAGCTTGGCTTTATATAAATGATAAGAAAACTGTCAAAAGCTAGTGTCCACCGAGGAAGCTAGAAAGACTGCAGTGGCATCTCTGTGGGAATAATTGAACTTTTATATTTTTTCACAGAGTGAGGTCTCACAGGCATGTTTAGTCCAAAAAATTGTCTTTACAAAATGATATATTTGCTTTTCAGTTATTAATGACTCATTGTTTTAGCTGTTTATTCTTGTTATAACACTAAAATGGGATGCAAATTAAAGTCTGTTGAATTATGAAAGAATGAAAATGACAAGTCAGGCATGGGGACATGACACGGAGATGAGATCTCACATACTGTGCCCTAAAATGCAGAAAATTGTAACTTTTGTTTAAAAAGTGGAATATGGGATCAAATAGACCTTATTTCAATCTAACTTATCATAATAATTCATAATCCATAAATACTTATTTTAACTCAAAAATGAAATGCGACATGAATCTGCCCTTTCCTGGAGAATGGCCCAGGAGTATTAACTTAAATCGTTCATTTATTGTCTTTTATCACCCCCAGACTTGAACAAACATAACTACAATGCAATTAAGAATGAATTAAAACAAGTAGGGCTACGTACTCCCTAGAAGCTCTGTAAATAGAATCGCACCATAGGGCCTAAGTGTTAGCTTTTAAAATTATATTAGTAATAATGATATTGTTTAACATGGTATTTAAGTAGGACAATTTAACTTTATAAGTAGGTTTGTATTTTGTCTACTGCATGTGTGTGTGTATGTGTGTATGTATTTATGTATTAGGGTTGCCATCTTTTGGTAAGGCTAAGGAGGGACACTTATCGAATATATGCATATCGCCGATCTTCTTACCTAAATTTGTACAAGGAACAATTTATTAATAATTCTTATTAATAATAATTTATTCGTTACAAAGCTAAAACTGAATAGACTATGTAACAGTGACACTGACATTAGAAAAGAAAAGGCTAGCAAAATAATAAAAAAATATATGTGTCCCTCTTAGGCATAATTCGGGATGCTGAAAATGTTAAAAAATGCGGGATGTCCCGCCAAATTCGGGACAGGTGGCAACGCTAGTATGTATGTATGTATGTATGTAGGCTATGTATATTATCTTGAAACTTATAATTGAGACATGGTTTAATGGGATACAAGAAGAGATGAAGGAGAGAAACATTCCTGAGAATCTATGGGAGGATAGAGAGGCTTGGAGATTGAGAAAACGGAAAATATAGACATACATAAAAAACAGTGGTGGGGGTGATGAACTTATAATTGTATTCTACTTGTAATATTTGTTAATTGACAAGGTGATTCACCTATGCAGGGTTTATTCAGTGAATAAATATTGTCATCATTTGGTGAAACTGAACGTATCATAAGTTTAAAAAGTATAACCTTTACTGCACGACCTCAGCTGAGATGAGCGAAAGTCGTTTTATTTTTTTTCAATGGCAACAAGATATTTTCAAGAAATTAAAATGACTTTTTGCAACTTATAGGATTTAAGTTCCTCAAAAAATGAAAGTCGTGTGGGCATAAATAAAATATAAATCGCCCCATATGCTCTGTCCACTATGTTGCTATGGCGACCACCCGCTGGCTGACTTGGCAGTCCCGACCATACCAAATACCAACCCTTGTACCAAAATGACAAACCTGCTAGCTCACTCGGCACTCCCGACCGTACCACAGTCACATCTGCATATAATCTAAATAATACATAACACTAACCATATGCAAAGCAGAGGTGGTAGCCGTAGCAAAGCGCCCTTGCATTTTCGAATAATGTACGATACATTGTTTGTAGGTTTTGAAAATGGGCATATTATATCTCCCAGAGGTCTGTCAGCCTGTCACCTTTTGTCACGCGGTATGACGTCACACCACCAAAGTCCAATCACGAGTTTCTTCGTAATATGAGGACAGAAGAATTCGCTAGATCGTGGTATAAAAGGAAGTGCATCGCGAGGGTCAGTGCAGTGGGAACATTCATCCCAATGTGCGACTTATATTTGATATTTCCCGTTGTGTGTTCCATGGTATAAAACTAACCTCACCCTCAAAGGTTTTAGACAGTCTGCTGGAAATATTTCTTCCATCATTAAAATTTATGTAAGCCACACGAGGACCAGTGTCATTCACATATAATTCTTTATAATAGGACTCTGTATCCATCAACAACATTATGGAACCATAGTACAATAATTCCCAAACAACTCACGAATCACTACTGGGATCTTGACTATTTTCTTCTATTCCTTCTTATCGTAATGTATAGGGCTAGGAGTGTTCCTTAATTGAAGGCAGGCATTGGCAGTATCTTCAATATGCTTGATCAGTTCATGTCGCCTACACATCAACTAGGTCTGCATGTTGCACCATTGTAAATCTACTTTAAGCCCCAACTGTGTCAATATCCCGTTTATTTCGTTAGTCTGTCCAATTCCACGTACATCGGATGAATGTGCAGTGGACCTACCATAAAAACAATATAACAGATATCGGTACTGGTTTGGTTAATGTTATTCCCCTTTGCTTTCATTCACTAAATAGCCTATGTAGGATAGTGTGTAATATAATTATATATTAGGAAAATATGTAGGCTAGATGGTGCGTTCTTCCTATCCTATTTTTGGAAAATGGTACGGAACAATAGACCATCTGGAAGAATCAGATTGACTTATACTCACGGTGCACGAACAAGACATCAATCGGAATTGCCATTTATGTTTTAACCCACGTCAACTCAAGAGCATAAAATAAGAAATAATGCCAAGAGGAGAAAAACTTACCTTCACTAGTTCACAACGTTTAGATCACAGACGTTTTTATTCGTTACTTCAAGGATTACAAACTGTCACAATGTAAAACAAAAAGCTTTTCCGCTCACGCCTCCATTATGAACACGGGTCGCGCATCAGCGCCTCTATCGGCGCCAATTCTCGTAAGTGGGCGGCAAGTTGCCTAGGCTTTAAGAACATACTAGCGGGCTGTTACAAAAATGACACGGTTTAATATGATAGCTGATGTTGAGTCCATCTTCATCAATATTAAGCTTCCTGAACGTTGGGGGTATTATGAGAAAACATAACGATAGCGTGTTATCTACGTGCCAAATTTAAATAATTCTTTGATTCGGGGTCATCCACTAGAGCTCCATTCATCATACTATGACCGTTGGTCTCAATAAAGGTATTATTACAATTCTCTGATTGGCTAGGATTATGGCACGTTTTTGTTTATATGAAGTCATAGATTGCTTGACAATCATTATGAATTTAGTAAGGGAATCCTTTGAAGCTAAACTTGTACGAGGATTAAATTATTTATAAGTGTATCTATGAGCGATTGTATGTTAATTCTGGGATTGCAGATGCGTGTAAAGAAGATATCTTGGATTATATATTAAGCTCTTGTTGCTGCTTTCTTTTAGTTTTTCTTATAGATATTTATGTTGATCTTGTTTTGGACATTGACGATGGCTGGTGGTGTGTTGCCCTTGATAAATGCAGCATTTAGAGGAAATGTTGGAGCTTTTGAGGAACATTCCGCAAAAATATGGCTATTTCCACATTTTGCATAATGTGTTTCTAGATACCACCATTTGGAAATGTGGGCCAAAAGTTTTGGCATAGGTAACATTGAATGAGAACATCGATGTGAAATTTTTATAAGATTCAGATTTCACAAGATTGTGATTTATGTCCTTTAATTGATATATAGTAACTTATGTGAAATTTCATTAATTGCATGCTGATTAGAATTGTTTAGTGTGAACTCCGTTTGACAATAGAGTACTGGCGTGGAGCCAGGGACATTTTGGGGGAGGGGGGAACCAAAGTAGAGAGGGAAGTCTTTACTCGTAAAAATTAATTATTCCCAGTACACAATTGAAAACAAAATGAACATTTAAGTATTTGGGTTATGTTCTAATAAATTTTGAATGGGTTCCCCCCCCCCCCCCCCGTGGAGCTGACATTTGCCCTAGACGTGTGCTCTAAAAATTTTGTTCAAGTTCTTCTTCATAGACCGAAGTAAGGAGTCTAGGGAGTAATTTAGTCACTACTTTTAATCACTAGTTATATTTGTAGATGTAGATGTAGACAGTGGCGGATGCAGGGGGGATATATCCCCAACCCGAAATTTGGAAGAAAAAAAGAAGAAAAAAAGCTATAAATGGGAATCAGTATGGCAAATTTTACACTTCTTGAATCATTTTATATCTACGTTCGGAAGTATTTCAACTTGTGTTCTTTCTGCAATGTTAATGGCCACTTTTATAAACTCATATATGTAAGTGAATTGTTTTAGTATCCTTTCTACTTAATCAAATCCTCTCCCGAAAAAAAAAAAAAAAAAAAAAAGTCTGCTTCCGCCACTGGATGTAGATATCTCGTTCTGTTGATCCTATGTTGAGCGAGGCTCACGGATATTAAACACATGAGAATATAACGGAATTTAATTTGTCGCAATCGATTCTAGAGCCTGTGCAATACTCCATACTTTCATTAGATTAGCTTATTTTTACTGGTTGGCTTAGAAATGATTAGTTTCAGATTCTGAACAAAGAAGTTGCCATAAGATAATTTCTTTACTGTTATAGGTAACGTTCTGATTTGTTTTTGGTGCTGAGGTGTAGGGTTAAGGTTATTTGTGGATCTTGCGTGTCAGATAATGTTATCTCCTGTTCCATTTCATTTGCAAGAGTTCCTATTTATTGCACAGCGGAATTTCAGAGTGGATTACCGACATTCCAGGAATACAGTTGGTAGGCCTACCTGTATTTTTTTTCTGTGAGTTTAAGTTTCTTGTTTGTAGGTTAGTTAAGAATTGTAACATTTTCACAATATTACCTATTATCTCCGGCCCGCGACTTCATAAATATCGTCAAGTTTAGCCCGTATCTTTCCAAAGGTTGCCCATACCTGCTCTAGATGGATTAGGATCTAATCGTTTCGTAGATATTATAGCATTGAAGAAAGCGGCTAAAACAGCTTATATCCTTTATCCAACCATTCGCTGTGAACCTAACGACGATGATCAAGCCGAAAATGTTGACATAGAAAAAAAGAGCATCTATGAGAGCTACATTCCATTCCTTACATCAAAATACCACGCAAGATTTGGTGGCTGTCATCATTTAATACATGGTCTTCTGTTCGGTTCCAGACGTACGATCTATCGCTCGGTTGCAAAAACTAGGGATCACCAGAGAAGAAACCAAACATCTTACTGAAAACATCAATGTTGATTCAATATCCATCTTGAATCGCCATATTTACGCAAAGTTTTTTTTTTATTTTTTTTATTTATTTATTTACTTATACAAATACAGATACATGTTTATACAAGTAAAGTAAAGCAGAACAAATACAAATTTCAAAAATAACTACAACTGCTATTTAAAAAACGAAAAGAAAGATTGGCTAATCTTACATAATTAATAATTATTCTAGCACAAGAAATATTCAGATTTAGACATACACCCGAATGAGCAAGACTGCTAGTGCTCGGGTGCAGTTTCAAAGCAATTGTGAGCTTCTGTTTAGAAGAGAAAGGATAAACTGTTTGTATTTATGTATTTAATAATGTTTTTGTCTTGTCAGACGGAATTGATGAGCTGTGTGCGAAGAGGCAAGCAGCTTCATTTATGTTTATAATAAATTATTTTCTTCTTCTGAAGTTTTCGTGAATATTTGATTAACGAGTAATGGCTGGTTTATAAACTCCATACAATCTCTTATGAGGTTAATTAACATTTGAAATTTTCTGGCCCTGAGATCATTTTAAACTTTTTAAATATTAAACAAACACATGGCTAACTATAGTAATAATAATCCAAAACTTACAACAAGACTTTAATATTACAGCTGGAAGAAGAATGTATTCACACTTCGCTGCCTACTCCCATTACCACATGTTACTGCTCAAAATAATTGCTCCTGGTTACATGAACGACCTAATTGTTGGAAGAAAAAACAAGCGAATGACGATTTAGCAGTCAATGTAATGTCTCCAGGTTAAACAAAGCCAGGAAAAGGAAGTAAGATTTGTATTTGTTTTTATTTATTCACCATATAAATTTTACAAACTTTTGGCTTCGTCAAACATATTATACAATCCTATACAGGGCCTATATCAGGAACATAAATAGATAATATACATAGATATATAAGCATTCATAAACCACAGATTATTGTCTCTGTTGGACATTACATGAGAAAATTATAGGAGAAAAATTCCTCCGACACTGGGACTTGAACCTTTGGCTATGTTTCATTATAAATCACTTACATTTATAGTTTTACAGTGCCCTAAAATGCCTAATTGGACCTTTAGAGCCTATTTTACTATTTTAGTGCCTAAAATGTCGCTAAAGGAATGATGACTGACGAGGGAGGGGGAGAATTAAGCGGGAAGGACCAGTGAAAGAACATCTGTTTAAGTGAATATAGTTCGTGATGCCTAATTTTGCAGTTAATTCTGTTAAGAACAGGTATACCACGTTTCTTGCAGTAAAAAAAAAAGACCACGTTACAGTTTAAGTGTATATTGTAATATTTTAAAGTCTATTTTCTATCTATTTACATATTTTTAAAGCATATTTCAAGTGTCTATTTTCTTTTTTAAAAGCCTACTGACTTGTTTTAAAAACCTATTTTAGGTGCCTAAAACTAATTTTTTTTAGAGCCTAAAATCCCAGGCCTAGTCATAAGTTGTAACTAATACAAATCTAGCCTCCTCCAGTTCACGGAAGACCACCTATTTAACGTACAGAACGACGTCTCTGGTTTCTGTCGAGCATATGAAGTTATTTTTTCCTAATACTCCTCAGCTCATAGAACTATCTAATTAACGACTTTACTTGCTGCCAGTTCCAAACACTGATTGTCAAGTTTTGATGATGAGTGTTCTGCCCGAAGGCAGGTCCAGACCCGAGACGAAGCCGTGGGGCGATGATCACGACTCGTCCAAGGTGATTCAGGCAAGGGTGATACTGCGGAGATTTGCCATTGCCTCTCGCGGGATGGGAATGAAAGGGCACAACACAACACCCAGTCCTGAACCCAGGAAGGAAATTTTTCACTGCTGCAAAATCCCCGACCCGGCCGGGAATCGAACCCGGGCCGCCAGGGTGGAAGGCAGTCACGCTACCAACTCACCCACACCAAGTTTTACAGGAATTTAAAAAAAGTCCTTAGCTCTTCGGAGGTAAAAGCAGCCTCGAGTTTTATTGTTTTATTATTAATTAATTATTATTTATATATATTTTTTTTGTTCAGACCTTCCACCATGGCCGAAAATACTAGGCCTACATTGCAAATACAACAACAAAGTCTGATCGTCTTTAAATTATTTTTATGTACAGGAAATTACTAAATATTTGTGGTGACATTGCGAACAAAATGGCGTTTCTGGCAATGAAAGAAATGCACAACACACACCAACGAAGACAAGAACTGTAACCTTAGATACCACGCCTATTTTGCTCCGCACACAACACCTATTCAGTTGTTAATGAAGTGATAAGTGGTATTCAAGAAACAATTTGAAGATACTTCTATTCACCACACACTAGAAAGCCATTCAAAACAAAACTGCATATCATTACGACCGATTGTTTCTAATATAATAGAAATGCCATGGACAGGCCATAGGGACAGAAACGGAAGTTGAATCCACGTTAATCTAGAAACAAACGCCTGAAGCACTGAGTAATAACAACAGGGTGGATCGAAAAGTAACGCACAATAAGTTTAATAGGTACAATTACAAACAAATGCACACATGAAGGGACGTCTTTTGTCTACTTGTCTGTACAGTCGCCAAGTTTCTCAAGACATTTCTCCCATCGTGATACCAGTTTCAAAATTCCCTGTTCATAAAAGTCCGTTCGGATGGAGAAAAGCAATCTGTGGACTGAGACTCAAATAAGATTCACAAGAATTAGATATGCATTTTCGTGTTTTTTATGTGTGTGTGTCAGGGGCGGATCGAGAGACACATTTGGGAAGGGGACCAAAGTAGAGAGGGAAGTTTTTACTCATAAAAATTAATTATTCCCAGTACATAATTGAAATCAAAATGAACATTTCAGCATTTTATTACAAATGTATTTCAAAATAATGAATGTCGTTGCCTTGTTATTATTATTCTAATAAATTTTGTAAAGACAACATAACCCAAATACTTAAATTAAAGCATCCGTGGATCCACCCCTGGTGTGTGTGTGTGCGTTTGACAGCAAGAGCATCACAGGATAAACAAGAATAATAAAAGAGGTTTGGGATATTAGTTTTATTTATTCAAGTATTATAGGGATCTTTTAAAGAACAAAAGTACTGACAATCACATTTTTAGGTCTTCTTCTCCCACCACTACCAAAGGGGGCGTGAGGATTTCATGATATTCGAAGGGGGGCGTCAGCTGAAAAAAGGTTGGGAACCACTGTTCTATAGAAAGAGATGGGAGAGTGTATCTCGCGATTACAGAAAGAAAGCACCCAGGTAGAAATAAAGAGTGAACTAGTTCCCTATTGCTTTTATAACGAAGATTTATATTCTACACATAAATGATTACTAGTGACGTTTATGAATGCAAATAAATTGTTCTTTTATCATCTTCGTGTAGACTGCAGTAGATGCACTGCTTATGCTATGGAGCAGTGGCGGACGCAGAGGGGGGGATTGGGGGGATAGATCCTTCCCCCCCCCCCCCCCCCGAAATTTGAAAAAAGGCCATATATGCACTCTAAGTGGCCCGTTTTATAAACTAATTTTCATGGAAGTTAACTAATTTTTTTTAGTATTCTTTCTACCTATTCAAATCCCCCCCCCCCCGAAAAAAAATCTGCATCCGCCACTGCTATGAAGTGACGTCATGCTGGGCACATGTCACAAACATTCGAAGCCTGCTAATATTACGGACTCCGGACGACACTGTCAGTGTAAGAGGAACTTGACATCTTGTTCAAATGCAAATGAACACTGGATACCCAAATTCAGTGGCGCCAACTTATATGGGCCCATGGGGCTCAAGCCCACCCAGTAATATTATCGCAATTATTTATTGCCATTACTAAAAAAAAAATCCCTTTAAGCAGGCCGACAGGCTGAGGTAGATTTCGAAGTGCTTTTGATTTAATTTATTGTCGCTGCGTAGCACTCTTCTTCCTTAGCCTTGGCATGACAAACCCGCAATAATAACTGCAAAACAGAGGAAAGAGCACTTTTTCAAACATTCAAATCTCTCCTTATATGAGAACTATCGAGAAACTAGTTATTGATTTGTAGAGTATCCATCAAGAGCTTTTCAACGATACCCCACAAGACGTGGTTCAAAAATTTCGAATTTCCATCCCCCACCCCCACTCGTACCCCCAAAAACCCCGAACCGTTGGTTCACTGTGAACTCCATAGGGAGTACTCTAATTTATTCCAACAAAGTTTCCCTCTATACTCCATAGGGGCAGAGGTATACATTTTTCAAAATTTCAACCCCCTCCCCGACTCCCCCCTTGGGAAAATTTTGCTCGTTAACGAACTTATCCGAACTATTGGGCCTAGAAATAACATAATAAAATTTGGTTCAAATATCTTCAACATTACAGCCGCTAGCATGTACAGATATAGCCTATATATATAGATTTTTCTTCGAAATCTACCTAAAATTGTGTTTCGTTGCTGAATTAATTTGCAAATATCATGCTATTGTTATCATACAATCTGTACGATATCTGCGTTTGTTCGGGTCCTTCACGATAGTTTGAAATCGTTACTAAATCCATTAAATCTTTACGTCCTACTCTATCAATACAGTTTCCATACAGAAAGATTTATTTTTACGCTTTGAAATTACTCAAGACATTTTTGCATTGAGAAAATATTAATCATATTGCTGTTCTAAATATACAGTCGGTCAAATAAAAAACGTCGAAACTCGTATGCAGTTAAAATTAAAGTTTTAGCGCATTAGTTCACAAGTTTCCTATAAAAAACATAAAATACAGGTCATTCTCGGAACCACCGCCGTCTCGAGAATTACACTGCCTGTCCTATGCTTTATTTTAACATGGAGTTCAGAGTATTGTTAAATTGCCTAATTTATCCAGTAGAGGCGACACAGTTCACACCCAGATTGCAGCAATCACTAATCAAAATAAGCATTAAACAGACACAGATACTTGTGTTATTTGTTTAGAACGTAATATTATTCCAGTATATGACACTTACCTTGAAATGGAATTTTGGAGCAATAATTAAAATAAATGTAAATTAATTAGACGCATTGATAAACTATATTATGAGCACCGCCGTCTCGAGGAGTAATACAGTTTAGAAGGCAGTGATTATGAGACGGTGGTGACAGCACTAAATAATCAACAATGTCGTAGCAAAAAACAAGAAGCAGTCTGGGTGTGAAAGGTGCTGCCATCTGTAATGTCGCCGAGTACGCAAAACTAGCCGTATAGGACAGGCAGTGTATACACGATTAATACAGTTTAGAAGGCAGTGCTCGGAACATATGAGGCCATGCGACAGGAGGGAAAAAAATGAACTACGAGAAAAGCGCAACACACGATATTCAACTTAATATATTGTCGTAATTCATTTTGCTTTGTGTCATCGCGTCACATCCAAATGCTAGCTTCAGAGAAAGTGTAGTTAGGGCTGTAATGTATGAATGTTTATTTTTACTACAGTTAGGCCGTAGTCTGGTGGTAGTTTTACAATCATATTGTAATTGACCTGCATTTTTCGGCTTCTGAAGCAGCGAGAAGGTTCCATATTTCTTAAAGAGCAGCTGACCGGAAGTTTTCATAGGACTGGCGTATTTCGATGCTAGATTGCTTGCAGAAGTTGAACGTAAGTTATTGATTTTGCACTACAAGTACCGCTATTATAAATTAAGTCTTTAAAAAATGCTCCTTGAATAAACATATTCCTCGCGAATTTATTCATTATAATAAAATTATAAGAACTTCCATGCAAGAATATGGCGGACGTGAGGCATATAGCCACAGCCTTCTATACATGTTTGTTTTGGAACAAAACTGACTAAATAATCAAGAAAATACATGGATAGACAAGAGGCGTGTGTGAACTAACCTTAAGTCTTCCTGTACATGCGCATATGCTCGTTCGTGATACTTAATCAAATACTGCCCGACGTTTTTTATTTGACCGACTGTACATAAGGAGAGCGCGGAAAATTTAGATTCAGAATTTAGATGGAAAAATCACAGGAAAGACATTAGCCTAATGGACAAGGCGAGGAATTCTGTGATACAAGACAAGAGTGTTGAGTATAAGACATTGGCGACTGCTTACAAAGGAGAAAGAAATGAACGAACACATAGAAAGAATGAATTAAGAAAGATTGGTTAAATCAGCAAGGGATAATGAACTAAAGGGAAGAAGGAGCTCGGGTCGTCCACAAAATATACGGTGTGAATAGGGAGAAGAAGCTGTTGGTCTAAGGAAATAATGATGCTTGTGAGAAATTTATTAGGAGAACTTCAGTCAGGAGAAACATATTTTACAACCCTCCATGCTACATGATGATGAGTCCATGATTAGTTTTAATTTAATTTAATTTATTTTGTTTTAGTACTGACCTGAAACCCAAAATAAAATTAAAAAGTCGCTGAGCCCACCCGATGCCAAAAGTTACATAAGAATATTTTATAAGCAAGCTGAATCTATGTACTTACCAACCATCTGCATGAAGATTGCTTGTTGACCATTTCTTTCGACTGATACAGTCCCTTGTCTCTGAAATCAATAGAAAAATAAAA
The DNA here is from genome assembly GCA_964059195.1 of Ectobius pallidus. Classification (NCBI taxonomy): domain Eukaryota; kingdom Metazoa; phylum Arthropoda; class Insecta; order Blattodea; family Ectobiidae; genus Ectobius; species Ectobius pallidus. Next base: position 213,196,995 of record CAXKWD010000002.1, read on the forward strand.
TCAGGTAAACTGATGTAACAAAGTGCCAGAACGCTTTTGTTTAATCAGTGGTAATTGCAATTATGATATGCAGAAGGTAAGTTATTTTCGTATTCCATCTCAGAGTTAAGCTCCAGGTCAATTCATTAACCAGGGCTTACGGAAGAACAAAGGTCTAGTTAGATAAGCATATGTGAAGGAATATGCGGGTAGTGTTATTTGTCAAAGCTAACTGTATCGCAACTTCCAAAGCCGTATATCAACAATGTAAAACAATGTGTTGTTATGAGAACTGATTTGCATTTGATAAATTCCTTCTAATATATTACCATAAAATAGGCATTAAACTGGGCATTACTCCGATACCAATAAACCGATTTGGTCCAATTTCAATAGGCTTCTTCCCATTGACATTATAAATGCGTATACCAAGTTTCATTAAAATCCGATAAAGCGTATTTGAGTTGTTGTTATACAGGATGTTCGGAGATTCATATTACAAACTCCTATGGCTAGTAGAGGGGATTTAGTAGACAATATTTCGAATAGGAACCCATGTCCGGAAACGCATCGTTTCCGTGCTACTGCCATTACAATGTGTCGGATTTGCCGGTGTTGTTTTGCAACTGGAGAGGCAGTACAGTTACTTAGGAATTGTCTATTGCATTGCCATTGAGTAAGTTGAGTAAGGTTGGCTGTATCGCTTTTGCTCGCGCTCGCTTTTTCCCAGGGCATCAGGAAGCTCGTGCGTTGAGAAGCAAGGGGACTATGTTGAAAAATGAGGAAATTGTAAGTTTTGTATTGTTGTTGCACAGCAATACATTCAAAAAAGAGTGCGAATACTTATTTACTTGCCCTCGCGTATGTATATAGCATTATTAAGGGATATGTATGACGAGTTTTCTTCATATTTTTCCTTCCATTGACATAGTCTCATGGGGGAATTAATTATTAATACCAATTGAAAACTATGGGCTGTGCTGTTTGAGGAAGCATGGCCGCCACTGATAGAGAGTTGTAATGTTTATGTACTGAGCACGGCCGACTGTCATTACACGGAAACAGAAGGCATTGCGTGAGTCCTCGGTTGTAAATACTGAAGGCTTATGCAGTTCGTTGTTAGCTAATACGGTTTAAATTCAGAATACATACGAGATTTCAATTTGTTTGTGCTGAATAAATGTTCTTGCAACAATTTTAGTTTAGAGGGAAACTTAAGTAACTGATTACTAGGATTCTTATGTAATTATATATTCTATTCCCTAACTTGCAGAGTATTAAAAGTAAAAAATGTTGGCTATTTCAGCTTCTGATATGATTATAGTTTGGTTCAGGGCCGTCGCGTGGGCGGGGCGATCGCCCTGGGCGCCGTGGCAACGGCAAAAATAAAACAACAAAATTTGAAAAAATAAGTAGGATGTACAGTCGGTCAAATAAAAAACGTCGGGCGGTATTTGATAAAGTATCACGAACGAGCATGTGCGCATGTACAGGAAGACTTAAGGTTAGGTTCACACATGCCTCTTGTCTATCCATGTATTTTCTTGATTATTTAGTCAGTTTTGTTTCAAAACAAACATGTATAGAAGGCTGTGGCTATATGCCTCAAATCCGACATATTCTTGCATGGAAGTTCTTATAATAATAATGAATAAATTCGCGAGGAATATATTTATTCAAGGAGCATTTTTTAAATATTTTATTTTATACTACCGGTACTTGTAGTGCAAAATCAATAACTTACGCTCAACTTCTGCAACCAATCTATCATCGAAATACGCCCTCGGCCAGATCCCAGTTTCCTATGAAAACTTCCGGTCGCATTATAGTAAAGTTCCCACCTCTGAGCTGCTCTTTCATAAATATGGAACCTTCTCGCTGCTTCAGAGGCCGAAAAATGCAGGTCAATTACAGCCCTAACTACACTTTCTCTCACTTTAGCATTTGTATGTGGCGATGACACAAAGCAAAATGAATTATGACAATACATTAAGTTGAATATCCTGTGTTGAGCTTTCCGCGTTGTTCATTTTTTCCCTCCTGTCGCATGGCCTCATATGTTCCGAGAATGATCTGTATTTTATGTTTTTTATAGGAAACTTGTGAACTAATGCCTTAAAACTTTAATTTTAACTGCATACGAGTCCCGACGTTTTTTATTTGACCGACTGTACATAACGTATTTTTTAAAGTTAGGTATAACTGAAATTTGAATATTGCGTTGTATGTTTTTATTGAACAAATAAATATTTGACACCAATAACTTTAGGCCTATATTTGCTAAGTTAGCCCAAAATAAATATTTCCTTATAAAGACATATTTTCGGTCAACTACGTCACAGGAGAGACTGAATCCTCTGGCCATCTTGTCCATTGAAAACGATGAAGCACAAAAAAGAGACTTGATGGAAATTCTAACGACATTTGCTCGTGCAAAAACCAGGCGAATGCCATTTAATGTTTAGTACCTTATCTTAATTTGATAAACGCGGTTCCCTTTTCTATATATGTAACGAGGTTTCCCACACTATTAATTTGTAGTCCATTAATAACGCCTATAGTATTTTTTTTATGATTGTTAAGATTTTCTTACATTACTAATCTTGTATTAATTTGATTTTCAATACAATTTTATTAAAGATTTTAAATAATTATTTCTGGTATTTTTGTAAGGTAATCCGATTAGGTGTCTCTTTTGGGCACAAAAACACAGACAGCGACGCAACCCGACGCGCAACTTGGCTAACGAGCGACTGGACGCGATGCGGCTTGGAACTTGTCCAGTCCACGTCGCCCCAAGTCGCGTCGCTCATTGCGTGTTTAACCCCATGTTTATATGTATTTGATAGTGTCGCGTCACGTCGCTCGCTGTGTGTTTGTGTTTGAATCCAGATAGTTGGAATGTCGGGTGGGTGCAAGTGGGATTGAGTTGGGAAGGGGGGCGCCTGACGAAATCTTGCCCCGGGCGCCAACAAACCACGCGACGGCCCTGGTTTGGTTTCATTTTACATATTATTACATATTCATAGTAATATTAAATATTTTACCATATGTAACGAGTGTAACATTCTTGTACATAAAATCTAGGAAATCATAAAAATAAAGATTCTGTTTAATTTTGTTTTATTTTCAGTGACTAATAAATTAATTAGCTAATTTTCTTTAAGAAAGAAAACACTTCAGTTGCCAAATTCCAATACAAATGCAAAATACGGTGGTTCTGGGTGCCTCAGCTATAATATAATATACTAGGATGTGCCCGCGGCTTCGCCCACGATAATTAACTGAAAAATTAGAAATTAATAGTATAATAATTATTAAAGCATTATATTTATTAACACTTGCACGCGAATCATTCTTAAACTAAACCATTAATAATTAATGAAACAGCTAAAATTCCGGCTTTAGAGTACATTCCACGATTAGAAATTGCCACCCGGGAAAACGATCTCAGATTCGATTATGTAGTTCCAAAGATAACTGTGATCCACTGCCTTCTAAACTGTATAGGCTAATTCTCGTGCGTAATTCTCGAGACGGCGGTGGATAATGGCGTTTTTCAACTGTTTGTTGACAGATGAATGAGATGTGAATTTTATTTGATAAATTCAGTGTAATTTTAAGAAATTATATAATTATTCAAGAGAAGGAGTGATTGATTTGGATTATTATTATCAGCGATATTTCAAGAGTTAAATCATCAATATTTTACTGCTGGTGCCCCCGGCTTCGCCCGCCACTATTCATTGACTCCAGGATTTTTAAGAAATTTACACTGGTAGATTATTAAAAATGTTTGTGGTTCAGAGCTATGAAAATTGTAAGTAAAAATAAAATTAGAATATTTGTTCATTGAGTTCATTTCACTTAGGCCTTATATAATAAAGGAACGGTTTTCCTAATCTTGTAGTCGTCATGAAAGTTTAGACTGAGAGATACGAACATCGCCGAGTATACCCGATGTCTCACGAAGCGGGCGAGCAAGCACGCTATTTAGGGCCGTTGAATTGTATAAGAGTAGATATTTTTTCTCAGAAGTTGGGCTAGCCAAGGGCATTGGTCTTTGTAAATACAACTTAAAACCAGAATACAAAAGAGTTTTTCTAAGAAGTCTTAAGGGTGAAATTACATCAATCTGTATATGAAGGGAATTGTTAAAAATAGTTTCAGTTCCATCTAGACTTGCATCAGAACTAAGGCAGTGATCTAGTATTGACGAGTGTTTACAGTAGAATGTTTTTAATGTGTAACAAAACTATAGGGTGTTCCATGAAGGCACAGCTTGATCAACATTTACATAGAGCATTGCACACAAATAATAAAAATCGTGTGCCTTCTAAACAGTTACTCTTAACTCAAATGGGACAATCGGGTTCTAAAAATAAGTTTTCAGGGCACGAGGACAACAGATTTTACTACAATACACATTTCTCCACAAACACTAGTGCATTACATTTTTTAAAAATCCGTTTAGGCAGGCCTATAGGCTGAGGTAGATTTCGAAGTGCTTTTGGTTTAATTTATTGTCGCTGCCCAGCACTCTTCTTCTTTAGCCTTTTTTAAATATTTTCATTGCCTTGGCATGACAAACCCGCAATAATAACTGCAAAAAAGAGGAAAGAGCACTTTTTCAAACATTAAAAATCTCGCCTTATATGAGAGCTATCGAGAAACTAGTTATTGATTTGTAGAGTACTCATCAAGAGCTTTTCAACGATACCCCACAAAACGTGGTTTCAAAAATTTCTAATTTCCAACCCCCCCCCCCCCCCACCCCCAAATCGTTGGTGTCACTGTGAACTCCATAGGGAGTACTCTGATTTATTCCAACACAGTTTCCCTCTATACTTCATAGGGGATGAGATATAATTTTTTTCAAAATTTGAACCCCCTCCCCAGACTCCCCCTTGGACCAATTTTGCTCATTAATGAACTTGTCCGAACTACTGGGCCTAGAAATAACATAATAAAATTGGGTTCAAATATCTTCAACATTACGGCCGCTATGAAAGGGCGGTAGTTTCGTACTTATGGAGGCATTAAATGTAAAGATTTTTCTTCGAAATCTACCTAAAAAGCTTTGAAACCTTTATGAACTCACTGCCAAAATTAGAGAAGCATGTGTGGACATTTGTGTACAAATATTGCATTAAAAAAATTACATTTAAGCTACATAATTTGTGATTATTACATTTCTGGAACCCTCTGGGCTTCCATGGCCTGTATAGGGATCACTTTACCTTTTACATATTTCGTTATACATTTCCCTGATATTTAGTAGATATTTATGCACATACATGAAAATCCGTGCCCTACTGATAACCGTATTCTGTACTGTATTATTGTTTACACACATAGGCGTACCGAGGGGGGGGGGGTTTGGGGGTTTGAACCCCCCCCCCCCATTGATTAAAAAAAGGAAAAATGTATAATTTTTTTAAGTCTGCCCATAAATTACTTAATACAAGTATAAAGCGTGGGAAGCTTAAAACTCGTTATTTTGCGTCTTAATTTTTAAAATTTTGCGGGGGGAGACCCCCGGAAGCTTAAAACTCGTTATTTTGAGTCTTAATTTTTAAAATTTTCCGGGGGCGGGCCCCCGGAAGCTTAAAACTAGTTATCTTGCATCTTAATTTTTAAAATTTTCCGGGGGAGGACCCCCGGACCCCATCTCTCTGGGGGGTATTCCGATCCCCCCCAGATCCCGCGGATGTTATAACCCCCCCCCCCATATGGTCGGGCTGGTTACGCCTATGTTTACACATGCAGGCTGTTTTATCAATACGCGAAAGTGGTTTTACAAACTTAAAAAGACATTGTAGCATAGAGGTCTTGGGTTGCCTACTGTTAATAAAAATTTGTCCTCTTTTTCCCTGCGACACACTGTCATAAATCATAATTCACTACGTCAGTTGGGCGTCCATTCAGTGGCGTGCAGACCCATAACACATTTTACGCTATTGCATTGGATCTTGAACCCGAAGAACATAACAAAGACCAAAGCCTACATCATGTAGTTTATCATCATACTACCTTATGCATCACTGAAGATGACCACAAGCTGGTCGAAATATATATGATAATTAAAAAACTTTAATATTAAAAGGCGGAGTTTTTACTGCATTTCATTGATTAGTAATTCAATATGGCTTTCTTTTATGAATATTTATGAAGATTGTTACTGAAAACTAATTCTTCGAAAGCGCAAAAAATGCACGTTTTCTTCCCGTTTTTCACTCATAGCTCGCGAACGAAAGCTAAAATTAAAAATTAAGCATACCAGAAACCTTCGCGGGAGTGTACTCAACAACTTCCCAAAGTTTCATGTCGATCGGATGAATGGTGTAGTAAAGCATAAGGACAAACAGACATACATTCGTTTATATTAGCTGGCCAAGGATGCGGCATCAGACAACGATCTAAAAGAGTGTTACAAGAAGATACCGAAAATTGTAATATCCAGTGAAGTGAGAGCTCTTTTAGTGTTACCATCTGGCAAAACGAGTGGGACAAATCAACCAAAGGAGTGATAACAAAAACTTTCATCCCAACAATAGCAGAGAGACTAAAATACAAAATTAATTTAACCCCTAATGTAACTGCAATGATAACTGGTCACGGCAACACTAGAGCTTACCTACACAGATTTAAAATTATAGAAAACCCCACATGCCCTTACGACAACGACCTGCAAACAGTAGACCACCTATAACAGTATATGACTGCAAATTAATCGAAACAGAAAGAGACTCACTAATCGCAACAGTAGGCCTACTAAAGACTGAAAACTGGCCCAACAAAAAAGAAGATCTACTAAAAATATACTTCAAGAACTTTGATAAAATTGCTAACAGTTTACCTTTTGGCACCATATTGTAATCAAATTTTATCTTGATCAAAGTTAGTTTATGAACAAATAAAATTGTAAAAAAAATTATATATGGGTGATTCTTCAAATACGGGAAAATTTGCGTTCCGGAGTGATATTTCCCTTCAAATTCAACTTAAAAAAAAATTAAAATAAAAGTCTGTTTCTACTACTTCCATACTACAACTATCACTTTGAAATGTCACTAACTTTAAATTCTGATATTCCAAAATAGAATTTAATTCAATGAAATGTCATCCACATGCCCTGTCCCAAACCTCGGTTTTGTAGCCTATATTCTAATGCATTTTTCCACAAAACAAAATGTTATATCCTTTTCAATTTTTTTCCTGTCAATGAGTATAAATGGGTGAAGAATATTAACCCCTAAAAAATAAAATGAAATAAAATTGTCACCCCACCTAATGAACATAAAGAATGTCCCAAGGGTTTCTGGTCATCCACATGGCTGAAAAGAATGGAATTTTTTCTGCAGAAATGAGAAATTTGTAAAACTGGCAACAGTGTTAGAAAGCCAACAGGGCAGCTTATGGTTGAATTGTAAGGTTGAATTTTGCTTGCTTACAAACAGTTTGGGATTAACAAAGGACTTTGTATCATTTTCAAGGAAAACGTTTTTATTCCCCGTCATTAACATGGCTTCTAGAAAGTAGGCAGAAAGTTAATATTAATTAATTTTGATCATGCACTATGATAAACCTTCCAATTCAAAGTACCTGACTGAAGTTGAGCCTAAAGAGGTTTAGAAATGGCTTGCTGAGGCCTCTTAAACTCCTTTTTTGTCATCCACATGTCTCATGAAGGGGTATGTGGATGATCTCAAGTCATGTAGATGATAAATGTAGGATACTATTGTGTTTGCGGTGTCTGTGACCTGTACTTAAGATCTTAAAACTGATTAAATGAATTTCTGTTTGATTCCCCCCTCCCCCAAAACCATAAAAACACAGTCTCGTTAAAATTACATTAATTCCGGAGTATGCACACAAATTTGCAAATTTGATGCAAAATCAACTGAAGTATGCTGAGAAAAATATGAAATCACATAAAGAAAAGCAGATTGTTGCCAAAGTTAGTCATTAATGTGGCCTTCTGCCATCCACATGGCTTTAAAAAAAATAAAGAAATTAAAATAAATAAAAATATAAACATTTAAGCTCTGCTGGTGTCATATTATAATAAAGTAACCCCTGAAGTATTTTTGTGATTTTTTTAGATTTTTTAAACAAAATAAAAAATTTGGATTTTACACACTCCAAATTTTTCCGTATTTGAAGAATCACCCATATATAAGATAGGAAGACCCTCATGGGCGTCAGAAAGGGGGGGGGGGAAGGTAGGGCCGCTGTCCCCTCCCGGAAATTTTGTTTCGACATAAATCTCTAAACTAAATGACCATAACAACTAATGTGAAGCGAGGCTTAAGTTTCCACGTACTGTAGTTAGCGCCGTTTGGAAAGGAACTGTGAACAGCCTCTGCTCGATCCTTTTTTCCTGCCCCACATTCTGCTTCAGAGCTGCAACCCCGTTTTTATCCTTGGGTAAACTTGAAATCATTTCCAGCCAAACATTTCATCGTAATGAAGTTAAGAAGGCATTTTACATGAATAGCATTTATGAAACCTCAAGGAGTAGAAAAACTCATACGTCTAGCTATAGTAAATCAAGGACGTGGACGACGATGATAATGATAATAATTACAGACGATACCGCTACGGGTTATTAAAATCAAGCAGTTAATTTGGTAGAGTATTTCTCAAACTTACAGTTCCTTTCATGCCATGATCTAGCGAATTCTTAGAGGATGAACAGGCTGACAAACCGTTGGGTACAAGGCACTTACTTTCGCATTTTTAATATTTGGTGCAAGGGGGCACATTCGCATTTTTAATATTTGGTATGGTCGGGAGTGTCGGCGACAATATACAAGGATAGTTGGTCACCCTGCTTCGCTGAGAAACAAATGTGAATATAGAGTAGTCGGAGCTTAAAGTGCACCTAGTATTTGGCTTTCGCCAAAATGAAACAAAATAATGTTGGTATATAAATAAAACAAACAGGAATAGGTTTTGGAAAGAGGATGTCTCAGCCATCCACTCGCATGTAAGTTGTGGTATCATTCTGTGGAATGTGTACAAAAAATCTCAGAAACGAAAACTTCCTCACGCCAACTTGTCTGTATGAATGCATTAAATACGCGCTAAAAAAAACATGCAACGAAACAAGAAACAAACAGCATTTGAGAGGTTCACTCAATGAAAAATGCGTAAAAATTATTGCAAAGAATCTAAACCAATCACGTATCGAAGAAAATAAAACAATTGTACAACTAAATATAAAGTTAAAATGAATAATAGCTTGATTTAAAAGCATATATGATTTAGATGTATGTTAGATAAGAAAACATATATACAGTAGTCTCATAGTTTGTAAACTAGATTACAGTCAGTATTTTATAGCATATCCAGACATTTTTTACCATTCTTATTCCATAGCCTAAAAGGTAACACCTGATCGACACTTCAGGTTTAGAGTAGGCCTACGAAACAAGAGAAATTGATCCTTACCATCATTTAGGAGTGGTTTAGGTTAAACTAATCACATCTGAACTAAGAAAACCAACGGAACAGTAGAACAAGAAATCAATACTCACAATACAAATGACTGTGTACAATACTTACTGAGTCCTTTAAAATGCATGTGGAGATATCATCCATATCACTTCACAAGACTCCCACACATTTCAATCTCATATTTGAAATGGTTTTGTAAGTGATTTCTTTCATTCGTTTCACCATAATTTTTGACGGAAGCTTCGTAAACCTTCACATGTGGGCGAACTAAACCGAATCATCCTAGCGTAGGCCTACCTAACCCTACGATATAAATAAACATTATGATCTTATTTTAAGGTATTAATAGATGGCGGGCTGTGTAAGCGCCAAGAGTTTTAAAATATAACTTTACAAATTAAACAACTAATTCGTATTATAATTTTATACTAAATTAAAGATTGTAAGCTAAGGTTTTCACCATTTCCGGAAAAAGTTGAAAGGTAATAATGCGCACGTTTCAATGGAATTAGACATTGTTGGTGAAGAGAATATATATTTTTTTCTGAATTTTCTCTCCAAGGGAAAAATAGTCACACTGAAAGATTGGTTCCCCGCGATTTTAATATCGTATACAAGACTTATTTATTACACTATGTATAATATATCGGTGAAAGCTTATTAAAGTTCTGCCTAGGAGGGCATACGTACTTAAGAACTTAAGAGGGTAACGATCACAATAACCCACTTGAACAGACAAGAGAATAATGGAAACTAGTCACGGCCATTCAGTGTCACAACAAGCTAACTCCACTGTTAAAAATATTATAACATAATGGCACAAGTCCAGCGATTTCTCTCTAATTAGAATAGCACTCCTATTATGGGAATAACCATATTAATACTGAAGGCAGTATTGACAAAATGTTGATCATTTCAAAACGCACTGCTACAAACTGTCTAAAATGGAAATTCCTGTACGCCCACTCCCACGGTATAGAACTCGGGCATATATATAAAATATATTTTTATGTGCCCTTTTTTACTCCTCCAGAGCTCGCCGTGTGCAGCGTCTAAAATTGGACAGTTGTGACCAAGTATTAAAATTACTCTGTGCTCAATATTAGTATAAATTGTAAATAAATCTGATACTGAAATGGTATCTTGAGGTTCACGGGATTGCTTATCTTTAATATTTCGTCTTGCAAAATTAAATCTGGGGACCTTTAAATTGTGGTTGTTTTTACTAATAATGGCTACAATAAGAAAATGCTTGACTATTGAATAAAAAAAATACGAGCCCACTCGCTCGAGTACTCACATCTTCCTGAAGCTCCTGATAATAAGATTCCCCACTTCCTCTGCGGCTTCCACTGATACACATGATTCTTCTAAAGAGATCGGCCAGCACCGAACATATCCCGCACTGTTGTTGCATACTCGATTATGCAGAAATACGAACTAGTTCTTCATCCCTGACCCGGGCGACCCTCCGGCCCAGCCTGAGCCATGGCTCGTGCTTGCAGACTACTAGTGTATCATGAATCCAACGTTGCCAGCTTGCTTACCCACAGCGCCCCGCGCGCGGCGAGAAGATGAATTAATGCCCCACTCCTGTCATACAAATGAGGGGTGGTTAGGCGCTGTATAATTTATTTCCGGAATTCCATTCCAGGATCAATACAAGACAGTACTACAGCATGCTAGCTCCGTACCAGTCGCAATCCATTAGTAGGCCTATAGTTAGTTGACCTCTTTTGAAAAATATTGATAAGTAGCCTATGGTCACCATTTCAGCTTTCCAATCTCACGTTCTTGATCACGCCCACTAATGAAAGTTCCTGCTTGCCTTCCCGGGAAGGATGCGTAACACTTCTGGCTTTACTAAAATGTTTCATGGTAAAATAAGATTTTAGTATATTTCCCAAACGTTTTATTATTAGCAAAATGTTGTTTGCAATTTTATACATTAATTATTATCTAAATTTGATTGTTATGGAATACCTTTTTAGCATAGGCGTAGCGAGGGGGGGGGTTTTGGGGGTTTGAACCCCCCCCATTGAATAAAAAATGGAAAATTATATAATTTTTTTAAGTCTGCCCATAAATTGCTTAATACAAGTATAAAGCGTGGGAAGCTTAAAACTCGTTATTTTGCGTCTTAATTTTTAAAATTTTCCGGGGAAGACCCCCGGAAGCTTAAAACTTGTTATTTTGCATCTTAATTTTTTAAATTTTCCGTGGGAGAACCCCCGGAAGCTTAAAACTCGTTATTTTGCATCTTAATTTTTAAAATTTTCCGGGGGAGGGCCCCCGGACCCCCCTCTCCTTCCATACTCGCCAGACCCCGCGGATGTTATAACCCCCCCCATATGGTCGGCCTGGCTACGCCTATGCTTTTTAGAGCTCTTACGATATTTTAATGTGGACAGATGCCAGAATTCAAGATTAGGATGGGCAAAATGTTTCTCAGGATGGGCTAGGATTATGGAATAGAAATTAATTTGGGCTTGATGTGGAATAACATTTTTGAACTGCAAAATACCAAGCACAATATTAATGTTACCTGGAATATGTTTGTCCTATGGCACTCATGTAGGTACTGCAGAAGACTTTAAAAAAAACATTAAAAAAAGTGTCCAGGAGCTCAAAAAGTCTCCTTAATTTTTACTTTAAAACAATAGGCCTACATCCAAAAGTTCTTCTAGTACAGCAGAATCTTTTCTCCTCCATAGGTTGAATTTTCTTAGAAATTTTTCCATTTATATCTCCTTTTGTCTGCTCTTCTCAAATGGTAAATACACTATTGAATATTCACGATAAGTCTTTGTGTACTGCTAATTCTTGTTAAAACAGAAACTAGATTCACAAATTGCAGTAAAACGTGAGTATCCGCACAATACAAAACTTTCAATTACTGGTACCTAATTTTCAACATAGTCCCCTTGCTTCTCAATGCACTTGATCCATCGTTGCACAAGCTCCCTGATGCCCTCAGAAAAAGTTTTTTCGGCTGAGTAGCAAGCCACATATGCACCGCTTCCTTCAGTTCTTGGTCTGTGGTGAATCGACAGCCCCTGAAGGAATCTTTAAGTGGGCCAAACAGATGGAAATCTGACGGGGCGAGGTCGGGACCGTATTCAGGATGCTATAATACCTTGATACTCAATTTTGCAATAGTAGTGTGGGCTGCACTATGTGGGCACGCATTGTCATGCAACAAAACAACTCCTTTCAACAACAGACCTCGGAGTTTGGTTGAGGGGAAACTCCTATGAATAAAAAAAAGTGTGCGTGGAACGTCACGCGACAGAAGTGAAACTTTTTTTTTAATTTTTTTTACTTTTTCAATTTTTGATTATTGGATTTCAATTTTATATTATTGGACTTTTTAATATTGGGTTCTTGGATTTTTAATTTTGTATTTTTAAAATTTTTAATTTTGGATCTTTGAATATTTTAATTTTGGATCTTTTAAATTTTGGATTTTTAAATTTTGTATATTTGGAATTTTTTATTTTTTAAATTTTGTATTTTGGGATTTTTAAATTTTGGATCTTTGAATTTTTTAATTTTAGGATTTTAGATTTTTTAAATTTAGTATCTATGAATTTTTTATTCTTTGGATTTTTAAATTTTGGATGTTTAGATTTTTTCAAGTTTGGATTTTCGATTTTTTAATTTTAATTTTTTATTCCCCTTTGAGTATTTTATTTTGTCCTTTAAATCGTACAGCAGCTGATTACTCCCAATCATTGAGTTGATTGTTTTCTGTGCAGTCCGTTCCGTCACATTTCATTAATTTCATGATGATTTTTGAGCGTGACACATTTCTCGATTTACCCCCTACCGCGGCTAAGGAAGTTTCACTTCAAAAATAATTTGTGCATTAATTATTATTATTTGTGGCTCAGACGGAGGAAACCAGCCTGATGTGAACGTACCAATTACAGTTCTGTATGCTTTCAAATGGACTTACACAAATTCCTGCTTCAAGACACACGAGAAACAATGAGGTGATATTTATACCTGCTTACCGAGTTACCGGCAATAAATCGGTTCTATCACCACACTGTTTGGCCACCAAAATAAATTCAAATTCTTTCTGCAGATTGTTATTAAAATTGCACTTTTCTTTGTGACATTGTAAGCACATTGTTAAAATTTTAAAAGTAAAATTTAAAACTTTTAAAATGTGTGAAATTCAAATCATCAATCTTCAATAACAAAGCCCCAGTTTATGTACAGGTAGGAGAAAAAAAGCAGACTGACTAAAATATCTAAGGTACCGATATGAGCCACTGCGCATGCCAAGCGGCATTCACAGGATAGCAGGGAATGTATTGAAATTTGATCTACAGCCGATAAATTGCTCAAATTGAGGAATAATTTCACATAATTTTCATTGCTTGTGAAAACAACCGTTTCCGTTATATCTCTTACATTTATTTACATATCACTTCTTTCTTCTTCTTCAGTTCCCTTTACTGCCTTCCGGGGTAGCCTCGTTCAATCCATCTCCTCCATTCTAATCTATCCCCACTTAACTTTTTCAGCTCTACCAATGTCCTTCCATGTTTCTACCCAATTTTCTCTATCCTATCCTCCCAAGTCGTTCGTGGTCTCCCTCTGCCAGACCTTCCTTCCACTTGCATTTCATTTTTTCTTTCCTCGCCCATTCTTCTTACATGCCCGTACCATTTTAGTTGTCTCTCCTCTATTATATCAACCATTGCTTTCTTCTGCCCTACCTCTGTCCTAATTCTTTCGTTTCGTAATCTATCTCTTCTAGTTTTCCTGGCTATTCTTCTCAGACATTTCATTTCCACTGCTGTAAACTTACTTAAATGTTTGTCTTGTAATGCCAAACTTTCTGTTCCATATAATGCTATTGGCTCTATGATTGCTTTATATATTTTCAGTTTTGTTTTATTGTTTATTTCCTTTTTTCCTATTATTGTGTTGTTTATTCCATAATAGGCTGAGGTAGCTTTTTTAACCCTATTCAATACCTCTTGTTCTATTCCCCCATCATTACTTATTATTGTTCCTAAGTACTCGAAATTGTATTGCCAAAACGTATTAGACTAATAGAAAACCATAATCAGTTTAAAAAAACCGTGAGAGAAATACTTATAAACAAGGCTTATTATTCAGTGAAAGAATATATGGATGAGTAGTGAAAAAATAGTGGGTTTATTGGAATTCATGACATAAATGTTAGTTACATTTTGGCTTTCTTAGTATCTACTAAATTGTTTAATTTAACATTACTTATAGTATTGTTTCACCACTACCTAATTTTTCATTATATTCTGTACACATGATTACTGTATTATTTTTATATCGTTGTATGGTATTATTATTTTATATAACAACATTGTATTAATAATTGTATCCTGTTCAGAAACTTTTGACAAGTCACCAGTTTACGAGCAATGCTCAACCATGTAAATGCTATGTGACGATTAATAAAACTAAACTAAACTAAACTAAACTAAACTACCTTCTCCAGTAGTCTCCCTTCACATTCTATTTTTAATTCTTTATTTTGTGTCTCTTGTTTTGACACCCACATTACCTTGCTTTTCTCTATATTAATTTCCATTCCTTTCCTTTTAAGTTCTTCATTCCATTCCATTCCATTCCATTCCATTCCATTACAGCCTGTTGGAGTCTGCTATTTACATATCACAAGGCTCTGAAATCAGCTACAAGAGTAGGTCTGCTTTTTTTCCCCCCTACCTGTACACACTGATTTTTTAAAATGATAAAGTCCACATTAAGAAACTTCCAAAAAATTATTTAAAATAAACAGAATGTTTCACAAAAATTCAAACAAGACTGACGCTTCTTCCTTAGGATTAACGGACTACCATCTTGTTCACAATGAAAATGCAAGTGTTGCCGACTTGCATTTCTTTATTTTCCCTGAATAAATAACAATAATAATTCTCGTCAGAACAGAACTTTGCTATCCAAGTATGCCGTTCACTCACATAATGCGATTCTTTCTCTGAATAAATTGCTGCAGCAATACTTAGTATTGAACAATACAACTCCGTGATTATTCAATTTACTCGTAAATGTCACATTGATGTACGATTATAGGTGACAAACAATAAATTACACTTGACCGATATTAAAGTATAACAAAGTTTTGATTAAGGAGGTACAAAACTGGCATTTTCATTAAAACAACAGGATTGCCTGAAAATAAAAAAAAATAATGGTACTGTCCCGTCCAAAACTTAAGTCAGATGCATAACGAAGCATTGTAGCTGGGAAGTGCTGGCTCTACGCAGGGTCGCCCCAACAAGCAATATAGATAGGCTGCCGCTATCATGCTTTTATAAAATGCAAAATTACTATTTTCTTACCAACTTTCAGTGAAAACGGTAAATGTTATTAGTGATAGCCATTTTTTTTATTACAGTAGAACCCCAATAATTCGAGCTAATTGGGGCTGAGGCTTCCTCGAATTACAAAAAACTCGGATAATACGGAAATATCAATAAATCAATGGGTAAATCATAAATAAATGTTTAATGAGCACAATAATGGTTTAAAAAATAAATAATATACTAGGCCTACATATCTTTAGTAGGCCTGTATGTATATTGGCAAACATTTCCAATTTGCTACATCGGCATCCTTTAAGGATTAAGTCATTGACTGAGTCTTAATGGAGTCGAACGGGAAAGCGGCGTTACTAGGAAAACACTTTTAATTACCATTGCTGCTGAGTAGGGATTACTGTAACAATACAGTATTCTTTTCTGAAAGGATGGTATGCACCGTATGATTGACACGAGGTCCCGGCAATGAAAGATCGAACCTAACGGTTTCTGTCAATCTGTAATAGAAATGCATTAGCAGTCTGAAGCCAAGGTTATTTATGTGTATTATGAATGACAAACCCTAAGTGGGACAGTTTTACCTGCATTTTTGTACATGGAAAAATTGAAAGAAAGCTCAAAATGTAACACATTCGGAAGTGCGTAAAACTTACTTGCGGACACTGTATAAAACCGGGATTTTACTCTAGTTTTATGAAAAATTTTAATTTTCTTAAGACCAGCTCGAATTACATGGAACCTCGAAATACCGGGGCTCGAATTACTGAGGCTCTACTGTATGTGTAAAAATACATAATGCCTGAAGGGTTTAGAGAAAGAATTAATTACGAAGGGGCGTCCTAAAATAAGTTTCTCCTGGTGACTGTGTACAGAGGTGTGGATGAAAGACAAAAAAATATAATGAGACATTAAAGATAAGACGTACCTTTATTTTTCCACATAATTACCACATAAATTGAGACATTTGTCATACCACTTTAGAAGCTTCAAAAAGCCCTCCAGGAAAAAATCAGGGCTCTGCATAGTAAGAAGCGTCGAAATTGAAGAAGGCGATTCCGAAAAAGCGGTCTGGTCATCTCCAATCCGGCGTTCTGTTGTTGGATGACAATGCGAAATCCACACTCTGAGACAGCAACGCAAAACCATATTGCAACTCTTGGTTGGGAAAGCCTAGCTCATCCGCCATACAGTCCTGATCTCACACCCAGTGACTTCCATTGTTTCCGGCTTTGAAGAAGACTCTCAGTGGAAGGCGCTTTGGGAGCATTGCTGACATCACACAAGTCGTTCGACGCTTCTTCCATATGCAGAGCCCTGATTTTTTCCTGGAGGGTTTTTCGAAGATTCTAAAGTGGAATGACAAATGTCTCAATGTATGTGGTAATTATGTGGAAAAACAAAGGTACGTCTTTTCTTTAATATCTCACTAGATGTTTTGTCTTTCATAAACACCTCTGTACACAGTCTCCAGGAGGAACTTATTTTCGGACTCCCACTCGTAGATTGGTAGGGTACACTTTAAGTTTGTATAATACTAGTAGGTGCCCGTGGCTTCGCCCACAATAATTAATTTAAAAATTAAAAGTATAATAACTATTAAAGCATTATATTTATTAACACTTGCAAGCGAATCATTCATAAACTAAGCAATTAATAATTAATGAAACAGCTAAAATTCCAGCTTCAGAGTAGATTCCACGATTAGAATTATCGATTTTTATTATCAGCGATATTTCAAGAGTTAAACCATCAATATTTTATAGCTGGTGCCCCCTGCTTCGCCCGCCATTATTAATTAACTCCAGGAATTTTAAGAAATTTACACTGGTAGTTTATTAAAAATGTTTGTGGTTCAGAGCATAGGCGTAACCAGGCCGACCATATGGGGGGGGGGGGTTATAACATCCGCGGGGTCTGGGGGGTATGGAATACCCCCCAGGGAGAGAGGGGTCCGGGGGTCCCCCCACGGAAAATTTTAAAAATTAAGATGCAAAATAACGAGTTTTAAGCTTCCGGGGGGTCCTTCCCCGGAAAATTTTAAAAATTAAGACGCAAAATAACGAGTTTTAAGCTTCCCACGCTTGATACTTGTATTAAGTAATTTATGGGCAGACTTAAAAAATTATACAATTTTCCTTTTTTTAATCAATGGGGGGGGGGTTCAAACCCCCAAAACCCCCCCTCGGTACGCCTATGGTTCAGAGCTATGAAAATTGTAAGTAAAAATGAAATTAGAATATTTGTTCATTGTGTTCATTTCACTTAGGCTTTATATAATAAAGAAACGGTTTTCCTAATTTTGTAGTCTTTGTGAAAGTTTACACTGCGAGAGACGAACATCGCCGAGTATACCCGATGTTTCACGAAGCGGGCAAGCGAGTGAGCACGCTATTTAGGGCCGTTGAATTGTATAAGAGTAGATTAATCTGAATGCGAAAGAGTTCTACTGACACCTATCTTTCAATTGAATAACCTGATGCAAACTCGACTGTTACTCCAATGAGTTTACACATCACGATAAACATTAACAAAAAAGTAAAAGATTCTTCATTTCGTATTTCGATCTTGCACATAAACGATAAGCATTTAAAATATTCTTTGGAAATGAAAAGGAGGTTGTCTAAGAAAATGTTGTTCCTATTGGAAAATTCAGCCCTGACTCGTGTGATGGAAGGCAATCTAGATGTATAAACAAAGAGGGTCTTTTGTTTCTTTGAGATTTTAAATTACGGTGCAACACCAGCGTAACGGGCAACAGGGTAGGGTGGCCAGATGTCCGGCTTTTGGCCGGACTGTAAGGCTTTTTGCTAAGCAGTCCTCCATCCGGCGCAGCTTTATGCCGGACGTTGATTTGTCCTCCTTTTCGAGACTCTGATGGATCGGTAAAGCGTATTAATAAAATTTGTATTTTCCGTTATGTTCCTGCCAGTCCTAACTTGGCAAGCTTGTCGATACTATCATTTGTTTAGTTGGTGCCGCGGAAATCTGAATCTATTCCTAACGTTGGCACGCTTGTCCATACGATGATAGCGTACTATCACATTTTGTTTGGTGCAGTACGTGGCGTTGGCCGTACTGTTGATTGTTGTTCAAGTCTCCATTTGTATTGTACATTCTTTGCAGTTTGCTGTGTTTTTCTTCAATTACCAGAATGCCAAAACGAAAGACTTCTTTTAATCCTAAGTGGGTCGAAGAATTTCAGTACATTTCAAAAAGCAGTAAAGCAGTGTATAATCATTTATTTTATATAAATGCAGTTATTAAGTAAAATTAGTCAGGGTTACACCTGTCCAGCCGTCCATGCCCGAAGTTTTATACTATGCTAGATTACCGAAGAAGTGTCCTCCTTTCTGACATTTTAGAAATGGCCACCCTACAACAGGGTCACTCCAAGCAAAACCCTAACATTCACAATTTTTCTTTTCATTTTAATACTTTAATTCTAATAGGATTTATGTTTAATAAACAAATTTATAATTTTGATATGAGGTTCGAAGTTTTTGGCTATTCGCAATAACCCCATTTTGTATTTATTTTTTCCTAACTTTGCCATAGTTCATAGTTTTTGAAGATATGAGTGCAGAGAAAAAATGCTATTTCTTAATTCTAGAGTATAAAGGTAACAAAAAATACATCTTCAAATCAGAAAATATATTAAATTTACTTAATTCAACAATAATAACAAAACGTCCACCGCAGTGGCGTAGGGGATGTGTTCACTCCTCTCACGCAGCGGGCCCAGGTTCGAATCCTAGGTGAGGTTTTTTCTGGGGTTTTTCCTCACCTGCGAGACAAATGTCGGGTAACTTTAGGCCCTTGTGGACCCCAGATATCATCTGGCCGTCATTATCATCTTCATCCCATTCTCGCCTTGTTGAGAGTGAGTGTGTATCTCGTCCTATGTGTTCGTGTTGTCTCAGAGGTGGCACCGGCATTGGGCTGGTCACTCATCCGGGGAGGCCCTCCATGTTCTTATCTGTATGTGATCCACAGATAATCCCTCTCCCGACAGGTCGCGGCCCTGTAAGGCCCGGGCGGCTTGGGTCGCTTAAACCCTAAAAGGGAAAGGCAAAACTAAGACAAAGAAAGAAAGAAGAGAGAATAAAATCAGGTAAACTGATGTAACAAAGTGCCAGTATGTTTTTGTTTAATCATTTATGACTGCAATTATGATATGCAGAATATGTTTTTTTTTTTAAATTGATTTCCAAGTTAAGCTCCAGATTTATTCATTAAGCAGGGCTTACGGAAGAAGAAAGGTCTACCATCTCGGCCACCTGGGTCATTTTAACGGTCTAGTTGGATAAGCGCATGTCAATTAATATGTTTTTTGTCATAGCTACCTGTATTTTAATTTCCAAGGCCTTATAAGATCACAGTAAAACAATAGGCTATGTTGTCAAGATAACTGATTTTCATTTTTTTTTATAAATTCTTTCGAATACGTATATTACCATAAAATAGGCACTAAATTGAGCATTACTCCGAAACAGGTCAATCGATTTTATCCATTATGAATAGACGTCTTCCCATGGACATTATAAATGTGTATACCAAGTTTCATAAAAATCCGGTCAAGCGTATTTGAGTTACCGCGTCTTTAAAATATTCACTAAATTGGGTTTTACTCCGGTACCGGTCTACCGATTTGGTCCAATATCAGTAGACGTCTGTCCACGTACATTATAAATGGGTATACAAAATTTCAGGAAAATCCAATAAAGCATATTTGAGTTATCGCGACTTCTTATATATTAACATAAAAACACTAAATTGGGCATTATTCCGGTACTGGCCAACCGATTTGGTCCAATATCAATAAACGTCTTCCCATGGACATTGTAAATGCGTATACGAAGTTTCATAAATATCCGATAAAGCGTATTTGAGTTATTGCGCATTTAAAGTAGACACTAAATTGGGTTTTACTCCGGTACCGGTCAACAGATTAGGTTAAAATTCAATAGGGCACTTCTCATGGACGTCATAAATGGGTATACCAAGTTTCATGGAAATCCG
Source organism: Ectobius pallidus (assembly GCA_964059195.1). Classification (NCBI taxonomy): domain Eukaryota; kingdom Metazoa; phylum Arthropoda; class Insecta; order Blattodea; family Ectobiidae; genus Ectobius; species Ectobius pallidus. The sequence continues at coordinate 213,217,793 of CAXKWD010000002.1, forward strand.
ATACAGCGTATTTGAGTGATGGCGCCTTTCTATTAGAAAGGCGCCATAATCTATTAAAATAGGCACTAAATTGGGCATTACTCCGGTACCGGTGAACCGATTTGGTTCAATATCAATAGGGTTCTTCCCATGGACATTATAAATGTGTTTTCCAAGTTTCATGAAAATTCGAAAAAGCGTATTTGAGTTATGGTGCGTACAGACACACGGACAGACATTTTTTCGTCCACCACACAATCTCATAAAGTACCATACTGGCACTTAATAATAACAAAACAGACTTCTTAATTAGTTTTGGAACTTTTAAAGGAATAGTAGTAGTGTATATTTTGCATTCTGCAGAAGTTTCAAAACGATCTTGTTAACAAATTAAAATGTACTCACCCGGACAAGATATTGCTCTTTGCAATACACTTGGCATCATGTGGCAGCTGGCCAGCTCCAATCATGTGAGAAGGTGGTGTGATGCAACTCCTGATAAGCAATATCACATGCGATTTTGAACCTAAGTGCAAAACTCACAATTGAATAATTTGTATGTTTCTCAAGATTCCGTCATAAAATTTAAATGACAATTTAAGCATGCTAAAGATTAAGAACACCCTATACATAAAGAACAGGCCACTTGCTCAATATAAATATATATTTAATTCATTGACTGTTTTCATACAGGATATAATATTGAGTTGGGTCTAACACGTATACTTCACTTTTTGTATAAACATCTGAACTAGTTTCGAAGGCCATCGTCATTCAAAATCATCAGATTAACACCAACAGCCGGCTGGATGTTTGTGTTGCCCTATCGGGGAAGTTTGTTGCATTTGGCGATGATAAATTCATCTGTTGGGATGTCAAAGTTCATGAGATGTTCTTTATGTTTGTGGATGAATATCCTCTCCCAAACAGAAAGTTGTTTGTGGCCTTTGATGACACATTTAATTAATTTTGGTTCCCGATTGATGTCATGACCTTCATTCCAAAAGTGGGCCGCTACTGCAGATTTGTCTGTACTTCCTTTTTTAAAATGTTTCATGTGTTTTTTGTCCTAGCCTCTAATTTCCTCTTGGTTTTCCCCACATACACTTTCTCGCAGTTTACTGATTTGGTATAATCCTGATTTTTGGCTATGCTGTCTATCTTCAAAATTGGTGGAATTTAAGAAGTTTAAGAAGTTAATGAGAATCTGTTTACTGGTGTTGTGGTGATAAAATACTTACTGAAAATTTTATTGGATTTCTTTTCTGCCCAAGGGTGAAAAGTAATTTTCTTATATTTCTTATTTTCTATGTGTCATGTAACTATGTCTTCAAAATATCCACCCATCCTAGTATTAAACTAATATAAAATATTTTCAACTTTATAAATAATGCAATAAAACAAGAATAATAATCACTGCTTTGTATTACATATAATAGGTACCTTATTCCACATTCTGCTTCATACATCTGTCCCTGTCATCGTCTGTCATGTTGATCAGATGTTCCTTGAAGCAATGAGCATTAGCTTGGATTATATTGGAAAACCAAGTTACCTAAAATGAATCACAATATCTTAAGTATTTCAGTCTTAGTCATTGGTGAACACAGCTTTAAGTAAAGTCCCCCAAACTTGACAGAATAAGTGCTTAGAAATTAAAGCTGTTATTGCAAAAATTAAAAATGTGTTTATTGTCCTGAAAAATAACAGACACCGTAAATAAAATCATTATAGAATATCAATAATAAATTATTGCATTGTAAGTTAACACAATGAAGTTATATAACATAATAATTATATAAGAGTTGAATTTTACACAAAAACTTCAATTTTGGTATAGTTTACCTGTACTAGTTTCGGCGCCTTTGCTACCATTATCAACAGCTATACTTTAGTGAAGACGCCGAAACTAGTACAGGTAAACTATATCAAAAGTAAAGTTCTTGTTTAAAATTCAACTCTTATATAATTATTATATCATAAAATATGTTAATAAGGCTGTTTTTGTCTTCTATGAAACAAAAATTACACGTGTCAATAAATTATAACAATTAGTTTACCTCATTTCTTGCAAAAAAATTGTTTGATACTAATTTATTTTACTCATCGTGGTTGTCGCGTTATCAAGTGCCGAGTACAGGATTTTTATCCTTTACGTCAACAATTCATTTTTTAGTATAACATAGTTATTGTGAACAGAGGAATTGCAACTCTATGGCCAGTATTCATAGTTGCAATAAGTCGTACTTATATCCAAGTCGAACTTTAATCTCGTCTTAAGTTGAGTTTCTGGCACAAACAAGTCGTACTTATGACGTAGTTACTTTATAAAGTCAGACTTGAAAAAGTCGAACTTACTGCTGTTCATAGTCACTAAAGTACGACTTATTTGTCGAAATAAGTTGTACTTTATCAAGTTAGGCATCCCCCTGACTTATTTCAGTTTAAGCCAGAATCATGGACAGTGATTTTGAGGATCTGCGCAAGGTATTAGAAGAAAATCGTGCCCCAAAGCGTTATTTGCGAGAGATGATGAATTCATTCAATTCTACAGTGACAATGAATTTAAAAAGAGATTTCGTTTCAAGATGACACAATTTTGGAAATATCAATCACCTATCTTTCATCAACATTTCTTTCTGCTGGCATTTCATATCACCTCAAAGCCTCCTAAAGCTGTTTTTAATCTCCCTAAAACAATAACTGATATCGAAATAAATACCGTACATAAGCATACCGGTTTTAATTATGAACAATGTCCAAGCTAATATATGCACAAAATATTCTCAAGAAACTATGGATCAGTTTACTTACACGCTGCATAATATGACTGGATGAATTGAATTCTCTGTTTACAATGCACAGCGACGTCTGTATTTTTATATCATGATAGCAAAACACGTACCCAGTGGCTTTGCATTACACGAAATCTGAAAAAATCTTAAATCAATTGTTACGGCAGTGAACATGCGATTTTTCATATTATCGAGTTCGACTTGAAAATGTAGAACAAGTAGAGCTTTATGAAGTCAGACTTAACAAAGTAAGACTTTAAAGAAGATTATGAATACGAATAACATAAAAGTCGACTTGTCCAATAAGCTCAGCTTTATAAAGTCGTTCTTAAGTCGCTGACTATGAATACCGGCCTAAGGATGGTATTAATAAAAAATACACTTGTTGTAAGTTAGCTTGGTTTATTTCCTGGCAGTGCTGTATGGCAGGATTTACACATTTACATCATTCTGGGAGTGCTTGGGTTCCAGTCAATCTTGGGTTAATATTTATTTCTTAGACAGCCACTCTCTAACACTAGATATATGCGCTATTATAATCATGTTAACAAGCAAAAACTAGCTTCCTGCACACGCACAGATAACATATAAAGACTGCTGCCTATTTCTTCTGAACATTGCTTTCTTGTTACTGCATATTCTGAGATATCCATACCGAAATCTGAGTTTAAATTTTAAACATTACATACATCATTTGAATTGATAAAACTATTTCATGATCTACCCAGGTAGATGGCAAATCCAGCAACCGCATCTATTCGCAATCAAAATTATATAAACTACTCATTTATTGAATGTATAGAGACTATAAAATCTTCTTGGCTTTCGTGTATCTGCTACATCATGTGTAAGCTTCCTGGCAACATTTCAACCATCAGGCCGTGGTCTTTAAGGCTACTGCGACTTACTGTGGAAAAGACTCCTGTATATATAGTGGGAAAAAGTACTTTATGCTGCGCACGAGTTTTTCACTCCCACTCCTATAATTGTGAAATATGATTTTTGGTGCAAGGGTTTTTTTTTTTATTATGAAATATTATTTTGTTAATACAAAATCAGTTGAGGAATTTGATGTCGTACTGGCATGTTGTCATGGTAGCTCAATGGTAGAGCATCGGCGCGTTAAGCCGAAGATCCGTGTTCAAATTCCGGTTATGACATAAAATTTTTCAAACTGATTCTTACTTGTATTAATATCCCAGACATGGATTTAATGTCTATTTCCTTTCCCTCCACTTAATTAATAGTATATAAATAACTTGGCTTCAAAGTACCTACAAATGTAGGACGCCATTGGATGCGTGTTCTCAACGGAGAAACCTCCCGTGGTCTGCCTTGTCTTCTGAATCAGTTGAGGAATTTGATGTCGTACTGGCATGTTGTCATGGCAGCTCAATGGTAGAGCATCGGCGCGTTAAGCCGAAGATCCGTGTTCAAATCCCGGTTATGACATAAAATTTTTCAAACTGATTCTTACTTGTATTAATATCCCAGACATGGATTTAATGTCTATTTCCTTTCCCTCCACTTAATTATTATTTTGTTGTTTATAGTTGTGACATATTATGTTTGGTGCAAGGGTCTTTTATTATTCAGTGGAAGGAAAACCTGTGGGCGGCAAAAATTACCGTTTCGCCTATATAGTAATCGTATGTTGCTCCTTCCCAGCCAATCCGGTCTCATTTCTACATACTTTATTGTGATTGGTCCAGACACATAGGAGACGAATCACAATAAAGTATGTAAAAGTGAGACCTGATTGGCTGGGAAGGAGCAACATACCTTTACTATATATACAGTAGCCTTGATAAAGACCACAGCAAGATGGTCGAAACGTCGGCAGGAAGCTTACACATGACGAGGCAGATACCCAGAAGCCAAGAAGATTTTATGGTCAACTCAGGCCATGGAAGCCTACAATTACATAATATATAGAGACTGTCTGAAAAATAGTGTATAAATTGTATTGAAAGTTAACACAGTAAAGTTATATAACAAAATAATTATAAACGGAGTTACTTCCCTTATGGCAAATATTTCACTAGTTCTGGAAACAGTCGCTTCCATTTTCAACATCTATACTTTAACTACCACAGCACCCTGAACTCATCTTCAAATTCATTCAGTGTCCACAGGAGAGTGCCGTAGCAGTCCAAGTGTAGATGCTGAAAATGTTTTTGAAACTACTGCAGGTGAAATATCGTCGTGGTTCCGACAGAAATCACTAAGTCAAAAATTTTAGTTAGAATAAACTATTGTATATATGGACTTAGTGAAAATAGAATTATTAGTTACTTGGAAATGGGTCGGAAAATTAATTAGAGAGTTCTACTCGCCTATAAAGCAATGTAGTAGTAAATCGTATCCTTAGAATGAAAACCTCGTATCTCAAAAGAGAAGCACGAGTATTTTAAATTTATTATTAGATAGAAAAACACGTATCTCAACTATCTGTCAGCCAATATTACAATAATAACATGTGTGTTGCCCTCTAGAGAGGAAAAACGTAGGAAGCGTTATTAAGTGACAAAGCCACGTATGTGTTTTATGAGATATGAGGTTTTCATTCTAAGGTGACGAAATATAACTCAAAATGTCCGTTTTGGGGTCAGTGATTTCTGCTGGAATGATGACGATATGCCATAATTGAAGTTTAACTCCCTATTTAATTATTGTAGTGTATGATACATTTGTTAAAAGTGACTTTATCTTGCTTATAGGCTTTGCCTCACGTCGCAACCTCCCCTTCCCTCACTTTTAACACTGTATCACAAACAATTAATATAGGAATAACAAATAGGTTCCTAAGCTATACATACGAGATTATCATGCTTCTGAAGCATTTAAGTAGAATGTTTCCATTATTTAAAAATAATAATACACAATCAACGAGGTGTGGGATCTCGATACTTTCGATGTCTCGATACTCATGAGGTATCAATAACAAACGATACTACTGTAGATGTATCAATACCTTTTCAAATCATGCTATATAATGCTAATAGAATGCTAAAAGTTGTAATTAAAATTTTCAACCTGCCAGTACTCGTATATGACAGAAGAAGTGGACATTATTACACTTATTCAGTTGATTTTGATTTACCTTTTAAAATAGTATCAAATGCTTTTTTAATATTTGCTTTGTGGAAAGATATAAAACTAACTACAGTCGAACTTGACAATGGTGTAGAATTAATCACGATTTCAAATTAGAAAGGTTTTAATGAAAGTTTTTCAAGTCAAGGGACCATGCTAAAAGTTCAAATTACTTATGATTTGAAATTTAAAAAAACATTTGAATTATGTAAGTTTGTCTAACCATAACCATGACAATGAGGGCACAAAGTGGGCATACCCTCTTTATTTCTGACATTACAATGGTTATGGTTGATTGACTGATATGGATACCTAGCTGACAGTTTAATGATCAAGATACCTTCATTTTCATTTTCACAGCCGGATTCTGCGCCATATCCTAGCAGATGTTTAGTGGAGACAACTGGGGGAAACGTGACGTGTTATAGCATTAATTTGGCACTATTTCTATGATGTACCCCCAGAGAATGTTATCATCTATCTAGATATCCATATCAATCAATCAATCATCTAACTATCATAGTATAGAAAATAAAGGGGGGTGCACCCATTTTGTGCCCTTACTGTAGCCTGTATCAAATACAAATATTGAAATGTTAACATCTATATTCTATTTAGAAATTTCTATTTTACTATTACAGTTCAAGAATGGAAGTACGTGATGGTTACCGTGACAAAACTCGATCTTCTTCATGAACAGTGCTGTCTGAGGTGTTACCTGAGGAAGACTCGAGGGCAGAGTCGAAACGTGTTTTTTTAACGTTTATCCACTGATTTTGTAATAATTTTAAACACATCTTTTTACTGTAATAGAAGTACTGGTGTATCAAGTATTGAGACAAAGAACATATTGGTAATGAGTATCGATAAAAACCGGTATCGACCCATCTCTAATATGTAGACATACTAAACAATCCTAAGCATATCCTCAAATCAATATCTTACAGGCACAGCAAAAAAACATAAAAATATTATTGAGATATCCAAGATCATGAGTGTGATTTGAAACTGGGGGCAAATATTCTCTACTGTCAAACTACTTCACCGTAACAAGAGTATTTGACACTGTTAAGTACTGTGGAGATTTAGAATGCCATCCCTGCTTCCTTGTAGGTTGTGAAGATCTTCTCAATGGAGTTGACGTAAGCTGCTGTTCTCAGATCAAGCCCTAAGTTGAATTTCATTGCTGTCTTCATGATAGCCTGTAATAAAGACAGTGCAAACCATTGAGGGGTCAGCATTAACAGTGGCCTAAACTGGAAGTGTGTTTTCCAGAATCGAGGAAACTAGATTCTGTTACATACTTCACATAAATGTAATATTTTTTTTGGACGATGTAAATTTAAATAAATGAATAAATAAATAAATACTTTAGTTTAAACTTGACTGTATTTACTCGCATCATGGATGCCCCCAACTTTTCCTGTTAAATAATGAAAATTTCCTGCATAATAGTCACATCTCATTTTTAACAAACAATCATTTTAATAATATCTGAAGTTGTAAGATTGGATGGCCTGCTTATCTTTGGAATCAAGTTTTTAAACAACAATGCATGCAAACAGTGATTGTAAATGGTTCTTATTAATGCACAAAATATATTTAACAACTGTCGACTAATATCGCAGTATTCTTAGGACATCTGCAATAGACGGTTGTGTTGATAAACTTGTGTTTAGTTAATGGATAAGAACCGAACAAAATATTAAAGTTATGGATAGAGTTTTAGGCTGATAGAAATCAAATTCAAGAAAGAACATATGTGAAGGAATATCTAGGTAGTGTTATTTGTCATAGCTAACTGTATTGCAACTTCCAAAGCCATATATGAACACTGTAAAACAATATGTTTTCATGAGTACTGATTTGAATTTGATCAATTCTTTCTAATATATTACCATAAAATAGGCACTAAATTGGGCACTACGGTCTATCGATTTGGTCCAATATCCATAGGCTTCTTTCCATGGACGTTATAAATGCATATACCAAGTTTCATGAAAATCTGATAAAGCCTATTCGAGTTATCATGCTTACAGACACACGGAAAGACAGACATATTTTCCCATCCCCCACACAATCTCATAAAGTACCAATCTCGCACTTAATATATATATATATATATATATATATATATATATATATATATATGTTTCAACTAATACTACTAAGTTACTAGTAATTACAGTATACACTAACATGATAAGCTGTATACATTTATCATTTTTGCTTTTAAGACAATGTAGTTAGGCAATTTTAACGATTATGTAAGTATATTATTCTAAAGACAATGTAAATAGATATTTTAACAATTATGCAAATATGTGTATTTTTTAGTAATTTAATCATGTCATTAGAATTTTAAGAATATTGAATTCAAATATTTTAGATGAATTACAACTCAAAATTGTCTCTGCTATATTATTAATAAATATTTGAGGCTATTGCAAGTAAAAATTTCCTTGGTTTATCAATCTCATTTTTGAGGGTATAAGGCGAAAAACTGCCCACTATTTGCTTAACTATTACGTCCCTCAAAGAACAACAAATGAAATTCATTAATCCTACTCAATAACCTCACTTGGGCAGGTCTTTAGACATAACCCATTTCCTGGTGTAAATTCTTTATATTCTCGGTATTACTTTTCCCTCACTTTACAATTGCTGGATTTATTATGCTACTTACTCTTGCAGAACGCTCCATGGTGTAGTCCAGACCTGAGTGCACAATGTCTTTTTCTGATGCTCCTGAGATTCTTTTCTGAAACGATTCAGAAGGAGTGACTGGTATCCTGCCACCGACCCGTCCAAATCTTCGCTCCAGTGATTCTTGCACAGATTCTGCAAACGGAACAGCACTCATATGAGACGCTTTGCATTTCTGTTTGACTATGTTCAAATATTTCCTAGAATATTTTTAATAAGGCAGCTGATAAAGATGGGATCAGAACATCAGGTTTGAGGATACCAAAGAACTGTGGGTGCCACTTCTTAAAGACTTCCCCCCCCCCCAAGTACTGCATCTACTCGCTGCCACCCTAATCCTCTTTGATCTATCAATCAGGTAATAGAAAGGTAACTAGGCATAGCTACACTTGTCTGCAGTCCAGTACAATATTGCCAAATACGTACCACAGCACGTTTACTTAACTTTTCAGCGAGAACACTGGGGAAACAAATGCGACTACAAGAGCACCTGTTCTTTATCTGTGTCGGCGTCGGTGCAGATTTTCGGATCAGGGAACAATGCTATTATATTCTTTTGTAGATAGACGATGAATTGGGATGTCTTCTTAAAATGGCATGAACAGTATTGGCTAGAACATCGCATTATCACGCCTGTCTCAATAGGGAAACTAATGAGAGAAGCAATTTCAACAGGAAGGAAGAGGGCCAAAGCCTCCTAGGATATGGAATCCAGTTTTAAGAAACAGAAAGGATGCATTATAAAATGAAATAAATACAGGGTGGACCGCTCGAATGTCCCTAATTTCAATTGTATGTGACGGGTGAACGATTGAAGATAGAAACTTACAACAACGTTTATATGAAAGAAAAACTCAACAAGTTTCGAATTCTGTCGGTAGATGGTGCAATGATACGGTTTTCATTCTTTAACCATGATGCTCCAACTGCTAAAAGCATAAAGAAGTGGTACGATACATTTTTAACTACTGGAACTGTGTTAAAGAAGCATGGTGGTGGTCGCAGAGCATCCGACGAAATGGTTGCAAATGTTCAAGCCGCATATGAGTGAAGCCCACGGAAGTCATTAAGAAGAGCTTCACGGGAACTTCAGGTACCAAAATCCACATTGCAACGAATTGTCCACAAACGTCTCAAACTGTATGCATACAAAGTGCAGGTAATGCAACGTCTTGAGCCGAATGACAAGCCCAAACGAGTGGAATTCGCCAATACGGTGCTAAACCGTCTCGGCGTTGATCCTGATTTCATGTCCAAGATTTTCTTCTCGGATGAAGCCACTTTCCATGTATCAGGCAAGATAAACCGGCATAATGTGCGGATCTGGGGATCGCAGAATCCTCACGCCACACAAGAGCACGTTCGTGACAGTCCCAAGTTGAATGTTTGGTGCAGTTTGTCGCAGAATAAAGTAAATGGACCATTTTTCTTCGCCGAGAAAACTGTCCGTGGTACCACATATCTTGACATGCTGGAGCAGTTCTTCTTTCCACAAATTGAACAACTGCAGCCTAACATCCTTTTCCAACAAGATGGCGCTCCTCCTCACTGGTTCAATGAAGTTTGTATGACTTTGGACAACATTTTTCCTGGCCGTTGGATTGGTAGGGGAGGACCGATCGCATGGCCCCCCGAGATCTCCTGATCTAACACCGCTTGATTTCTTTCTCTGGGGCTACGTCAAAGATAAAGTTTACGCCCCCCAGTCAATGACCTTCGTGATCTTCGGAAGCGCATCATAGAGGCTATTGAGAGCATTTCAGAAGACATACTCCAACGTACTTGGCAAGAAATTGTTCATCAGCTTGATATCGTCACAGTGACTGCTGGAGCACACATAGAGATGTGGTGACGTGGATATCAAAACTTGTTGAGTTTTTCTTTCATATAAACGTTGTTGTAAGTTACTATCTTCAATCGTTCACCCGTCACATACAATTGAAATTAGGGACATTCGAGCGGTCCACCCTGTACAATAGCCAAGCCATCCCTTACAGTCTGAAATAAGGTGCCCTAACAACCTTCACAAAAGCAGCAATAGAAGCAATCACATCCAACTCAAAACCTCAGTCAAAAACCACAAATGAAATAAGAAAAACACTAGATGTACTGAACAAGTTACATAAAAATATCAGCTTCCAATGGATACCTTCAAATGTGGGAATTCAAGGGAACGAAATTGCTGACCTACTGGCAAAAAAGGGAACCAATCTTCATCAAAAAACCAAAACCACTATAAAAAACGAAGCAAAAAGAATCCTCCAACGAAAATGGAGACAGAAATATGAAAGTTCCTGTACTGAGGCTATGAGAAGAAAAACATGGGATAATATAAAAAAAAACTGGACAGTCAACAGTAAAAAACCAAGAAAGGAGGCAGTAGCTCTGTTTCGGCTTGGCCCAACATCTCCACAGAATAGGAATCCTCAACTCAGACAGCTGCACACTCTGCAATAGCATGGACCCCATGAATAGGCACCAAACTGGACAAGTCCAAACAAGAGAGACAACTAATCTCACATCTCTACTGGGACGCCAGATTCCAAATGGGCTAGATGACCCAATGGAAGACCATTGGAAGAAGAACAACAACCTTCACAAACAAGTGCTTTTGATAAAGGTGATTTTTTCTCAGACTGATAAATGTGGAAAACTCTGACTGGAGAACTTCTATGCAGGTGGAATAAAACTTTAATGAAATAATACTCATTGGCATTGCTCACATCCAGAAAAAGTTGTCTTGGATTCAAGATTCCGGCCGTGAAAGCTTAAAATGTACAAAATGTATTTTTTAATCTACAGGGTCTGTCCGGAAAGTAATGTCAGTGAGTCAATTACAAGATATTTATTGATCCGATCGGTACAATACATTAAAGATTTCAAAATAGGTTCCTCCTGTGTTGATATGTCGCTTCCAGCGAGATTTCCAGGCATCAAAGGCATCACGGTAGGCCTTTTCCGGAATGTCCTTTGGATCCTTGGTGCAAGCCTCTTTGACTTTGTCAACTGTCCCGAAATGATGTCCTTTCATGGGAGTTTTCAAGCATGGGAACAAGAAGAAGTCGGGGGAGCCATGTTGGAACTTTAGGGCGGCTGGGGAACCGTTGGCACCTTTGAATTGGCCTGGAAGCGGGTCTTGAAGAAGGCGTTGTCGTGGTGAAATTTCCAATTGTCCGCATTGTCGGTCAGGATGCATTCGTTTGAGTCTCTTCAGCACTTCTACTTAGAATTTGGCATTGACCATGAAAGGGCATCATTTTGGGACAGTTGACAAAGTCAAAGAGGCTTGCACCAAGGCTCCAAAGAACATTTCGGAAAATTCCTATCATGATGAATTTGGTGCCTGGAAATCTCGCTGGAAGCGATGTATCAACACAGGAGTAACCTATTTTGAAATCTTTAATGTATTGTACTGATCGGATCAATAAATATCTTGTAATTGACTCATTGACATTACTTTCCGGACAGACCCTGTATACTATATATATTTTTTTTTTCTTTTTTTGCTGAATGCATAACAATATGGCCCACGGACCTGATGCTATCTGCCTATGTGACTGATATACTCTAATAAATCAGATAGTGAAATATTACACATTTACGAGGGATGGCAACTATTTTTTTTATCAAAATAAGGCAATTGTATTATGAGATGATGTATGTCTCGGAAGAGGGAGGCATCTCTACTAAATGGATACATCATCTGGTAGCATTGTGATGTACTGTTATACAAGAAGTGATGGCAATTTAGTTGTGAGTAAGCTGCCATGCAGAATGGACATGGTAAGATGTGAACAGCAATCTTAAGTCAAAATAGTCACTATCTGAGGAAGAAATGCCAGAGAATACCACATTTGGGGAGTAATGCCCATTTGCAGAGATGCCAACCTTGAAAGGTGGTTATCAGTAGTGTGAGTCCTCCATGTTTAACCGAAAAATCACAATTACAGGTTTCACAAAATACGTGATTCGGTGAAATTTTTGAAGTTCCGAGGCAAGGAAACTCTTCCGTATACTGCTGATTTGCTGCAGTTCGTTTTTGTCCATCACTGATTTTACTATATATATGTAGATATTTTTAGCCTAGACCCTCAAAAATCACAACTTAAGAGCGAAGGAACTAAGATGCCTGAAAATGGGGAATAGTTATAGAATATATATGAGGTAAGTTGTAGTTAAAAGTTAAAAATGTTAGGTTAGAAGAGCAATTGTACAATTAAATATATGAAATGTTTACTTATTTTTTATTTATTGTTAACAGTATAGAGCTTCATAAAGAGATATTACAAATTTGCATAATAGATATATAATGTCAATTTATTACTTGTTATTTCAATGGTCAAGAAGTTATAAATTGTATAGCATTAACATTCCTATCTACAGTATAAGAGAAAATTAGTATTGAAATGTTATCTGTAGCAGTTCAATGAATTGTACAGTAAAGATAACAGCTATAGGTCTATTCAAAATCGTTTACATCATTACGATTTTGAATACGCTACAAATTCTTTATGGTCTCTTTTTATATTATAACCAATCTTGTGGTATGTGACGTGAAGAGTAAAAAATACAGTAAGTCATAAATTAATACAAGTTATATAAATTAGATAAAACCTTAAAAAATATTAATAAGTTTCTGTAATATGAAACTGACAATTATATAAAATGTCATTTGACCATTTAATATTAATAATATTAATATAAGTTATATAAATTAGATAAAACCTTAAAAATATTAATAAGTTCCTGTAAAAAGAAACTGTCAATTATATAAAATATCACTTGACTATTTAATGTTAATACAAGTTATATAAATTAGATAAAACCTTAAAATATTGATAAGTTTCTGTAATAAGAAACTGTCAATTAATATAAAACGTCACTTGACCAATTTAATATTGACTATTGGTGATTTAATACAAAATATTGTATTTCACATATATTCTGTAACAAGTAGTTATCTATCTACCGGTTAAAAATTGTTCATTAAGGAAATTGTGGTACAATTAATATATGTGATATTCATATTACAATTGTTAAACACTATTATATGATTTTTTTTTTTTTGTTCTCTTATGTGTAGGTTATAAGTTTCTAAACTTCTTCTTATGCTCGTAGTCTTCTTTTTATACGTATTATTAATTTCTCTAGACCTATTTTAGTGAGTTATGATTCCAAATCCAGGTATTTATTAATGATGTAGATAATAAATTATTTATTTAGCTCTTCTTGTGGATCAAGTTATTAAATGGAGATGGTAGGCATTTGTCCATTTGCTCATATGTATGTTGGTGGATATGTACATTTCGATATATGATATATCATCTTCAGTCCAAAAAATCTTTAAAAGAACAATAGGGGAAGAAATTAATTCAACCACAAAATATCATGAACAAAATGTCTATTACGTAAAACTAATATCAATGTAGTTTTAGAACAGAATTAATAGAACTGTACTAACCTTAAAAAACCCACTGTGGATTTAAATAGATGATGCCATGATGAGTGTTTAGTAACTACTGATTTATGGTGATAGCGTGTGTGGAAATTAGGTCGCAATAGTAAGTTCAAATAGTGGGTTTTGTTCAATGGTGTTCTCATTAAGGATGTATTCTTTGTTCTTATATATTTCTAAGGATTCTAATGTGTCGAGTTTTCTATCTTTTTTATGTTTATGGATAATAGATAATGTGTTTTCTATTTTATCGCTTTTATGGTTATGTGTAAGTAAATGTTTAGCGTAAGCCGATTTGTGTCTTCTATGTTTGTAATCAAGCATATGTTCTTTATACCTTGACTTAAATTTTCTACCCGTTTGTCCTATATATATTCTGTTGCATTCGGAACATTCTAATTTATATACACCACTATTGTCATAAATATTTTCTTGATTGTTTTTTATGTTATATAGTTTATTCTTAAGATTGTTATTTGTTCTGTATGCGACATGAAAGTTGTTCCTTTTTAGTATTTTCGTTATTTTATGTATATTGTTGTCTGTATAGTCAAATGTAACGAAGTTAGATTTTTTATTGTTTTTTATGGGGGTTAACTGACTATTGCGAATGAGATTGAAAGAAGCTTTTCTTTTGACTTTGTCAACTATTCTATGGACTGTTTGACTACTGTAACCATTGTTATGGGCTATTTGTATAATAGTTTTGTATTCTTTATCATAAGCTTTTTTGTTGAGTGGTAGGTTTATCATTCTATATACCATACTATTGATGGCTGAGATTTTTTGTTTAAATGGGTGATTAGAGTTTATATTTATCAGAGTATCAGTAAATGTAGGCTTTCTAAAGACATTAAATGAAATTTTATTGTGTTGCCTATGCATTTCTATATCTAGGTAAGGTAGCTTGCATTCATGTTCTTTTTCCAGAGTAAAAGTCAAGTTTTTGTTCAATTTGTTGAAATCTTGTAGTATTTCTTCGGGTTTGTTTTTGTTACAAATGATAAAGATGTCATCTACGTAACGGTAATATGCTTTAATGCCATGCTTATGAATTATTTTATTTACAAGTGTATTTTCCAAATTTTGGAGAAAAATTTCTGACATAGTACTAGAAAGGGGTGAGCCCATAGCTAGACCTTCTTTTTGGATGTAAAACCTATTGTTAAATGTGAAATAATTTTGTTTCAAGATGTGTGCTATCAAATTAATTATTTGTTCAACTACTAGTGGGTTCTCTTTGGCTATGTTTAAGTTATTTTGAAGTATGTTAAGTGTCTCATCTATAGGGATGTTTGTATATAAATTTTTTATGTCTAGTGATATTAAAATTTCATTTTTGTTGAGTGTAGTATCTTTTATTTTATTAGCAAAGTCTATTGAATTTTTTATTGTGTATTCATTTGTTAGCTTGAGTTTATCTTTAATCATATTTGACATCACTTTAGCTATTTTATAAGTGGGTGCATTGGTAAAATTTACTACCGGCCGAATGGGGTGATTGTTTTTATGGGTTTTTATTTGGGCTTTTAAACAAGGAATTTTGGGGTTCATAATAATACTGTGTTTTTTGTCTTGTTCATTGAGAATAAGGTCTGAATTTTTTATAACGTTTTTGATTTGTGTTTGAAACTTTTCTGTAGGATCTTTTTCTATTTCTACTATGTTATTGGTTGTAATGAATTCTATTGTTTTGTTAATGTACTCATCATTATCGATTAGAACTATGGTGTTTCCTTTATCGGCTTTTGTATGTTTGATGTTATTATTTTCTAATTTACGATTGATTTCTTTTAAGCTTTTTAGGTTATAGATTGATGTTTTATTTTGATTAACTGTATTATTTATGTATGTTTCTTTTATCGCTGTTGCTAGTTCATTTCTTAGTTGTGTTTGTTTCTGTAATGGGAGTTTTAGATATAGCTGTCTCGGCATCAATAACTAATGTTTCTATCTTCTTTTTGGTTGGCATTTCAAAATTGAATTTATATCCTTGTTGAAGGGTTTTTGTTTCTTGTTCGCTAAAGTTAATTTTCGTCAAATTGAGTACTCGAGGATAGAATTTGGTATCTGTAGGCGTAGAGGATTCTTGATTTTTTGCTGTGTTGGTATTTGCTTGCTTCTGTTTTTCTAAGTTTTCTATCTTTTTGTTCAGAATTTGGTATTTCTTGTCAATTTCTGCTTGGAGTCTAGTATGTATGTCATTGTGAATATCTGTCCATTGATTTTGGAAAAATTTACTTGCTTGTAAATGTTGGCTATATACTATATTGGTAAGATATTCTTTCTTTTTGTATAAGAATTTTATTTCATTGTTTAGCCATAATTTCTTAGCTTGAGTGATTGTTGTGCGGGCTGTATGATGTTTGAGGTTGGTTTTTAAGTTAATAAATTTAGGTGTCAATCCTTTTTGTTTACAGGTCTTATTGAAATATATATTAGCTGTGGTTTTCATTAATTTCCTCTTATTATTGGTAAACTTGTTGATGAGTTTAGCTTGGCTTGCTATATCAGTATTGATGAATTTCATCTTTCTTATTTGAGGGTAATATAGAATATATATATGTAGATATTTTTAGCCTAGACCCTCAAAAATCACAACTTAAGAGCGAAGGAACTAAGATGCCTGAAAATGGGGAATAGTTATAGAATATATATGAGGTAAGTTGTAGTTAAAAGTTAAAAATGTTAGGTTAGAAGAGCAATTGTACAATTAAATATATGAAATGTTTACTTATTTTTTATTTATTGTTAACAGTATAGAGCTTCATAAAGAGATATTACAAATTTGCATAATAGATATATAATGTCAATTTATTACTTGTTATTTCAATGGTCAAGAAGTTATAAATTGTATAGCATTAACATTCCTATCTACAGTATAAGAGAAAATTAGTATTGAAATGTTATCTGTAGCAGTTCAATGAATTGTACAGTAAAGATAACAGCTATAGGTCTATTCAAAATCGTTTACATCATTACGATTTTGAATACGCTACAAATTCTTTATGGTCTCTTTTTATATTATAACCAATCTTGTGGTATGTGACGTGAAGAGTAAAAAATACAGTAAGTCATAAATTAATACAAGTTATATAAATTAGATAAAACCTTAAAAAATATTAATAAGTTTCTGTAATATGAAACTGACAATTATATAAAATGTCATTTGACCATTTAATATTAATATAAGTTATATAAATTAGATAAAACCTTAAAAATATTAATAAGTTCCTGTAAAAAGAAACTGTCAATTATATAAAATATCACTTGACTATTTAATGTTAATACAAGTTATATAAATTAGATAAAACCTTAAAATATTGATAAGTTTCTGTAATAAGAAACTGTCAATTAATATAAAACGTCACTTGACCAATTTAATATTGACTATTGGTGATTTAATACAAAATATTGTATTTCACATATATTCTGTAACAAGTAGTTATCTATCTACCGGTTAAAAATTGTTCATTAAGGAAATTGTGGTACAATTAATATATGTGATATTCATATTACAATTGTTAAACACTATTATATGATTTTTTTTTGTTCTCTTATGTGTAGGTTATAAGTTTCTAAACTTCTTCTTATGCTCGTAGTCTTCTTTTTATACGTATTATTAATTTACATTTGACTATACAGACAACAATATACATAAAATAACGAAAATACTAAAAAGGAACAACTTTCATGTCGCATACAGAACAAATAACAATCTTAAGAATAAACTATATAACATAAAAAACAATCAAGAAAATATTTATGACAATAGTGGTGTATATAAATTAGAATGTTCCGAATGCAACAGAATATATATAGGACAAACGGGTAGAAAATTTAAGTCAAGGTATAAAGAACATATGCTTGATTACAAACATAGAAGACACAAATCGGCTTACGCTAAACATTTACTTACACATAACCATAAAAGCGATAAAATAGAAAACACATTATCTATTATCCATAAACATAAAAAAGATAGAAAACTCGACACATTAGAATCCTTAGAAATATATAAGAACAAAGAATACATCCTTAATGAGAACACCATTGAACAAAACCCACTATTTGAACTTACTATTGCGACCTAATTTCCACACACGCTATCACCATAAATCAGTAGTTACTAAACACTCATCATGGCATCATCTATTTAAATCCACAGTGGGTTTTTTAAGGTTAGTACAGTTCTATTAATTCTGTTCTAAAACTACATTGATATTAGTTTTACGTAATAGACATTTTGTTCATGATATTTTGTGGTTGAATTAATTTCTTCCCCTATTGTTCTTTTAAAGATTTTTTGGACTGAAGATGATATATCATATATCGAAATGTACATATCCACCAACATACATATGAGCAAATGGACAAATGCCTACCATCTCCATTTAATAACTTGATCCACAAGAAGAGCTAAATAAATAATTTATTATCTACATCATTAATAAATACCTGGATTTGGAATCATAACTCACTAAAATAGGTCTAGAGAAATTAATAATACGTATAAAAAGAAGACTACGAGCATAAGAAGAAGTTTAGAAACTTATAACCTACACATAAGAGAACAAAAAAAAATCATATAATAGTGTTTAACAATTGTAATATGAATATCACATATATTAATTGTACCACAATTTCCTTAATGAACAATTTTTAACCGGTAGATAGATAACTACTTGTTACAGAATATATGTGAAATACAATATTTTGTATTAAATCACCAATAGTCAATATTAAATTGGTCAAGTGACGTTTTATATTAATTGACAGTTTCTTATTACAGAAACTTATCAATATTTTAAGGTTTTATCTAATTTATATAACTTGTATTAACATTAAATAGTCAAGTGATATTTTATATAATTGACAGTTTCTTTTTACAGGAACTTATTAATATTTTTAAGGTTTTATCTAATTTATATAACTTATATTAATATTAAATGGTCAAATGACATTTTATATAATTGTCAGTTTCATATTACAGAAACTTATTAATATTTTTTAAGGTTTTATCTAATTTATATAACTTGTATTAATTTATGACTTACTGTATTTTTTACTCTTCACGTCACATACCACAAGATTGGTTATAATATAAAAAGAGACCATAAAGAATTTGTAGCGTATTCAAAATCGTAATGATGTAAACGATTTTGAATAGACCTATAGCTGTTATCTTTACTGTACAATTCATTGAACTGCTACAGATAACATTTCAATACTAATTTTCTCTTATACTGTAGATAGGAATGTTAATGCTATACAATTTATAACTTCTTGACCATTGAAATAACAAGTAATAAATTGACATTATATATCTATTATGCAAATTTGTAATATCTCTTTATGAAGCTCTATACTGTTAACAATAAATAAAAAATAAGTAAACATTTCATATATTTAATTGTACAATTGCTCTTCTAACCTAACATTTTTAACTTTTAACTACAACTTACCTCATATATATTCTATAACTATTCCCCATTTTCAGGCATCTTAGTTCCTTCGCTCTTAAGTTGTGATTTTTGAGGGTCTAGGCTAAAAATATCTACATATATATATTCTATATTACCCTCAAATAAGAAAGATGAAATTCATCAATACTGATTTTACGTTTACACGACATATTTCCTCAATATTCTACTTCCACTGCAACACTCAATAAAACTTCTAGCAAGCAACGGCGTCGGCAGTCTTCAGCGGCATTACAGTGATAATAAAAAAGAGGAAATATGTTAACACCAAAGATGTTATAACTACAATTATGTTATAACTGTAATATATAACATCTTTGGTAAAAACACACTCACATAAAAGATTCTAGTGTCCAATGTCGCCAACACAATGGAGTATTTTTTTACAAACTATTTCTCATGATAACAGTTGGCATCTCTGCTGACACATTAACTTTTTTTATGTTCGTGGGAGGAACGAAACATTTAAAAAATAGATATTGGGATTCGTAAAATCCGTAATATTCAGTACAATTTCCGTAATGCAGTAGCAAATTCAAGAAAATCGTAGAAACTACGGAAATTCCGTAGCAATTGGCATCTCTGCATTTGTACCGATCTTTAAGGGATCATGCAGTGGGTATGTGTGCTTTTGTGCTTCAGACTACATCAATACATTAGAGTGGCACGATGCAGTTGCATGTGGATGTTGTTTCCTTCACTATCATACATCTAGTACACATAATCTGCATTATACGTACTTTCCATACCCTGTCATTTCATTCATATATTTAACATTTTAAAACGGTTCCACATTTGCAAAAGAAAAAATGTCTTATGTTCCATCCCTCGTACACAGTAAGTGAACAATAAGTGCCAACTGAGTATTGGAGGTAAGGTTTGAGGAAACGAAGAAAGAAGCTAAGATTACTGATGAGGCTCATAACAGTAAATGCATATGATGCTTATCTAAGCTAAGAGTTCCAAATAAATATCGGGCGAGTAGAATAAAATCCAATGGTCTTTCGCATTCATTAATGTCAGTAAATAATCATAGAGAATTGAATAAAACATTAGTATTTACCAGGGATTGGATTTTTAGAAACTAAAAACTTGAGAAATATATATTTGTTGTACTCCAAGAATGTCAAAAAAAGTAGGAAAAATTAAAATATTTGGTAGCATGTGAATGACAAAGTTAATATCAGATATTCCTGGAAGGGGTCACTAAGTTCGAAGAGTTAGTCTACAGTATATGATGACATTCTCCAGTTTTCTCAACTGTTTCAAAACAGGGATAAAACACACATCAGGGTATTCTAAGGGGGCTGTCACACAACCGATCGAGCGACAACAACCAACCGACTGATATAACGAACCAATAGACAGCAGTGGTATCAGTCACATAGCAAGGATCGTCAGCGATAAAAAATGAGCGAGAGGGATCAACTGGTCTGTGAAATCAAACCTGTCTGTTTTTCAAGCAAAAGTCGATGACAAATGGTGGGTGAAAAAGATGGCAGCACTCTGAAGCTTCATACCCACCTGAATTTCAGAATGGATGCTGGAAGATTTAACTTACACAATAATGCCGTTTTAGGCTCATATTTGAACGAAATAAAATTGCACAAATTGATTATCACTTAAAACGATATATGTAATTTAACTGCATGAATACAAGAATACATTACGAATGAGTTGTCACACCTACCGGTAGCCGATTGAACTACAACAAACACGGCTTGCAGGTAAAGCTTGAAGTAAACAGATGTTGCCTGAGAAAGTAGGCCTAATATTAAATGAGAATATTATAGGAGAAAAATTCCTCCGACACTGGGACTTGAACCCAGGACCTTTGGCTATTCGTGCCAATGCTCTACCAACTGAGCTAAGCTGGAGTTCAATTCACAGTGCCAGAAGGAACCTCTCTCCTATGACTTGATTGGCCTTAATGGTCTACCTCACTGACAGACAAGTTATGTCATATGCAGAACTGTGAGGCACACTAATTTGTGATTTTTGTGACCGGGCTTCCACTGTTATTGTACAGTTAACATTCAAGGTAGATATACAAGCATTCATGAACCACAGATTATTGTCTCTGTTGGACATTACATGAGAATATTATATATATATATATATATATATATACAGTGGACTCTTAGTAATTCGAACCCCAAGGGGAATTAGAAAAAAATCGAATTATCCAAATTTCGAATTAACCAAAACTGTGATTTTTTAACGAAAATGCCGTAAAACTCATTGCAATAAATAATAATTATATAGAAAATCTTACCTTAATGACTGCCATCCTATTGTTATGATGTTAAATGAAACCATTTTTTTCCACACTAAAACTGTAACCCTAAATTTAATAAAAGAACTGGTGTAAGCTCCACGCTTTGACATTTTCAAACACAGTCACACTTGTAGGATAGAATGAACACTAAAATTTTCACAGAAGTGTTGAATCCCTCCAAGACTGTAGCGGAAGGGGTGAACTTCGCATTCCATTGAACATCTATTCAGCAGGAGGAAGATAACGGTGGTTAAAAATAACTTTAGTACGGTACCTGCTGGCTGCAAGCGACTAGGATTCTTCAGCGAAATAGAGAATTCTTGTGGAATTCCTGGAAGCAATGAACTCTTGGAATCCTTACAACATTAACATGAGACAAATTTTGGCTTCGATTTATTCAAATTTAGCTTAAAAAATTCGAATTAATTGCAATTTTTTAACATACATTTATATAGGAATTTCAAGGGGAATGAGTATTTATTCGAATTATACAATATTTCGAATTATCCAACGTCGAATTAACCAGTTTCGACTGTATATATATATATATATATATATATATATATATATATATATTTCTCCTATAATATTCTCATGTAATGTCCAACAGAGACAATAATCTGTGGTTCATGAATGCTTATATATCTAATATTAAACCCTACATCCCAACACATGTAATATGATGTGCAGGAGATAAGCAGATGTAGGTCTAATAAGGTAATACACTTTACTTCTAATATAAAGTGATGAGTAGACCTAGTAAAATCATACAAGTACATAACCTGTAATATTTCCGTTGATCGTTGATTCTCGATGGTGTGTGACAAGGAACAGAAATGTAGTTGAGAGCACTTGAGGGCACAAATTGGTCTTGATCGATCGAAGCTCTGTGTGTCAGGCTGCTAAGAAAACCTGTGCTCCATTCATACAAAACTGCTCGAATATGTTGAGGTGATCACTGGTTTGATGCAGAATACAAGAGTGCAAAGAAGAATGCCGTAGACATATACAGGGTTCCCACAAATGATCTTTCGGGTTTCGAAAATGTGTAACTTGTATTTAAATAAACTTACAAACATGTAACTGGTACTAATGGAAAGAGAAACTCAAAAAGTTTTGATTATAGTACCTTACAGATGTTCAATGTGAGCTCCGTTGGTAACACGACACACATGAAGCCTGTAGTCCATTTTCGCCCAGGCACGTAACATGCCATGGTCAACTGTTCCAATGGCTGCTGTGATGAGTTCTCTTAGATCAAGGATGGTCTGTGGAAGAGGTGGCTTGTACACAAGATCTTTGACATAACCCCACAAAAAGAAGTCAAGGGGTGTGAGGTCTGGCGAACGCGGAGGCCAAGGAAGAAGTTCTTCATCGTCATTACCAACACGGCCAATCCATCGGTTCGGTAGTCTGGTGTTGAGCTCCAATCTGACTTCATTATGAAAATGAGGGGGTGCGCTGTCTTGTTGAAATATCACGTTGGGCATTTCCTGTTCCAACTGAGGCAGGAGCCATTGTTGTAGCATATCCAGGTACTCAAATCCTCCAATTGTTTTCTCTACAAAGAAGAACGGGCCGTACAGTTTCTGCACACTTAAAGCCCAGAATACGTTTACTTTAGGAGAGTCGCGGACATGCTGCACCTAGGTATTGGGTTTTTCCGACCCCCAGACTCTAATGTTATGTTTGTTCACTTTACCTGAAAGATGGAAGGTGCACTCGTCACTAAACAATATGGATTTGAAAAACCCATCAGTTTCCATGAGAGTCTGCATATTCTCGCAGAAGGTACGACGCACCATTTTATCTTCTTGCTTTAAGAACTGCATCATCTGCAATCGGTATGGGAGAAAATTCAAACGTTTACGCAGAACTTTCCATACGGTGGATTTAGGAATCTGCAGCTCCCTACTAGCTACAATGGTTGATTTTTGAGGACTACGTGTAAAAGATTCATGAATCCGGTCTACAGTTTCCTCACTTACTGCCGGGCGTCCTGAAGATTTCCTCCTACAGATGCACCCTCTTGTCGTAAAATCAGAATACCACTTACGAATTGAAGGGCCACTGGGTGGATCTTCACCAAATCTTGTTCGAAAATGTCGTTGAACAACAGTTACAGATTTATTAACATGATATTCGAGAACACAGAACGCTCGCCTATTCTCTATACCAGCCATTTTCTCGCTTTCGACAATGCACAATGTTGAATGTCATTATACATCATTGTTGCCAACTGTGATACTATAATCAAAACTTTTTGAGTTTCTCTTTCCATTAGTACCAGTTACATGTTTGTAAGTTTATTTAAACACAAGTTACACATTTTCGAAACCCGAAAGATCATTTGTGGGAACCCTGTATATATATAATGACATATACTGCCACAGTGGTGACCTTGTAGATCAACACCTCCCATCCCCTTCTGGTATTCAAGGGCACATTTAGATTTCTTTACCTCCTCTCTCGATGTTTCATCTCGTTTTCTCCTCAGTTTCCCTGTTGCTGTGAGGTCAGCTGATTTATATTTAGAGAAGAGGAAATGCACATCTTTGTTGTCCCTCTACTTCACACTCCATATTTCATGCTCCCCTCGGGTTAGTTTGCTTTTACTTATACCATGAGCCATATCTTTTCTGTTTGGTCTAACATTCCCACTCATGCCCGAGTATTCAGAATACCGCAATAAAGTTAGTACTTAGTAGTTAACACCGGTAAGGTTGTATTTTTGTAGCACTAGCCTTGGTTTTTACTTTTATTGCTGTAAAGTTTACGGACTGTGAGGATAGGTAAAGAGAAAAATGATTATTTTCTTTACAAGACGGAGGTCAATTATATAATATAATATTTCATACTATCTAGAAGACTGTCTTCCTTTAAGGGTAATTTATTGATTTACTGACAGGTATGGAATTCTTGCATCAGTAATTCATTTTGTTTGAATATCAATCCCCCTTTTACTTTCTCGCTTATACGTAGTATAGAGAAAGTATTGTGATCGTGACAAAAAATCGAAATCGAGTTAACACCGGGAAAGCATGTTTCATGATGCCTAGAAACCGAAAAATGTGTTTTTGGTTTGACGTCTGTCCGTCTGTGGACAAGCACAGCGGGCAAACGGTTCATTGTATTTACTTCATTTTTTGAATTAAGGACTTTTTCGAAATTTTGTCGAGCCGCCCAGAAATTTAGTTTTACAACTGAAATATTAAGGGGACTTTTCATAACTTTTTTAAAAATTTTGATTTTTGAAAAAATGGCTAACGATTTTAATAAAATTTTAAAATTGGAAACTCTTATCTATGACTAATAAAATGGCTATATCTGTATTTCTGCAAAAATGACTTAAGGGGTACTTTACTCGTATCCATTTTCAATTTTTCTAGATTATATCCATTACAGTAGGCGATACATGAAAACCTACCACAGTAAAGTTGTAGAGAAAATTAAAATGAACATTTTTTGTTTAACACATTTCTTTTTACGTTTAATAGATATCAAGATAAAAACGAAATAAGTACGGCTTAAACGCGAATTTCAGAACATACATGTCAATTAAAATATGAATGACATTTTGTTGCCCCTAGTAACAAGAAAACTAAGGTCTAATGTACACTTATTGTTGTGAAATGCAACAAGTTGAGCTCAGTCGCAATGAACACACCAAAACCAATTACAGCGAGGTGATATGGGCTAACAGGGAAGAGGTCCCGAGTTCAAATCAAACCTTGTGGCCGCCCAAATTGACTTGGGTTTTTCATAGTTTCCTCATTCGCAAAGGCAAACGCCGGGTTTGTAGGACATGCTTACTTTTTATAACTCATCGCCGCTACGTCACTGGATATTATAATAGTTTAAACTGAATATCACAAAAGAAGACGTCACTAAACAATAGAATCAAATGACACGGATGAGTTGCTACTATAGACTAATGGTTCACGCAACCATACTAAACACGTGATATAACCTACATGCAGTTGCATGCAATATAACCTAGGCCTAAGTAGTAGTAGTAGTTGTGAGGAAATTCAAATATAAGTCGCCCCTTAAGTTCCGCCCATTCGATATTCACATTTGCACGGACTGTGTGATGTATTTTGTTTCTGAGCGAAGCAGAGTGACCAACTGTCCTTATTTATTGCTGAAAGTGCCTTGCACCCACTATCCTTATATATTGTCGCAAGTGCCTTGTATTCACCTTTACATATAGCAAAAAAATGCATAACACTAACAGTTAAGTGCGTGAAGCGGAGGCGGCAGCCGTAGCGAAGCGCCCTTGCATTTTCGAATAATGTACGATACACTGTTTGTAGGTTTCGAAAATGTGGCATATTATATCTCCCGCGAAGTTTGTCAGCCTGTCACCTCTCGTCTAGTGGTATGACGTCACACCTCCAACGTCCAATCACGAGTTTCTCATAATACGAAGACAGAAGAATTCGCTAGATCGTGGTATAAAAGAAACTGCATTGGTGGGTGGGTTGGGTGGGGCCGATTTATCCCAAGGTGCGACTTATATTTGAATTTTCCCATAGTAGTACTAGTAGTACTAATAATATGCAGTTTTACTGTCATTCATTATTATTATTATTTCACGGTAAAACCATTAAACATGAAGATCGACTCTGATGGTTTCCGTTCTAGATACTTCTTAGTTTTATGAAAATGTAATAAATAAAATTTAATTGTCCCTATAATTTACTTTTTTCTGTATATGCGAGAAAGTTTGTGCAACATATTTTTGCACCATTTATTTTCTAGATTAACCCAATTGATTCATTTGATAAGCAGAGGTCACCATGACAATTTCTGGCTTTTAAATCATATGATGAGCTCAGCTCGCAATGCTGCATTGCTCTAGAAAAATGCATGCAGTTTAGTCTGATTCCCACAGATGTCTCTAGTATTCATTTTTGTGATAACTATAGACATGTAACATTCTATTTTCCCAGTCCATGATTTTTCGCTGGCCAAAAATTGGTCCATGG
Source organism: Ectobius pallidus (assembly GCA_964059195.1). Taxonomy (NCBI): domain Eukaryota; kingdom Metazoa; phylum Arthropoda; class Insecta; order Blattodea; family Ectobiidae; genus Ectobius; species Ectobius pallidus. The sequence goes on from CAXKWD010000002.1 coordinate 213,244,576, forward strand.
AAATGAGGAAGGTTTGAAAACACTAACAGTAAGTGTATCAGACAGTGATAATCAGGGCCCGGATTCTGATGACCTAAAATTGTTAGAAAAAGGACCCTAAATTTTAAAGAAAATGACTTAATAATTATAAAAAATGACCTAAAAACTGATATTTTATTCATAAAAAATTATTATTGTACACACAAAGTTATAGACTAGTTTGTACATAATTGTAAAAACTGTAAATAACTGAAATGTTGTGAATGTTCTTTTCTCACGGTAATTTATACTGGCACTGAGGCACTGGTGAGTCAAAATTCGGCATTTCCTTTTGTGGTCTGTCGGATTATATTGTTGTTTATTGAGGGTAAACTCTGGTGCCAAGTCAATCTAATAACAATAGTAATACAGGGTGCAGCATTTAAAGTTTCCCATTTTCAATGTGATGTAATACATTTATTTAACAAAGAAATAAGCTATATTGAACATTTTTAAATGTGTTACAGTCTTGGATTTACAATTCTGAGCTTACTTTTTGAATATGATTTCCTTAGATGCCCTCTATTGACTTTAACACATTGCTGCAATCTCCCTCGTACACTGGCCATTACGCATTGTGTGGTGTCTTGCGTAACATTTGCAGTTTCCTGCAAATCCACGCATAATTCACAAGCGGCCACTTCACAGTCCTAAGGTTATGGTGTGGTGTGCCATTCCAGCACAGAGTATTATTGGCCCTTATTTCTTTGAGAGCGATAATGGTGCTTCGGTTTCTGTCAACTCTGAACGTTACAGTCACATGCTGCAAACTTTCTTCCTACCAGAATTGACACTTCGTAACTTGGATATTGAGAGATTGTGGTTTCAACAGGATGGTGTTGTAGCACATACTGCATATCTTTCAATGGACACCCTTCATGCTGCTTTCCCCAGTCAAATTCTTTCCTTCCAAACCTCCCGACCTTACTGCACCAGATTTTTTTTTCTGTGGGACTATCTGAAGTCTCAAGTTTTCGCTCATGCCCTCCCTGACATTAACAGTCTTAACAATGCAATTCAGCAGGGAATTGCAGCAATGTGTTAAAGTCAATAGAGGGCATCTAAGGAAATCATATTCAAAAAATAAGACCAGAATTGTAAATCCAAGACTGTAAGACATTTAAAAATGTTCAATATAGCTTATTTCTTTGTTAATTAAATGTATTACATCATATTGAAAATGGGAAACTTTAAATGCCGCACCCTGTATAATACAACATTTTGGTGTTTCTTTGATTCTCATTTCCGACTGAGACATGTCAACACTTATAATGCCGAATTTTTCCTTCTTGCATTAAACAAAGAACATTTCAAAGACAGCACCGCTAGCGACGAAAAAAAAGTTAATACACGCAATGTAAATACATGAAAATGACTAAATAAGGAAGCAAATGACACGAAAATGACTAAATAAGGAAGCAAATGACACGAAAATGACAAAATAATGACCTAAAATTGAAAAAAATGCCCTAAAAATATAAATTGCATAAAATGACAAAAAATGACCTAATAAAAATGCATTTCTATAATCTAGAGGCCATGATTAGGATTTATCCACAAGTTGGCAATGTCTATGAAACATCAATAAAAAGATGACATTTCATTAGAATCCGGGCCCTGGTGATAATGAAGGTAGTGATTTGTCTGAAGATTAAACAGTGTCTGAAGACAGTTCTAGTAACAGTGACAATGTAAATGATGACGCACCAGACTCTTCTAAGCATATGCAAACAATAATCCTACTATATGACATTTTGAGGAAAACAGTGGTGTTTGTGAAGAAATGTCGTGCAGATATGAGTCATCCCCCATCAGAGCTTTTTTTTTTTTTTTTAATTATGGATCTTTTGTTTGATAAAATTTCTGAAGAAACTAATGTGTATGCAACCAAAGCAACTGAACGATTCTGAGAGAAAAAGTTGAAAGATGATGAAAAATGGTTTGAAACTACAGTAGATGAGACTAAGGCCTATTTTTCTGTAGTTATTTTAATGTCACAGGTCTGGAAATCATGTATTCAATTGAACTGGAACAAAAACTGGTACAATGATAGATTAAAAAAAAAAAAATAATAATAATAATAATAATAATAATAATAATAATAATAATAATAATAATAATAATAATAATAATAATAATAAGAGATTCAAATTGATTTTGCAATTTTTGCATTTCATGAGTGACAACAATGAAGATAACAATTATAAACTAAACAAAATTAGGCATATCATACAGCATTTGTCTTTGAACTGTACACACCATATGAGGACATAGCTCTAAACAAAAGTCTAATGAAATTTAGAGTGTGCCATTCATATCTATCATAAATCTAAATGTTCAAGATCAGGGATAAAGTCTTCTCGTCTATAGAAATGTAGTATTAAACATGTGTGAACCATTGATGGACCAAGGTCACATATTCTTTTTCGATCCCAGACTGAGTCCACCATTCTCCAGTTTTCTCAACTGTTTCAAAACACACACATCAGGGTATTCTAAGAAAACCTGAGCTCCATTCATACAAAACTGCTAGAATATGCCGCGGTTACTCTGCTACGAAGCAATGGAGCAATTTGTGTTGGTTTCTTCCATGGCCACTTGTTTCTGCTCGCCTGCCAGCCACAGTGACTCAGTGTCCAGCAGTAGGATTTAACGATTACAGCAATTCTGTTCATTATTTGTGTTAACGTGATCCCCTCTAACAACCTGTACATTTAAATAATATAACATTTACATTTTAAAATTGATTCTCACATCATGCAATCCAAGGCAACCAATACACCACAGAATTTCTGTTCTGAGTTCAACATAATTTTTAACCTGGAAATTTTAGATGCAAGTTACGCACATGGCCATGAAAGGACTGTTATGTGTACATGAAAGTATGATAAATTGATTACCCACTCTCTACACCGGTACCTGAACTAAATCGTGATGTGGCAGCCCTTCACTTTAATCACTTTAAATCAGTTGCCTTATCACTTAGTAACGAATTTTTATGAGAATAAAATGGAACATTATATTGGGTTTATATGTCTCACTTTAAATTTCAGTACCAATCGCGATAATGAGTGTTACTGGACGGACCTGGTTTGAGTGAGTTAAGAAACAGGCTATTTCAATCAAACAGTATTTGAAAGATATGTTGCAGCGTTCATTCTTCAAATAGATCCCCCTGTCTCTCGTTATTCACTATGTTCAATTAGCTTTAGACAGTTATGACTAGGGACCGGATTCTTAGGTTTTTACCAATTTCTTTCCTTACTTCCAAAACAAAAGGCGCTCATACACTTTTTCGAATCATGTCCATAGGATTCACCCACATTAATTCTGTGGCACCTAAAAATACCTAAATGGGGTATAAAAACCTAAATATACCTAAACGGGATATAAAACCTAAAATATCTAATTTAGGCTACTTTTTTGTCTTTTTTGTTTGTCAGTTGAGAAATCGATATTTTGCGGGGAGAGAATAATTTTTGTCGGGTAGAAATTAATACCACCAATGTTTCATTCAACCCATTGTCGTCTAGGATGGACAGTATCAAGAGAGGAAAAGAGTACCGACGTATTCCTTTTAAAATATTCTTACGAACAACCATTGTTGCCGTATATGAACAAGGATATAGATTTCTGTGTTTTAAAGCGCTTGTTTTTTGTTTGCCTTTAATACTGCCCTGTTATTCACACTGTGAGTTTTAAGAAGACGTGTTAGTTATGTCGAAACAAATGAAATCGAGTTTATTACGGCAGTGGATTGCCGACGATCTGAATTTCACTACAGATGGCAAGTAATATTTTGTCAAGCCTGCCAGAAACACGTATTATTTACCTTTCTAGAAAAGGGGGAAGTTTTCATCTGTAGTATATCTGTTGTGCGGTTAGCATGCGTAACAACCGAAAAAAAGGAAAATAATCAGTTTCACATTATCCACATCCAACCATAAAGTATTTTACTCACTAAATTAGAAGCATCGGATTCGAATCCTGAGAAGAGTAGTGTCTAGATACAGTATTAACTATTAACTAAGAGATAACAGGAAGAACTTCACAGTTGAGAATCTTGAAAGATATTTAGTGATATACTGTAACCAGGAAATGTGAGGCAATCTTATTTTCACTGCTTCTTTTGATTGTTTATACTTTCTTTCTCCAATTGTATAATGTCTTAAAGCAAGTTTACACAAATTTGAGTCAATTTTGTTAAGTTAAACTTTACAAGTATTATGTACTCAATCCTATGAAGCACATTCAAATTCATTAATCCAATTATTCTACCCTAAAACGATATTTTGGACAAAAAACCTAAAAAAAAAACTATTTCACCTAATGGAAAACCTAAAACAGTGTTTTTAAAAACCTAAAAATCCGGTCCCTAGTTATGACATATTAAATATTATTGCTCATCTCCACCGTTTTCTCTCTTTACTGGTCCTTCACAGTCCATAACTTTTACAGCCATAAAAATAAAACAAAAAAAGCATAGCGAAACAAATAACTTTACTGCAGCATTCTGAATACTCGGGCATGAGTTGGCGTGTTAGGTCTAACAGTAAAGATATGGCTCATGGTATAAGTAAAAGCAAACTAACCCGAGGGTAGCATGAAATATGGAGTGTGAACCGGAGGGACAACAAAGATGTGCGTTTCCTCTCCACTGAACATAAATCAGCTGACATCACAGTAACGTGAAGTTTATTGTCCATGCTGGAAGGGGTCTCTGCCGTGCTCCCGTGCACGTGCACGGGAGCACGGCAGAGACCCCTTCCAGCATGGACAACGTACCAGCATGCGAGTAAACTTTAGTTCACCTGAGGAAGGCCTGGAGGTCAGGCTGAAACGTAGTGACCGTTTTAAAGGTAAAATTTTATCCACTGTATAGGAGGAAGAATATGCTGCCACTGCAACGGAGGAAGTATCTGTTTTACCTTAATCACCCTGACTACCTGCTGTATCTCTTCTCCTGTCTGTGGCTTATCTTCCTCTTTTTGATAGGAATAAGACTGTTATAGTAAACTTGTCGCACTGTAGTGACAGAAGGGGAAGGTAAAGAATTTGCCAGGTTGCCAGATTTCCTGAAGTATGTTGGTCCTTGGAAAATCTTATTGCAAACTGAGGCTGAAAATGAAGTTATATGCAAGGCATGTCATACTAAGCAAGGCTGAGAAACACATTTCTTATGATGAATAAGTCCGTACGATAGAAAACTTGAGCTATAGCTGAGTTGACGCTGAAACCGATGTCGTTATAACCAAGTTCAACAGCATATCACTAGTGTTTTACTTACCCAGCAGGTGGTAGTTTGATTCTCTCTCGTATTTAAATGTGAGACGACCATACGAGACATGATTCAGATTTTTGAGCCACTCGAAGAATGATACAGTGACACCACCGGCATTAATATACAGATCAGGGATGACCAAGATATTTCTCTCAAGTAGAATCTTATCAGCTGCTGGAGTTGTTGGGCCGTTGGCAGCTTCTGCAATGATCTGGAAAACATCAAGGTAGTCATATAAATGGAATTCTGCCCATCTTCACAAAATGCCCAAACTCGAATTTAATGGAAGAAATAGCACCTCTCTGATTCATGTAAGAGAAAATTCACAAATAAAGTAAAATGAAGGCTATTTTTCTCTTATTTGAATATACCTTGAGATATCGGACAGATAGAAACTGTGCTGACAAGGAACCTATCACTACCCTCATATCGAAACATGCCTCAATATTTTTCCTGGGTCAACTAGATGCTGTAAGAAGTCCACGCTCCAAAAATTAGCTGCTGGTTTCAACTGCAAGTACCTTAAAATGCTTTGCAAATATTTTGGAACACATAGGGAATATAATATGGTAATCTAGAGACGGGACTGGACAACCGTGAGTGGCGAGAGTATTACGTCATCCATTCATTTTGAGAACGAAAAATTTCTAGTAGGCCGTGTCTCCTTCCATAAGCCACTTTCAGCTGTCATATGCGTTAAAAACAAGGACATGTTTGTTTACTTATTTCATTGTTCAAGCTGAAAATGAGTGCTAAATGAATAATGTTATATACAGAATTATATTACTATGAAATAATTAGGCCTACGTACATTAAGCAGAGTTCTCCGGCAGTGGCAGAAACATATCGGAACAAGCCTCCGAACTTTCACCTAGTTATTCACAACAATGCCTCTTGCAAACTGAAGGATTATATTACGAATGCCACGTTTGTAATAAATATTGTTATCTTAATCATTTTCGTCCTATATTATGAGTTTTTAATTATATAAAAATCAAATCTAATACCGCACTATATTGTCTTGTAGCATGATGTGTGCTGCTGTTTAAATCACATGCATTTGTTTACATGGGCTTGGATTCGCAAATGAAAGGATCAGGCTTTTGTCTAGTTGCAAGCAAATATGCAACTCAGCGATCAAATTCTGTCTACAGACATGTGAAGAAGAATGTGATAGTGATGCGATTATTTGCTGTGCCGAATAAACTTGTGTTTTAATCACTGCATCAACACCAGTCACTTCTGTTTTGTTTTCCACCCTGCAAGACACTAACAGGGACAGTCAATTGTCTCCGCACATCCGGAACTTCGAACTGCAGATAAGGGTTGTCCAACTTCTCCCACTGCACTGCTTCAACCCGACATTTTCCAGATTCGATTTAGGGTACTTGCAGTTGAAACCAGCAGCTAATTTTTGGAGTGTGAACTTCTTACAGCATGCAGATGACCCAGGAAAAATATTGAGGCATGTTTCGATATGAGGGTAGTGATAGGTTCCTTGTGAGTGAAGTTTTCTCGGGCAGTCAGCCAGGTGTTTGCGTCAATTAAACCCGGCGTTTCGGAGGCCAACACTGCCTCCATCTTCAAAGGCATTGAAGTGCCGAGTGGTCGTTCTGGGGTCGTATATATATTAAAAGCTCCTTTGAAGATGGAGGCAGCGTTGGCCTCCGAAACGTCGGGTTTAATTGACGCAAACACCTGGCTGACTGCCCGAGAAAACTTCACTCAGCTTCTGCGCCAGGAAAACCTCAGATCCTACAGAAACTGTGCTGTTCAGCTATTCTGCTTGAAAAACAATTTGCCGACTGTAATATAATCAAAGTGAATTTTGCACATGTGGATATATTTTTGCGGCAAAAGAGTACTGTATGCTGAGCACTGGTCCCCCTACCACTCGCTGACTGCCTGATCAGCCCACTTCCCCTATCTTCTCCTACACACCTGCCATCCACCACCCGCTCCTACACACTGCATGTGTTCTGTGCTCGCACCCACCGGCCGCTCGGAAATATTTCACAATTAAAAAAACACTGTATATATGCTAACAGAACATTTCACAATTATAAAAAACAAAATAATAATATAATATATAATAACATAATAAAATAATATTTCACAATTAACAAAGAACCTTGCACAATACGTAAAATACCACAATCATAAAAAATGCCGTACTATAACATAAAACATGGCTTAATTGATGCAGGAAATTTCCCTTGCATCAACACTGCTCTTTTGATAACCAACAAAATATCTAAAAATCATAAAAAGAGACTCTTGCGTTAAAGCTGATCATATGTATGCCAACTATCATAACTAAAAAAATCCCTTTAGGCAGGCCTACAGGCGGAGGTAGATTTCGAAGTGCTTTTGGTTTAATTTATTGTTGCTGCATAGCACTCTTCTTCTTTAGCCTTGGCATGGTAAACCTGCAGTAATAAGAACTGAATTCGGTAAAGAGGAAGAGCCTACAATCATTTGTTTTGACAACAAGAATAGGATATAATATTCTGGGAGGCAGTGCGCAAGATCAGCAATGAATAAAATTAGCAAAGCCGCTAAACAAGACAAAATTATGATATTATAATAATTCTTTTAAGTGTTATTATTTTCAAACATTAAAATCTCGCGTCATATGAAAGCTATCAAGAAACTATTTATTGATTTGTAGAGTACTCATCAAGAGCTTTTCAACGATACCCCACAAGACGTGGTTTCAAAAGTTTCGAATTTTCATCCCCCACCCCCACCCTCACTCGAACCCCCGAATCGTTGGTGTCACTGTGAACTCCATAGGGAGTACTCTAATTTATTCAAACAAAGTTTCCCTCTATACTTCATAGGGGCCGAGATAAAAATGTTTTAAAATTTCAACCCCCTCCCCCGACCACCCCCTTGGACCAATTTTGCTCATTAACGAACTTGTCCGAACTATTGGGCCCAGAAATAACATGGTCCCCCATGTATATATATATACATAATATATATATATATATATATATATATATATATATATATATATATTAATATCACAATTTTTTTTTTTTTTGAACGGGCAGTGGTTTCGTACTTAGGGGAGCATGAAACGCAAAGATATGAAAGAATTTTTCGAAAATCATGAAGTGGTATCCATTGCAATAGGTAGATTTTTCTTCGAAATCTACCTAATATACCAGAGCTTCCTTCACAACTCACCATTAATTCGTGGCGTAATGGTTAAGGCTCCTAGCTACAAAGCAAGGAGTGACAAGTTTGAATCCTGGACGATCCATAATTTACGGCTAGGAATAGGCTTCGGATAGGTAGGTAGGGTGAAGAGGAGGTGGAGGGAAAGGAAGAGAATAAAGGAGAAATAAATTATTTAATTGTTCTGTTTCACCATTTGCGTACTAGATGGTGCTACCGTCGCTGCTAGTAGTTCAAATGCCGCCACTAGTTGTCTCCACTGTTTTAAGTTTCTCCCCACCCAAAACCCCTACTTTCCAGGCAGGTCCCGTTAGGGAGTTGGAGTGGGGGACTCGTGCATGGCATAAATTACTTTTTTCCCACTTTTGCTCTTGGCAGGTGTTTTGTGAGTAACCGTTTATTTTACATCTCATGACATCAGATTGGAAAAGTTGTGCATTTTGTGAGGAAATTTTATATAAAAGGTAACAAATCTTTAAGCATTCTAGTTTAATTGTATTTGCTCTTTTCGTTACTGTCAGTTTTTATTGCTACCCTAAAAAAAGAGAGTGGCCGCATTCTTCTGGGGTAGTTGGCCTACAACAATGAGCACTATTATGAGCACTATTGAATTTTTATTGGTCTTTCTAGATGCCGACAAGATATAAAGCAAAGCCAGGTAGCAACTGTTGTCTTTGGGATGAAGGCAACCTAAAGCATGCTACTAAGGGCCGTTTTCTCCAAGTCAGTTTAAACCTGGATTTACTTCAAACTTGTTTAATCCTGAGTTTAAAGTAAAAATGATTTTCCCCACACTAGTTTAAGCCTTGCATCAAGTTTAAACATGGGATCTAGCTAAACCCTCAATGTTGAGGGTTTAAACTGCTGCTCTGTGGTTTAAATAGATATTTTGTTGGAAATTCCTTGACAATATCTCATAATATTAGCAATTTTTATAGCAATTATATTTAAATTAACCTTCTATTACTGTTCAATTCAAATTTTACAATTGGAAATCACAAGTGGTGAAACAGAATGATAGATATGTTGAAATCTTTGATGAGATAGATGATGATTATACCCCAATGGACGTAAATGAGGTTAGGGCGACCAAGACCAAGAACAGTAAGCCTACAAGGGCAGATCACTATTAAAATTGGGAACAGCTTCTTCATAATTCACAAATAGGTTATACAGCAAATATAACTGCTCCAGCCAAATGGATGTAAAAAAAAAATTACTGTGAATGTCAAACTGAGGATTCCCATAAGAAATAATTTGGGCTAGAGCTTGCAAACCCCCAATATAGAATAATTAGAATTTGATGACCAACAATTATTACTGTATAAACCCCCAATCTAGTACAACTTAAAAAACAATAAACCCAAATAAAACCACTACAACCAGTTTCCTTACCTAGGTATCATTTGTAGGCCTAATTCTCCTAAATATTCACAATTTCACTGACAAAACTGGTACCTAAAATAGCTCTACTAACTTGATAAAATATTAATGATTTTACATTTAATTACCCTTGTGTTACAGTAGTACTGTTGCTTAAATTTTGGACTTAATGCAATGAGAAATTACATACCGGTAACTTATGTGGTCTCACAGAATGGAAGAATTGTTGATATTTATCACCGAGTAGCTACAGAGGGTCTTATAATTAATTAAATAATTACCAAACACAAGACATAGAAGAAATTGGATTTATAAAGTTTTTAGGATTGCAAATTGACCAAAATCTAGGCTGGAAGAGACACAATGAAATAATTTCAAAGCTTAGTTCAGCATACTTTGCTTTAAGGTTTGAATATCCTATATTACAAGATGCCTTATGTATGGTATATTTTTCATGTTTTACTCTGTGATGAAGTATTGAGTCATAATCTGGGGCAACTCTTCCCATAGGGGGAAATAATATTTAAATTACAAAAAGGAGCATTGAGAATAATGTAGAAAGAAAAAAAGAGAATCTTGTAAACTGCTTTTTGAAAATTTAAAAGTATATAAGTTACAGGTGTATATATATAATCTGTTATATGATAGAGATAATATCAATAAATGTCAGATTAAAAACTAATTACAGTGTTCATGGACAAACAACCAGAAGCATGAACGATTTACATCTAGACCAGTTATTTCACTGTAACTCTTCCAGAAGGGTAGGCCTACATACTACCACACTTTTGATTAAAATTTAACCTCGAAAATTTGTAGAGAGGTAGTTTTCATGTATATTAAGAGAAATACTAACTTTTACTGAAATACAACTAAGGTATAACACATAGGCCTAATAGTTCTAATGAAACTTGTTTTTTTTTTTCAAATTTCAAAGTGAAAATTTTGAATTTAAAAAAATTGCATCTTCAAAAATGTTCAATAAATTCTAGGAAATAGATTAGGCTATATACTAATGTCAAATTATGTACCAAATTTGAAGAAGGTATGGGAATGGTTTCATAGTTAAAATTTTTTAAACATAATCCCTTGTCAAAAAAATCAAGCCATATTAATTATATGCCCCAATGGAAAGTATAATAAAATAATTTCAGTAAATAAATTGAAATACCGTAAGGGAAATAACATCACCTGCTTGACATCTTGTTGTTTATTGGAAATACTTGTCTATCATATAAATCTTCCAGGTCGGTGTCAGAGTTTTTAATTTTTATTTTTTATCCAAAATGGCATCAATTCATTTCATGACTGACCACAGGGTTCCTGAATACGGGTACTGTATGCCTCAGTATTACAATATTAACAATATATGAGTAAATAACATAAGTATACAATTAGGATAGAGTAAAAAAAGAACTCTATCAATTAGAGAGTACAGTGAAAATTAAAATATCATTTTAATGCTCTTTCGAGCGCCCCTTATGTATTTATTTAATTAGGATTTACTGATTTAAGCGGCTTAACTCAGCTGGAGGAGTATTAATAACCTACTATTTAAGTGGAATACAGGTGCCTGTGTAGGATACAAAGTGAGTCCTTTATTAACCCCACAAGTAGGCCTATAGTACGCACAAGTTCCATGATATTCCTAAGGAGAGAAGATAATTCCATGTGAATTTCGGTAAAGTGCCTCTACAACCAAACAAAAGACCAGTCACTGACCAATGACTCAACTCGATACCATAACATTGAGCGTTACATATTACATCTGTGAGAGGTGTCCATAATAGGCCTACATCAGGCTTTCATGGTGGTGATGGTCCAGCTGGAAGAGTGTTAATTTCATTTCAATTGGAAATTGGCATATTAACACTAGGCCTACTACCACCACTATATGTAATCAGAGCATCCACAAATAAAATGTGCCAATTCCTTCCTTTAAATTAATTCTAATAATTTGAATTGGCACAACTTGCAAAATACAAATGCTAATTTTATTCACAAGCTCTAGTCAATATCAGTGCCAACACTGGTACTTTAAAAGGCAAGTTTATACTTTACGACTCACCCTGCTCCCCTTTCGTATAATCCACATCAATATCATTCCAGGGTAAACAGGTTTTTATTTTGTAGGTAAAATGAAAAGATTCAATTTAAATGTTGTTTTCTTGAAATCCACGGTAAGACTTTCAGGGAGGAACAGATTCGAGGAATTTCGGCGAAACGGTACTTCATGCCGCACACAATTTTTACTTCCACTGAATAATAAGTCCCTTGCACCAAACATATTATATCACAACTATAAACAACAAAATAATATTTCATAATAAAAAAAGACCCTTGCACCAAAAATCATATTAAACAATATTATATAAGTTAAGTGGGAGTGGAAAACTCGTGCGCGGCATAAAATACCTTTTCCCCAAACATTGTTATATTAAAACATTTGGCATATTATAGGCTGTTATATAGAAACATATTAAATAGTATATTTGACATAATGTAAACATTACAAGACCCGGTACCTTATATACGATTTAATTTCAATTTAATATGGATTCGCGACAAATCAGAAGCTGTTCGGAATAACGAAAGTCGAAAGCTTCCCAAAAGTATTCAAGAAAACAATTGAGGAAATTACTCTACACAACACTTCAGATGTTGAATTATATTTTATTATTATTACGCTATAATTACACTACAATTTTCACTAGGGAGCACATTTAACACACACAGTTCTCTTTAACAAAATAAAAACACAATCTCCTTCTTCACAAACGGCAGACATATTGGAAACAGACCAAACATCAGTGTCCTTGGTCCCTGATTGGCCAGATACACTCAAGATACACTGTCAAGATGGTCCAACTCCTCTTAGATCGTTTGAGCCCGCGAGCATTTCGTTTAAACAAAACGTCCGCCAAAATCGTTTGGAGAAAATGAAAGTCTGTTTAAACCCAATACCCAAATTGAACGGGTTTGACTTATACCAAGTTTAATCGGATTTGGAGAAAACGGCTCTAAAGCTGTTAAAAATGGTAAGCCTACTCCAGTACATCAAGTCTCCATTACATTTAGTATTCCAAGAAACCCCTGGAAAGAAAAGTGGAAACAAGGAAATCTACAAAAGGGTGTAATGAGCCAATTTACTGATGTGTATAATCTTTGGGAAAGTATTACAAGGGACATTATGTTCATAAGAGTGTGGACAGAATTTTTAATAAAATATTATTTTTCTTGGTTTATTTAATTTTATAATCCAGAATCTTCATTAAATCCAAACAAACCATTTCTGCACTAAATTGAGAACAAGTAGAATTTTTCTTTAGAAATGAACTTGGAAAAAAAGGAAGTTGGAAATCTCAGAGTTGGGAAATTCACCAAGAAGGGGGGGGGGGGAATTTAGTTTAAAATTTCACAGAACCTTATTATTGCACTATGGAGTTTACAAGGAACCTATCACTACAATCATATTGAAACATACCTCAATGTTTTTTCTGGATCATCTAGGTGCTGTAAGAAGAATAAATACTGAGGTATGTTTCGATATGAGTGTAGTGATAGGTTCCTTGTTAGAATCTACATTTAAGCTCTCACGATGTAAATCCGTAATGTTATGTAATTAAATATTGGGCTAAATCCAAAAACAGGTAACCCCTTAAGCTCTGCCCACTCCTGTGTGATTTTTGAAGTGAAACTTCTTTAGCCGCAGTAGGGGTAAATTGAGAGCTTGTGTAACGCTCAAAATCGTCACGAAATTAATGTCACGCTCAAAATCCTCACGAAATTAGTGAGGTGTGATGGAACAGACTGCACAGAAAACAATCAACTCAATGATTAGGCTTATACAAAATTTAAAAAATCCAAAAATTTAAAATTTAAAAAACTAAAAATCCAAAATTAAAAATTCCAAAGACCAAAATTTAAAAATCCAAAACTCCAAAATTTAAAAAATAAGAAATCTAAAATTAAAAATCCAAATATCCAAAATTTAAAAAATCCAAAAATTCAAAATTAAAAAATACAAAATTGAAAAATAAAAGAATCCAAAATTAAAAACACCAAAATAAAAAATTAAAAAAATCGAAAATCCAAAATAAAAAATTCCAAAATAAAAAATCAAAGATCTAAAATTTTAAAAAATCCAAAATTTAAAAGAGCAAAAATAAAAAATCCAAAATTAAAAGTCCAAAAACCCTATATTATAATTCCAACAATCCAAAATTGAAAAAATCCAATAATCCGAAATTGAAAAAACCCAAAAATTAAAACAAGGTTCACTTCTGTCGCGTGGCGTTCCACACACACTTTTTTTTTTTTCTGAGCAAAGCAGGGTGACTAACTGCCCTTGTATATTGTCGCAAGTGCCTTGTACCCACCTCTGCATTAAGGTAAGTTGTCCAAAGATAGCCTAACTAATGCATAACACTAACCACATAGTTAAGTGCGCAAAGCGTAGGTGGTAGCCATAGAGAAGTGCTCTTGCATTTTTTAATAATGTACAGTACACTGTTTGTAGGTTTTGAAAATGTGCCATATTATATCTCCCGCGAGTTCTGTTCACCCAGAACAATTGCTTGTCTAGTGGTATGACATCACACCTCCATGAGTTTCTTTGTAATATGAGGACAGAAAAATGGCGGAGAATTTGGTATAAAAGAAAGTGCACTATTTAGGAAGTGGTGGGTGGGAACGATTCATTCCAAGGGGCGACCTGTTTTTGGATTTTCCCAAATATTGCTTTAACTTAATAGTATTGATGTCATCTTTCCCATTATCATTCACACACTTTGGGAGAGTGGGCAGGAAAACAAAAAAATCTGGTATCTGCCGTCCCATTGTGGTACAAGGGTGAATATAATTTGCCACAGCTGTCAGAAGTCATGTCAACGGAATTGGAGAGAAAGCGGAGTCTAGTGGGTAGCAGATTCTTTTGTTACGCCGAGTTGGCCAATAGCTTAATATATTTTAAGCCTTTTATTGCACAAGTGAACTGTATGCACGCCCTAACGTACCACTTTACTAATGAAATCTAACCTTACAGAAACGCATACCATTTCCGGCAAAATTAAAATATAAGTCGCCCCTTAAGCTCTGCCCATTCGATGTTCACATTTGCACGGACTGTGTGATGTATTTTGTTTCTGAGCGAAGCAGAATGACCAACTGTCCTTGTATATTGTCGCAAGTGCCTTGTATCCACCTCTACATGTAGCTAAATAATGCATAACACTAACCACATAGTTAAGTGCGCGAAGCGGAGGTGGCAGCCGTAGCGAAGCGCCCGTGCATTTTCGAATAATATGCGATACACTGTTCGTAGGTTTCGAGAATGTGGCATATTATGTCTCCCGCGAGGTTTGTCACCCTGTCACCAGTCGTCTAGTGATATGACATCACAACTCCAACGTCCAATGACGAGTTTCTTCATAATACGAGGACAGAAGAATTTGCTAGATCGTGGTATAAAAGAAACTACATGGGTGAGGGTGGGTTGGGCAGGAAGGTGCGACTTATATTTTAATTTTCCCCTATTTCTTCCCACTTTTTTATAATAACTGATCTCTTGTTATACGAGATCTTAACACATCACTGCAACGAGTGTGCAAGTGTGCTCTAGAGAATCAAAATATCTTACCTTTGCATTTATCTTGTGAGCATTCTCTTTGTTGATAACTTTTTCAGTTGCTGCTGGAACAAATATATCACACTCCTCATACATCAGGTTTTCTCCTTCATAAGCTTTTGCTCCAGGGAAGCCAACAATGCTGCCAGTATCGTTGCGGTAATTCTCCAATTCCTACAACACATACACACAAACACATAAATACATAGTCACCAGAGCGAGCTATGAATATCATTTTTTGTCAACTTAGGCTAATATTATTCAGGCTGCATTTTCAGTGGCATAGCACAACTACTATTGTTGCATCCTAATATTAATTCATTTTTATAGGCAAAGCCCTATACAAATAAATTTAAAGTGTGACAATTATTGTATAAATTGTGTAACTGTGTAATGACAGCCCGCGATTATTTACTCAACTGCAGGATGTTTTGTTTAAATAATTTATGTAATAGAAAAATAATTAAAACATATTTATTAATATTGACATCGTTTTTACATAAATTGTAGGAATTGCATAATTTTTTCTGATAATTAGTATTAGCAATCTGATGCGCATTGGAATTTTTTCCCAAAAATGTTTTCTTAGCCGATTTTAATTGCTGTTTGCGTATTGCACTACTATACCTCGCACGTTGCTTTTTAACCTCACATGATCTTGAATCTGGAGACGGCCAATCCTCTGCAGCTCTTTTCTGTCCCATAATTGTTTTGTGTAACACAACAAATGAATAAATAAAATGGAATCCTTTGCGTATACATTCCCAATAGGATGTTTATTTCACGCTACGCTGTGTATAACATGCAACAATGATATCGCATGGCCCACAGTACCTGAACATAACGTATTTTAATGAATTATATCGATACCTGTAATCACAACAAAATTTTCTCAAGCATGGAAATTATCCTTTACCAAATTTTGTATCCCATCGCTTGTACACAGCAAGCCGGGTAGGAGTTCAAATAAGAATAAACATATATTCCGGTAACATAAAATTCTATTGTCTTTGCGGAATATTTTATTTCTCACTCTCATGTTACCAAAAAACCATTTTGGGATGAAATTAAACAGAAATGTAATATCCCATTCATATTTCTCTCTCCAAAAACCTGTGGTACAATAATATATATATATATATTACCATACCTTGTATTGTTTTCTCTATGTCCAGGGTAAAGAAAGTTATGTGACTGCATTATTTTCATGGATATTGATACTTCTCTAATTTGCCAAATTCTAAACTCATTTTTTTCCATACCCACCTGAGACCCACTGGCAACAATATGTTTTAATGTCAAATGTGATTTGGAATTGATAATTCTGTGTAAAAAGGGATTAAGTATTCTCAAAAACATTTGATTTTTGGCATTTAGAATCAAAATTTTTCAAAATCCTTTCTTAGTGAGTACTTACATTATGAAACAAAGGTACTGTCAAAATTCCAAGTCTCTACCTGTTATAGTTTAGGCTGTACGTTGATTCTCTGTCAGTCAGTCAGTCAGTCAGTCAGTCAGTCCGGACAAAGCCTCTTATATATATAGATACAATCAGTTCTAAAAACATTAAGCAAAAAGGCCTACTGCCAATTATTGTACAGTCGGTTCTCAAAACATTCACTTAGCCAAATATGCTGTAAATGTTTGAGTTAACAGAGATATGTACAATATTTAAAATCTGTCAGAAATATACCATTAGAAATGTGGCATACAACAACAATGCAACATGCAATAATATGCAAAACGAAAACAAATTTTTTATATTTGTTTCTTGTCTTAATTCTAGCATGTGTAGTCTGACAAGTTAGCTTGAAGGTTCTTTTTAACTTGTAGATCTATAACAGAGTCCGGGCCCTAGTGATAAATGCTCCTTACCTTGGGGTCGATTCCTTCTTTATTATAGATAGCACCATCTCTCTCTATGATTCCTATGCACACTGCACCAGCACGGTGAAGATATCTCATGGTGTGGAGACCAACGTTTCCAAATCCCTGTAACAAAAAGTCAGTGCTCTGTATTCAATGACCATAACTAGTAGCAAGAACAAAACCAGTAAGGACCACCTACAGTATAAACAAAACCATACAGCCAGGGGCGTATCCAAGATTTATTTTCGGGAGGGGCTGTGATAATTCAAACTTTACTGTAACTCTCTCTCTCTCGCTCTCTCTCTCCAGATGTTGATGATCTAAAAACGCCTAAAAATGACCTATAAATTACCTTAAATTTATGAAAATATGACATGAAAAATTTAAAATGTGACAGTAGGCCTATTTCTAAATATATATCTAAAAAAGGGAATATACAGTAGCATATTAATATAATAATAAACAAAGGACAATATTTTAAGTATGTTATTCGACTACTTTAATATTATGTTCACTATATTAATGAATTACGAGATTGCTTTGTGTACAATGGTGGAAACGTTCATTCTGAAGACAAAATAGGAAAAAATGTAACGAACGAATGAAAATTTCCTATAAATGACTGGTAGAAAATAAAATGCAAAATATGAGTAAGGTATTATTGTTCGTTTTGACGGAAGACGAACTTATACTACATCCTGCATTGTCTGTGATGTCTCAGAAAAGAGATGACATATCATCAACCTCTGGGCCCTGATTATCACACAGAATTATACTGAACACGTTAGAATAACGCATTTCATCTTTTATAAGTCAAAATGTGCAATTGAACTGTCTACTTTCTGAGAAATTCAAGTGCCCTTATGTGCAACATATTAGCATGACTTAAGGGTATATGTACGTGAATTATTTTGAAATTTATGATTTTTTGTTTCTTGCACTAAAAATTGTGCTGAATTTTCTTCCTACATTGATATATAGTTTATATAGGTTTAGAAATTATTTGTGGCATTTAAATGGACATTTAAACATGTTTACACGCTCTGAGCCATGCCCTTAGAAAGGTCAAATGAGAAATTCGCTATTAACTTACAATTGAATTTCCCGGTAACTCTTATTTTACACACATATTGTTAGGTAGATCCACAACCATTAGAGATAGAAGGCTGAAATTTTTTACACTAATTTTATATGCATATATGCATAAAGTAGACTGTTGCCCATAGGTATAAAATTAAAGAAAATGTGTAATGAAATATTGATCAAATTTCAAGATATTTTATATGTGATATATATAAAAATTAATTGCATTAAAAATAATAACTTTAGCTGTATAAAAGTAGTCTACTTTGTAGAAAGATATGTTCATTATATGCATTAAAAAAATAAAAGGCGTCAGAGAAACCAGAAAAATGTTATGCCTATAGGAAGTTTTAAGTGCATCTGAATTAATTTTTTTCATGCTCCTATAAAATGTGTAATTTAAAATTAACTTTGTCAATTTTTTATACTTTTATCTGCTAGTTATGTTCTAATAAGCGTTGTTATAGGATCCTGTAATTTTTGTCCACTTCTGAGTTCATTTTCTTGTAAACTTTTAATATTTTAGAACATACATTTTTTTATCTTTTTGTGGCAGTTCACGTATAAATACCCTTAACGTTTCGGGGGGGGGGGCTGCAGCCCCCTCAGCCCCCCCCTGAATACGCCCCTGGAACAAACTTAAATAGCGATATGTACCACAGTAACAAACCTTCGACACGTAACTTCAGTAACGTAAAAATAACTAAAGACCATGGTTTAAATATACTATATTGGAATGTACAAAGTATCTTGAACAAACTCGATTACATTTCAACACTACTAAACGAATACGATATCCACATATTATGTATTGTTGAGCACTGGTTGAGTGCAGATGAATTGATTCTGCTCACAATTCCAGGATATTCCTTATCGGATTAATAGTGTCGACCTACTAGCAATATGCATGGGGGTTCAGCAATATATGTGAGTAATTCGCTTCGTACCAGTAAAATCAACGTTCCAAACCTAAGCACACTCTTTACATTTGAAGTTTGCTCTACGTACATACATATGCATAATATTTTATGCATTTCTTTATATCGAAAACCTGACAACACCAGGTCATGCTTTGACCCCTTTTTAACCAAACTATACGAGCTTTTAAATAGTGCCTACGAAAATGACATGAACAAACATTAGCTGCAGATTTTAATGTTGATTTTATTGTAAATAGTACTGAAATTAGTGATCTTTTAAATGTGTTTGATAGTTTTGGTATTCGCCCTATGATTCACGAGCCTAATAGGCCTAGTAGTGACGGATTAACTGACACTTGCATTGACAATGTAATCACTAATATACCTGTTGACAAAATTTGTTCTGCTAAGGTTGTGCCTACTATAGTGTCTGACCATAATGCCATACTGCTTCAAACCAACATAGGAAAAAATGATACTGGCGAAAATTTCAAGCCAAAACTTAAGCGCTCTTTTAATGTATTAAGTACTTATTATTTTATATTTTTGTTAACGCAATTAAGTAGGACAACAATGTATGGCATAGCTGATCTCAATGAGAAAGCCAACTATTTTTTATCAGTTTTATCAGATATTGCAGGATAGAGCTTTTCCATTTACTGTTTTTAAACCTGGACCTGTAGAGAGGGGTAAAGATAACAAGTGGTACACGGGTGAGCTCCACAGTTTAAAAGAAAAATGTATGTTCTACTACGAATTGTGTACACAATACGGTATGCCCGAACTCAAGAATACTTATAAGCTCCGAAATGATTACACGAACCTGCTCAAAGTTACTAAGATAAATTACTATTCTAAAATAATAAGTGACTCAAATAATTTTCCCAACGCCACGTGGTCTGTAATTTAAATAGCGATTCTAAGCACAACACAATTGATGTTGATTTGGATACTGACAAACTGAATTCCTTTTTTACCGATCAAGTTGATCAAATTGTTAATAACATAAAAGATAATGATAATCCCATAGATCTAAGCAGTGCTTTAGTTGGAAAATATTTTTTTGGGGGTACTCATCTTACTTCAAAATTTTCCATATCGCCTCATACTGAATGTAATCCTTCGGTTGACATTTTCTGCATGCAGTTTCTTCTGCTGACCTATTGCCTCCTTGTAGTCATGACCTGACGTATGAAGCAGGATCAAAAACGTCTAGTGGTGGTCCACACATTTTATGAAAACAAGGTGGCTAGCCAACATGTGATCCAAGGAGAAAGTAACTGTAGAAATGCGCACGAAGGTGAAGATTAGAACGCATATCTGTGGCGAATTTAATAGGGCTTGTCATTTTTGGTATTGAATTACACATTGTTTTTAATAAGTATTTTAGGACAATCTCGTTCCTGTACTGCCAGTACGACGTACCGGAGCACATATTTTTCCCGGTATGGTAGAAGGAAAATAATTTTACACCGGTACGCAGTACCGCCGGTGCGTACCGGCCCAACTAAAGCACTGGATCTAAGTATAATAACACAAGTCAGACTAGTAGCATGTTCAGATTTACCCATGTGTCTGTTGAAAATGTTTATTCTATCATTTTAAAGCTCAGTAACAGTTCTTGTGTTGATGTTTATAACCACAACTCTAAAATATTAAAACTAGCTGCCATGTTCATATGTGAACCTCTAACACACATTTTTAATATCTGTATTGACAATGCTTCATTTCCTGATTCTTTTAAAATAGTTAAAGTTATTCCTATTCACAAGAAAGGAAGTAAATCAGAATACGCTAATTACAGACCTATTAGTATTATTCCAATTGTGTCAAAGTCTTTGGAGATATTGCTAAATAAACAGATAATTAATTACTTTGAAGATAGTCTATTATTTTCGCCTAATCAATTTGGCTTTCGAGCTGGCCATAGTACTGTTGAAGCCATAACGGCGTTCACAAAGAGAAGCTTAGATGCACTTGAATGTAGTGACTTGACATGTGGGCGTTTCTTTGACCTCACAAAGGCATTCGACACAATCACTCATGAAATTCTAATGAGTAAACTTGATTTTTACGGTTTTGACTCCAAAAGCATAAACATTTTGTCTTCATATCTATCTGACAGGCAGCAATCTGTGTACTTACATGAGAAACATGCTCATTTTAGACTTGTTAAGTATGGTGTCCCACAGGGCTCGGTACTGGGTCCAGTTTTATTTTTGATTTACATCAATTATCTTCCTGATAGCATAAGCGATGAATGCCTGGAAACTTATCTTTTTTGCTGATGATCTAGCCTTGAATATCTGTAGTTCAAGCAATGAAAATCTAGACAGTAAAATTGAAACGATTTCTATACAAATACAGGATTGGTGTAATTCTAGTAAACTTAGTCTCAATCAAAATAAAACGGTTAGCATCAAATTTAGTTTACGCAGATCTTCATATCACATTTATTCTTCTGTTAAGTTCCTAGGCATTTATCTCGATCCCGATTTAGGATGGAAGTCCCATATCAAATATGTAGCAAGTAAAATTAGCAAAGGTCTGTTTATGCTAAGAGTTCTTAGTCATAGTATTAGTAAAGCAACTCTATCAACAGTTTATTATAGTCATATATACAGTCATCTAAGCTACGGAGTCTTGCTGTGGGGCAACCATGCTTACACAAACAAACTTCTACTACTGCAAAAGAGGGCAGTGAGGATAATATGCGGAGCTCCCCTGAAAGCACACTGTAAACCACTTTTTATCGAACTTGGTATTCTTACCCTTCCATGTATATATGTTTTTAATTGTCTTATTCATGTAAAGAAGAACTTGTCTGATTACACTCGATGCACATCTCTTCATAACTATCCTACTCGAAGCAGTAGTTATTTATATACCTAGTATAAATAAGTGTAAATATACCATACTCAGAATAGTTATGAAGTGATGTCATTGAATTTATTCAATAGACTCGCAGAAAGCATAAAGATAATGACTAAGTAATTTTAAAAGAACAATGAGAAGATTTTTATCAACTAACCCTCTCTACAGTGTTGAAGAGTATTATAATATTGAGTGGTTTTAATTATAGTTGTAAGTTGTATTTTATTTTCTTGAAGTTGCTATACACTGAATATGTCTCCAGCAATAAATCTCTATCTATCTATCTAAAAGAAGATGCGTGGGGTGAACTCTGTGTGGACTTCAGTAGCGCTATTAGCCTATAGTGGCACATTATGAGAAACAATGCCTTAACCTCTAGTTAATCCGATGATGAGTTCCAGCAAATAGTATAGAGACAATACCGGACACTTACTGGTAGAGAAATGGGGGACAGATTTTGCAGCACTCCTGGTGGCACAACCTAGAAACTTGGGGCAAAATTAATATATTCAAAACATATATAAACTGTAATATGCTATTCTGAGCCATTAGGTAGATACCCCTTATACATAACATGCCGAGTCTGGCTATTTCGGCTCTTCTATTAAAAACTGTTTAACATATATGTATCTAGATACTGCAATTTTATTCAGTAGTAGCAGGTTGGGCCGCTAGATGGTGCTCAAAATATTGTCCCCCGACATATCTCAAAGTGTCCTGTATTGGTCTAGATTGTATTTGGTTCCAGTAAAGTTAAACTGAAGATTAACTAGAGGTTAAGCTTTATAATACGCAATAACATGAGAAACTCAAGTTTAAACCTAAACCAGAGTTAAACTTTCTTTATAATAGGCCTACCGGGCCTAAGTTGTGCACTTCACAGGCTTATGAATGTTAATGCATCAGCATCATAAACAAGAAACGTATGATGCTTCCTCCTTACTTCGCCAACAAAGAGTTTCTACATTGTTCTCTTGGCAATGAAATATAAGGTTCATATACGTTCCTTAGCAACAGGATATTACTCTTCTTATGTAAACTGGGATGTGTGAGTCAGTTGGAGAATTTAAGTTGTACTGGCATGTTGCCTAGGTAGCTAGTGGCACTGGGGGCTAAAGATCCTGGTTCAAATCCCGGCTATGCATTGAATTTTTCAGTCTGACTTCTTCTTTCCAACTTCTAAAGTAAATTTTTCCTACAAGTTTACATTTATTGAACTTTGTTAATAGATAGAGGTCAGTGAAATGCATATTTCAAATATGCAGGAAAACGTGAGTACTTTTCTGTTGGTCCATCTAATTGTACAGTCCTCCTACTTAAACAGTTAAAATATTTCCAAATGTTCTGGTGTTATGTTGAGAAATAAAATGTTTCTCTTGTCAAGAATGTAATTCACTTAATGTCTGCAGATTTGTAATTTCATTTAAATTCGATCTTTATACTGATAAAAAGTGTTTGTAGAGAGCTTTAAGGTGAAAGGACAATAAATTTTGTATCTTAACTTTTCTGTTGTTCACTTCTGTATTATAGCCATCCAATGACACGTCATGCAAGAGCATGAATTAATAATTGGATTATTATTATTACATTTCCAGATGCTGATCTAATATAAGAAATGTTAAAGAGTTGCAAGGAGGAACCAGGAAATTTGCGATGCCTACACATATGATCTAAGTATACAATTTAAATCTCTCTATCCGGTGTGTGTGCTTTTTAAGATGTGGAAACGTTTTTAGCTTTGCTGAGAATGAGAGCTTTTTGGGCATGGCTAGGCGTGGAAAATTATCTTTATGATAATATGCTATAGTGTTGGCCTCAGCTGAGCTCCTCTGGAATGCGGGGAAAGACCAATGATGTATTGCCCCGCATCCCAGAGGAGCTTAGCTGTGACCACATTATACTAGTCTCGCCGGTTGGAGCAAGACTTTTGGTTATTATATACTGTATTTAACCTTTAGGGTTTATTTTAAAAGAGTTCACTCAGTATTAAATTGCTAATAAATTGCATTTACTTTTTACAGACTCCTCCAAGAAACCAAGGGAGAACCATGATAGATTAAAGATTGATGTGGGAAGATCGGATAATGTAAAAGAATTTATAATACGATTCCCGGAAGTGTTGTGTATCCGCTATTTGCACAAAAAATGGAAGCAATATTATTTCCCATCTTCAGCGTTATAGTAGGCCTATATGGCAATAGAACTTTAAATTTACCATACACAACTGTGGATAAAACCGTTCCCTTGAATTACATTTTTTCGTATTATCTATTTCTGTTATTATTCTGAAAATAAATATTTTAAATGCTCTGAAGAGTTCCTTTTCTTGTAATCAGCACTTAATTGACTTTGCATCAATTATAACTACTGGATGATTCAGCCCGCGAAAATAATTTTACCATTATGTGAATTTTACCTGTATAGCAGTATAATTTTAAAAATCAAATTCTAAATAATGACATAACACTGAGGTTCTGAAATAGGAATGACTAATATGCCCACAACGCTACAGTACGTGGTATGCAACCCATACAATGGCCGTTAAGGACTGCATAAAGTACAACAAATAACCTCAACCACAATTAAAAATTAATTTTTTACTGAACAGACTGTGCTATCAGAATGAAATCTGATATCAACACTCCCCAGGTCATGGGGAACGTATGGTGTAAACTTCAGATCTAAGGGTCTCAGAGGAGTAAGTGTAAATACACACATTTTAGGGTGTGTTTAATAGGTGAATTACATGAAGTTCAAATCGCTTTTGTTGGATATCCAGCATACTTGAGAGCGAATAGGAGCCTTTTATTACTACGAATGCCTTGACAGTAAACAGAAGAAATTGAGCTGGCTGTATCAACCGGTCTAAAATGTAATTTGGACCTGACAGAAAGTCATTGATTAAAAATAATTGAATGCCTTAACATTATTCTTGATCCACAATAATATGCAATGGACAAAATGAACTGTTTCGAGACTGGTTAAAATTTTTTACTTATTATGATGAGTGATTGAATGTAATGCATGATTGAAGGAAGTGAAGAATAAGTGACAGGCTTTGACCCATCTTGCTCCTTTTCGGGAAGGAATTATTTATTTTTTCTTACACTGCAAATGGGTCAACAACCCGCTGGCAGTGATGCAATAAATACCAGCCATACATATATACAAAAATGGCACTACACATTAAATATCGCATTAAATACATATTGTACATAATACATATTATTGTTGAAATAAAAAAAATAAAAAATTGCGCGATTCCTTAATTATTATAGCCTAAGGGTAATTAAATCACGGAGGATGAAATGGGCTGGAAATGGGGGACTATTACAGAATTTGACTGGGAGATCCGAAGGGAAAAGACCACTTGGAAGACTCTTTTCTACTGCAAAATTTTCCCAATAATCAGCTACGATCTGGAACTAATATAGGACAAGCTCAGCCGCAGTATTCCGTATACAGGCCATGGAGGTTGAGGCTCCCAGATTTTAGACATTCGGGCGTGAAGGTGGCACGCACCGGCCGCCATTACACCCATGATTGCTTCTGGTACTCATTTCTGTTAGAGGCTGAGTCGACCCCATGAATATAGTGCCACCAGAAGAAAAGATTTCTTAAGCGTGACCTTTTTCAAAATTTGCACCATCCAGACTAGCATACGAGTTGGCTAAGAAACCCTAACTGATTATGAGACCAGAACTGCCATCTACAAGAAAGACATCGGAAGAGGGAAAAGATAATACGGCTAGAATTCTACTGTACCGATGCCATGTTGGACAAAACCCAACATGCTAACAAGCCTAGCTGTGGATGGCTACCACCACAAAATATGCAAAATAAAATATCTTATTGCATGTGCTTCCCGTTGTTTATTATGCTCATATTAATTCTCACCTCAATTATGGTGTAATGCTTTAGGGGAACCATACATCTTCTGATAAACTTTTCACTTGACAGAAAAAGCTATTAGAATTATATGTGGAGCTCCGTACAACCCATTGTGAGCACCTTGGCATTCTGACTCTTGCTGCAATGTTTGTTCTTAGTTGCCTAATTTATGTATTTAAACATCTGGACGAATTTGCTAAATGTGAAGAGATCTATAGCTATGACACACGCAATAGAAGCAGTTAAAAAAAATTAAATATGCTACAATATTTAATAGTTTACCTACAAGATCAAGTTACAGTAAACAATAAAACGTTGTGAATTGGTTAAAGCGAGGGAAGAACTGAGGTCAGTGAAAACAATGAGAGAATATTGCAACGTTGCTTTTGTCAGATCAATTAACATAAAGAAACACCGACTTAATAGTTTATTCCTTTGAAGCCTATTGATATTGGATCAAATCGGTTGATCGGTAACGGAGTGATGCCCAATTTAGTGCCTATTTTATGGCAATGTATTAGAAAAAATTATCAAATGCAAATCAGTTCTCATGAATTCATATTGTTTTACAGTGGGTTCAATCCCAAACTCTCCTCATTGCGTTTGACGTAAAGGCATACGTCACTTGACGGTGGGATAAAGACAAAATTTAAACAGAATCAAGTAAATAAAAAATAATTATTTATGATCCAGCAACTATTTCTGCAACAAGTAACAAAGTTTTTAATTGTTTTTACTTTCCTTTAGGAGGCCATTAACCAATACTTCATACTCTGTTACGAACACCACGTAGCAAAATATCTAACGCCTGTCTATTTAAGTACTTTCATTTTACACTAGCCATCACTGCATTTCAACACTGTTATCTTCGTAAATCAAAAGCTGCAGCTTAACTCTGAGGTGAAACATGTTTTATTGCTTAAAAGAGAAAGTTAGGTAATGCCACCCCCTCGAACTGGTCATCATGTGAGCTGGGAACAGAATTGCTACCTCCAGTACAACACAATACAGTTGAGTTAGAAACGAAATCCTTAAAAACGAAATTTTGAATAACGTACTGTACTTGGAAATAAAGCTGCAAAAAGGAAAATGTGACAACATAAACCGAATCTTTGATCACAATAAACAGCATTTTTTTCAATCTATCAGTATTAATCGTACGGGACTTCATAAAAGTGATAACATTATCCGCGATAACATTAAGCGGCGTTCACTGTATTCCCTATAAAGCAATCAAGGTTGGTAACCGTGGATCATAATTTTATACCACCCTTTGGCGTACTTTTCTCCTTTTAATTATCATCATGTACCGTTAAATTAAAAAGCTGAAAGCTAAACCCATGCGCTTTATTTTTACCGCACCAATCAGCTAGTTACCTAAGCCAATCAAATTCTTAAAATTTCCTGTGACGGCTGTGACAGCTATTCATCTACTCCGCGTGGAGTGAAACGCGGGGTTGCAAGATCTAGTTAGAGTAAACAATAACGCGTGTGAATTGGTTAAAGCGAGGGAAGAACTGAGGTCAGTGAAAACAATGAGAGAATATTGCAACGTTGCTTTTGTCAGATCAATTAACATAAAGAAGCACGAACTTAATGGTTTAAAGATGCCTGGGTATGTAATGAAAATCTCCACTGTATCTCAGGTGACAATAATTGTCCATGGCAACAAAGTAGCATCAGTTTCTTGGTGACAACAAATTTAAGATTCACCGATTTTGGATCCCGATCCTCGTTCTAGTCTTTTGGTAGGCTTAGACTGTTTTTGCCTACTCAGGCGAGATGACGTCTAACGCTGCAATAAAGAGGTTGAAAACTGAATACAAACGTAAGTTATATTTTTTACAACTATTGTGACACAAAGAGTCAATTCGTGCTGAAATGTCGCACATTCAACCATCCCATCCCTCAAAATGATTTAATCCTTTGTTGGGCTTTTGAAATTAAGTACTCAGCGAAGTGTATGGCACAAAATAGCAAAGAGAGTTCATTAATGTAATCTATTTACAATTTACGTCTTTGTACACAATATCTTATGTTAGAGTCCAATATTGTCTTGATTCTTTACATCTCATTATGATAGCTGTTATTATATTTACATGTTTTATGTTAAATGTAGGCTAGCCATTTTATTAGAGCTCGGATTTATAAGCAAAATACATGTTTTCAGACTAAACATAACGTCGGCTTAGAATAAAAACATTGTGTCATAAATAGACCTGGTATTTTAGGCTCTAAAAAAAATTGTTTTAGGCACCTAAAATAGGCTTTTAAAACAAGTAAATAGGCATTTAAAAGAGAAAATAGGCACTTAAAATATGCTTTAAAAATGTGTAAATAGATAGAAGATAGACTTTAAAATATTACAATATATACACTTAAACTGTAACATGGTCTTTTTTTAATGCAAGAAACGTTGTATACCTATTCTTAACAGAATTAACTGCCAAATTAGGCATCACGAACCATATTCACTTAAACAGATGTTCTTTCACTGGTGACTTGACACAGTAGTCCTTCCTCCTTAATCCTCCCCCTCCCCCGTCAGTCAGCATTCCTTTAGCGACAATTGTTTGGAAAATCAAGTCTCTGTGAAAAATCCACCTCTGCTGTTCTGCTTTTCATTGAGGGATGTCCATTATGAGATTGTAAAAATTACAGAAGTTGAATTTTATTTTAAATGTACAAAATAGGCATTTTAGGCACTAAAATAGTAAAATAGGCTCTAAAGGTCCAAATAGGCATTTTAGGGCACTATAAAACTCTATAGAACTGATTTATCATGAAACGTCCACATATTTAAAACTTTTCATGTTATTTCATAAGGAACAAAATAGGCATTTACCTTAAAATCCCAGGTCTAGTCATAAAACACATACCCTATTTTACGGACTACAAGACGCACCTTGGTTTTAGGATGGAAATTTAAAGAGGGGAAAAATTAATGTGATTCCAAACGAAAAAATTTCAAAAGGGAATAATATATTCATTGCATAAACAAATTATAACCTTGTACAATGGAATCAGTGTAAATCACTTCTATGTTAAAATCTCTTCTGATCTGATTTCTCATGAAAGACTGAAAATACTTTTACACTCGCTAACTCTCAATTCAGCATAAGGCTAGGCTGTTTAGAGGTCATTGCCTTCAATTAAACCACCCGGCAGAGACAACTCCTTTCATATAAAAGTACTCAACATTTCTTTTTTCACATTGTATACCTGGCTTGCACCTACCCTCATTTTACGATAGTGACAAATGCATTGATGTACAGTCTGTGCCAAAATTTGTAACTATCTTATCGTTTACAACACCTTCTTTATAACTATGGAATTCCGGCAATATTTACCATAATTTTAATTTTTTTCATTGTACTTCGGTCCATTAGACGCACCCAACTTTCAAGGCTCTGTCATGAAGGTAAACAATTGCGCCTTGTGGTCCGTAAAATAAGGTACATGGTTTTGTCACTTAATAAGGCTTCCTAGTAGTACACTAGGTTTCGTTTTTTCTCTCTAGAGGGCAGCACACATGTTATTATTGAAATATTGGCTGACAAAGAGTTGAGATACGTGTTTTTATGTAATAATAAATTTAAAATACTTTTGCTTCTCTTTTGTAATACAAGATTTTCATTCTAAGCTGAAATATTATATTCCCTAAGTAAATTTATTTGATAGTGCTAATTTTGCTTATTCTGAGAGAAAACGATTTTGCTTGCTTATTTTCTGATACTGAATTAACAAAACACAATTTACTCAAAACTGTCACATTAAAATTTATTATTTCAGTCCTAGACGTCAATGTCACCGGTTTCCATTCTTCTGTCGCCTAACAGAATTACCGAAAAATCCGGGCTATAAACCACTCTATCATGAGATTTATAAACTGACTCTGAAGCATTTATAGAAGTAACATTTTTTGCTGAGAACGTTCGATATTGGCCTCTAAGGTTTCTGTATTATGTCTATTAATAGCAACATACATTGGCACTTTTATTACACGAAAGATAAAGACTAGCCGAGCTCAATAGTGCATAGATCTCATTTTTGCAAGAAATAGACACTGGCCCTTTTAGAACCAAGCAACACACATAACCATGAATATGAGGTCAGACAAAAAGGCACAAAAATAATATTTTTTCTAGGTACGGCTACACTAAGACTGACCTGTCACGGGTGATTCATTTAGGGTGATATAGAGTGTTCAGAAGGGAAGGTGGTGTAAATAAGACACCTTTGAAGACGATATGGTTAATGATTAAGCATTTTAAATAATCGATTTCCTTTAAACAAGCATTACACCTGCAAACCGCGACATAGAATTTTAGTTTTTAAGGAATAAGAGACGGCCCATCCTTTTTTGCAGCTAACTGTGCATGAGAAAGCAGAGTAAACAGGTCTGTAAATGTACGATATAAAACATAGTTAAGCAATACTATCTGTTTCAGGACTCATTGAACACCCGACTGAAGGAATCTCTGCTCGTCCAGGGAAGCAAAACTTATTTCTGTGGAAAGCAGTGATAAAGTAAGCCAGCGACAGATTTTTACTAGCCAAGATTAGTTTATTACTAGCAGGGCAAGGGATTATCTACTCAAGTGCCAGATGTTTTATTTATATAATTTACTTAACAGACAAATAATTAGAACATTATCTTCATTATTAATAACGTCATGTTTACATAAACTGAATGAATTACATAATTTAATTTTAATTTATATTGTTTGACATAATAAATACAAATAATTAATAGGGTAAGGTGGTACATTTTCGAACATGGTACAATTCTGAACGGACTAAGATTTTTATCCATTTTTGGGTATCAAATGTTAGCCAACCTGTTTTTAATTATATAGCGTCCATACTGATTGTTTTGTTGATCTGTATCCGCGAGAATGATGTTCCGAGTTGTCTCATTCGGCCATAAAAAATTATTTTCCAATCGAAGGTAAGAACTCCATGCTTGAAAAATGGCACGTTATAAAATTGCTTATAATTCCACGTTGTGTTACTGGAATATATTTTTGAGGACCAATTTTTAACTCATACCAACAAATAGCGTAGTCTTTAATACGTAAGTCATTGGCACAACAATGGTCCTTCGTGAGCGGAATTTCAACAATGTAGTAATTCACAAAAACTAGCTCGAGGTACAAAATCGAACAAATTTTAGGTACAATTTCGAACAGTACTTAAACCCACGATCGCTTGCTTAAGTCTTGCATGGAAAAGCTGTTTTGCTATCACAGCATTCTGCATATTATTAACTGTGCAAGTCAAATATAAAAGAATGGTATTCATAAATACATCTTTCAACAGTGGTATTATTTCAACGAAGATTTATAAACTAAGACTTCCTCTGCAATGTTCTTACATCTCAGCATTTATGCAATATACAATAGCATGCAGCTGTTAAGTATTTTTATTATTGCTCTTGATGTTATAACAGACCGTCTGTATAGTCTAGTGGTTCCTGACTACGGACCCGCAAGTCTGGGTTCGATCACCGGTACCTCCTCGGATTTTTCTGAGGTAGGGTGATCTGGAACGGGGTTCATTCAGCCTCTTGACACCAACAAAAGAGCTAATTCATAAAGAAGTAGCGGCTCCGGTTCAGTAAGCCATCAATAACTGTCGTAGGAGTCGGCATGCTGACCACATGCCCCAATCCGGTCATCTGCCTATTCAGAACGTGACACATCATTATTACGCTCATATTACTGATAAATAATAATAATAGAAAATAATATTTGGAAGAAAGCACTTTGTTCGTTGAAAATGCCACTGTTCGAAATAGTACCCACTGGTGTTTAGAATTGTACCTACTGCGGTACATTTTCGAACGATATTCTGGAAATGAAAGATCGATTGCCATGACCAATATTACAGCTGTATGACTTTGATATTTTTGTGAAGGGTCAACTACATTGCCAACTTTGTGAATACAATACAGTTGAACTTGTCTTATGTTTATTGTGTTCATAAAATAAGAATATTTGTTAAGTGTTCGAAAATGTACCACCTTACCCTACTAATGAAAGGAGTTATGGACTGTCGCACACTTCCAAATACTCCGGGATGGTGTCGAATGGATTCGCAGGCTTCCATGACACGTCGACGAAAAGTTTCTTAGCGAAATCCAAAAACAGGTGGCCCCTTAAGCTCCGCCCATTTGATATTCACATTTGCACAGACTGTGCGATGTATTTTGTTTCTTAGCAAAAAAGGATGCCCAACTGTCCTTGTATATTGTCACAAGTGCCTTGTACCCACCTCATTATACTTCCCGCAAGGTTTGTCAGCCTGTCTCCAGTCGTCTAGCAATATGACGTCACACCTCCAACATCCAATCACGAGTTTCTACGTAATACGAGGACAGAAGAATTCTCTAGATCGTGGTATATAAGAAAGCGCACCATTTTGGGTGGGTTGGGCGAGATACCACTACCCCAAGGTGCGCCCTGTTTTTGGATTTTCCCAGTTTCTTCATCCGAGGTGCGACAGTCCATGATTCGACGAGTGCATGCATGTCTAGGAGCAAGAGGAGGACATTTCGAGCATTTGTTATGAGTTTTGTGTTGATGTGTTATGAGTGTACTAATGTGTTGAACAGTTCCTAACGAGAAAACAAAGGATTATGGGACCTATGTTCATATGAACTTTTTTCCTTCTTCTGGTGTAAGGAACCCATGCCCGAAGTTTGTAAAAGTATTTTTGAAACACCCTGTATATATATATATATATTAATATAATTTTATGCAAATTTTGCAATTAGTGTAGGAAAGTTGAAACAAAATAGTTGGAGCAGTTTACAGGAAAATAGATTGTCAATGCGAAAGATACAGAAAATCTCATGTTTCACATGAGTTATTCAAAAAATAATCTACATGCCTTTTTTGTGAGCAGGGCTCCTAAATGTCGTATCTGTTTATGATTTCAGAGGACCACCAGGAACATGCTATGAGGGTGGAATGTTCAACGCCAGACTGGAGTTTCCAAAAACCTATCCAATGAGACCACCAAAGATGCAGTTTACCAGCAGGATGTTCCACCCTAACGGTACGTATTTATTAGTAGACCTGGGATTTTAGGCTCTAAAAAAATTATTTTAGGTATCTAAAATAGGCTTTTAAAACACGTAAATAGGCCTTTAAAAGAGAAAATAGGCACTTAAAATATGCTTTAAAAATGTGTAAATAGAAAATAGACTTAAAAATATTACAATATACAGTGGGCTCTTAGTAATTCGAACCTGAAGGGGAATTAGAAAAAATCTAATTATCCAAATTTCGAATTAACCAAAACTGTGACTTTTTAAACGAAAATGCCGTAAAAGTGTTAATAATAAACTCAATGCAATAAATAATAATTGTATAGCAAATCTTATCTTAATCGCTGCCATCCTGTTGTTTTGATGTTAAATGAAACCATTTTTTTCCACACTAAAACCGTAACCCTAAATTTAATAAAGGAACTGGTGTATGCTCTACGCTTTGACATTTTCAAACACAGTCCCACTTGGAGGATAGAATGAACACTAAAATTTTCACAGAAGTGTTGAATCCCTCCAAGACTGAAACGGAGGGTGTGAACTTCGTATTCCATTGAACATCTATTCAGCAGGACGAAGATAACGGTGGTTAAAAGTACACCTTAGTACGGTACCTGCGACTAGGGTTCTTCAGCGAAATAGAGAATTCTTGTGGAATTCGTGGAAGCAATGAACTCTTGGAATCCTTACAACATTAACATGAGACAGATTTTGGCTTCGAGTTATCCAAATTAAGCTTCAAAAATTCGAATTAATTGTAGTTTTTTAACATATAATTATATAGGATTTTCCAGGGGAATGAGTATTTATTCGAATTATACAATATTTCGAATTATCCAACGTCGAATTAACCAAATTCGACTGTACACTTAAACCGTAACATGATCTTTCTTTTTACTGCAAGAAACGTGGTAGGCTATACCTATTTTTAACAGAATTAACTGCAAAATTAGGTATCACTTAAACAGATGTTCTTTCACTGGTGACTTGACACAGTAGTCCTTCCCCCTAAATCCTCCCCCTCCCCCGTCAGTCAGCGTTCCTTTAGCGACAATTGTTTGGAATAATCAAGTTTCTGTGAAAAACGCACCTCTGCTGTTCTGCTTTTCATTGAGGGATGTTCATTTTAAGATTGTAAAAATTACAGAAGTTGGATTTCATTTCAAATGTACAAAATAGGCATTTTAGGCACTAAAATAGTAAAATAGACTCTAAAGGTCCAAATAGACATTTTAGGGCACTATAAAACTCTATGAATGTAAGTGATTTATGATGAAACATCCACATATTTAAAAATGTTTATGTTATTTCAAAATAGGCATTTGCCTTAAAATCCCAGGTCTATTTATTATTCGAAGTTGTAGCTAAATACAGTTATATACGAGGGTGGGTCTAAGAGGAATGCACAATTTTTTTTTTATTATTATTTTTTATTTTATTTTACAAAATGTTTAATAGGTACAATTACGAAGGGACATCTTTTGTCTATTTTTCTATATAGTTGCCAAGTTTCTCAACACATTTCTCCCATTGTGATACCAGTTTCAAAATACCCTATTCATAGAAGTCCGTTCGGTTGGAGTATAGCCATCTGCAGACTGCTGTTGTTCACACTCCAAAATTAATTTTAATTGGCAACAGGCACTTTAAGTGGTCACAAGGACCCCCAAGAGTCCGTAAGAATCACTTTGGAAACAGGAGGTTTGACAGTAGTTTTGTATGTTTCAGTATGTAAGGACGGCCGAGTTTGTATTTCAATTCTTAAAGATAGTGCGGATGGTGCTTCCGGAAACTACAGGTGGTCTCCAGTGCAGAGCGTTGAAAAAGTCCTATTATCAGTGGTTAGTCTACTAACAGGTAAATGCTCACACTTCTTGTACACCTATGCGTAAGGTTGCCAGATGAAAACATTATTATTATTATTATTATTATTATTATTATTTTCCGTTTCACCCAACTTTGGGGTACGTTGAATCAATCACTTCTTAATGTTTTGTGTTTTAATTTTAGCCCAGTATTGCTTCATTCTTTCTGATCTTGCTTTTCTCTCGTCTTCACTGATCTGAATCATTCGTTTGGTTTTGATTTTGACTTGGAACCTCACTTTCTTGATTTTTTTTTTTTTTTGCAGTTTTATCTATGAACATTTTTTCTGTGATTTTGAGTTCTTTTAAGTCCTTCTCCGTTTCCTTATTATTATTATTATTATTATTATTATTATTATTATTATTAAGTGCCAGAATAATTTCAAAAGGGAATAATATACTTTACTGCATAAACAAATTATAACCTTATACAATGGAATCAGTGTAAATCAATGCCAGAATAATAATAATAATAATAATAATAATAATAATAATAATAAATACGAATGATACTCCCCATCTCAGCTGATGCATCCGTGTAATTTATCATTTTTTACAGTGTATGTTGGAATGTAAGGCAATGTTAGAGTGTTACATAAAGCATGCGAGCGGCCCTTGAAGCAATGTCGAGTCATAGGTAAAAAGAATACTGGGTTAAAACTAGAAACAACTTTAAAAAACGAGAAAAATTGTTATTTGCGTAAAGTTGATAAGGATGAGAAATTGTGCAAAAAAAATTCACCTTAATTCCGGTTAAATAAAACCTAAAAACAGTTCTCCAAGTATTTTAGAGCACATTTTAATAAAATATGACATGGTGCTACAGATCCGCAAGCCCAGGTTCGATCCCCGATACTTTCCCGGATTTTTCTGAGGTAGGGTCTGGAACGGGGTGCACTCAGTCTCGTGATACAAACTGAGGAGCTAGCTACTTGATTGAGACGCAGCGGCACCCGTCAAGGAAACTATCATCAACAGCCAGGGTGTCAGCATGCTGACCACATGCCCCCAATCCTGCCATCTTTCTTACTTACTTACTTCATGGCAAGCTAAAGGAATATTATCTATTTTATGGAACCCGCACTTACCTGAGCCCGCCATTCAACCCTATTCTGTGCTAACTCCATCCAATCATCCCTTGCAAATCCTACTTCCCTTAAATCTATCCTAATATTGTCCTCCCACCTGCGTCTAGGTCTTCCAAGTAGTCTTTTCCCTTCAGGTCTCCCAATCAATATTTTTTTAGATATGTCTTTCTTCCCCCATGCGCGCAACATGTCCAGCCCATTTCATCCTCTGTGATTTAATTCCCCTTATTATATCCGGTGAAACTCGTCGTTATGCAATTTTCTCCAGTCCCCATTTTCATCTCTTAAGGCCAAACAATCCCGCCATCTGTCTATGGTAGATGACACAGCGGTGGGATTGTAGGGCTAGTCCCTCCAGGAATGTAGCGCCATGGAGTTTATTATTTTTTATATAGAATGTCTTCGTAGCCTATCGGTGTCCATATCATTAACAAAGAAAATTTCTGTTTTTCCAGAACCGGATGTAAAGAACCCTGTGAACTTCTTGGCTTCTTCGCTATGGATGAGGGATCGTTCTAGCTATATCCGAGAAGTGAAAACAACAGTTGAAATATCTAAGGGTAACGCACCAAGGACCACCGTTAGGGTGAAAACAAGACGCAGTTAATATGCAGGTCGCATATAAAATTGTGAAATATCCTGTTGGCATGAAATATTGTGTTTGTTGCAAGGGTTTTTGATATTTTGTATTTTTTTTTTATCGTGAATTATTATTTTTTTATAATTTGTGAAATATTATGTTTGTTGGAGTTGCAAGGGTATTTTGTTATTGTGAAATATTATTTTATCTGTTTAAAGATCGTGAAATATGATGGAGAGATGTTTGGTACAAGGGAATTTTTTAATTGTTCGACATTTTCTATAATTCGTGAAATTTTATTTTGTGTCTTATAATAGTTTTTATGCAATGCAATGCAATCATTAGAGTAAGCCGCGGCTTAACACAGGAAGCTGTATTACCGGCGCTTAGTAGCGGTCGGCACGAGCCATAGCGGGGAAGATGCGCGCGGGATGATGCGTGGTAGGTGTAGGGGAAGCGAGCACACAGGCAGGCCGGCGGAGAAGGCGACCAGGGCGTGGAAAGGGGAACCGGGTGGGTCGGATACTGTAAACTTGCCCAAAATTAGTACAGTATTGAATAAATTTAACTAAATGTGTATTTTATAGTAAATTTAATGCTCTGCAGCTTTACAAGTAAAATCGAGGTTTTTCGACTGCCCTGGAATTGGAAAACTTGGATTCTGCACCACAGAATACCCACATACAACATATTTAAAAATCATTAACTTCGGTCCATTTTCCAGGTAGCCCCAGTTTTAAGTACCTGGTGATTGGACTTTTAATATAAGTTTAAAAAATTGTAAGTAATCTGATTGTAGGCCTACCTACAAAGCTTGAGTGTGGTGTAATTTCCAGCCTAAAGTTTTAGATACTAGCTAAGGTAGTAGTTAGGTATGAAAATTTTATTTTTTCAATATTAGGAGTCTCAATTCTAGGTATAGATCCTACGTTACACAGCTACATGTTAAGACATTTTGCAAGGAAAAAATTTTGTATTTGCTTATAAAAATATTATGTTGTAAGTTTTGACTAAAAATGCAAAACATGATTACTCCAAAACTATTTAAGATAGCCTACAAACACCAATTTTTCACTGTTTTGTAGACCAAAGAATTCTTTAATGCCTGACATTTTTTTGATTACTTAAGACTTCAAATTGTTATATTGATT
Source organism: Ectobius pallidus (assembly GCA_964059195.1). Classification (NCBI taxonomy): domain Eukaryota; kingdom Metazoa; phylum Arthropoda; class Insecta; order Blattodea; family Ectobiidae; genus Ectobius; species Ectobius pallidus. The sequence continues at coordinate 213,282,445 of CAXKWD010000002.1, forward strand.
AATGTAAATAGTAACGTTTTTTATCACATCATTATAAACAAAATTCTATAACACAACAGAATCTCTATATATATAAAAGGCTTTGTCCTGACTGACTGACTGAATGAATGACTGACTGATTGACTGAATGACAGGAATCAACGTACAGCCTAAACTATAACAGGTAGAGACTTGGAATTTTGACAGTACCTTCGTTTCATAATGTAGGTGCTCACTAAGAAAGGATTTTGAAAAATTCTGATTCTAAATGCCAAAAATTAAATGTTTTTGAAAATACTTAATCCCTTTTTACATAGAATTATCAATTCCAAATCACAGAATATATTGTTGCCAAATGGTATCAGGTGGGCTTGGAAAAAACAAATGAAATGCACTTTTGACAAATGAGAGAAGTTATCAAAATAATTCATGTTATAAATAAATATTACAGAATGAAATCCACTAAAATAATGGAATCACATAACTTTCTCTACCCTGGACATAGAGAAAACAAAACAAGGTATAGTAATGTGTATATTATTATATTATATCGCAGGTTTTTGGAGAGAAAAGTATGAAAGTGATAATGCTTTCTGTTTCATTTCATCCCTAAAACAGTTTTATGATAACATGAGAGTGAGAAATAAAATTTTCCGCCTCGATATTACAATTTTATGTTACAGGAATTTCTGTTTTTTCTTATATGAACCCCTACCAGGCTTGCTGTGTACAAGCGATAGGATGCAGAATTCTACATCCTCTATGAGCCATAAAAAACTATATCAAGCGTTTTCTGAGGGAATAGTTTGAGTGTAATAAGTCGTTCTTCCTATTTCGGATTATAAATACCTATATAAGGACCTAGAATTTAAAAATCGAAAGTCCTTCATAAGTTCATTTCCAATTACAAATTAAAAAACCCGGGCGACGCCGGGTCTTTTAAGCTAGTATCTGTATATAAGAAATTACTCAATGTCAAGTACTAGAGAAGATTTCAAGCTTCAAAAAGACACCAAAATCACCATCATAGGTTAATTTATAGAAGAATTATGATTTAAAAATTGAATGCCTTGTGATTTACTCTACTCCAAGACTTGAAAGCAGTTTTCTCGTTAGAAATGTTCCTATTAAAGTAAATTATAGGCCTACATTGTTTTGTGTCATTTTTCTTGTAATTATGTGTAGAATTGATATATAACAAAAATTTAAGATAAGATGACATATTACAAAAATCTAAGATTGATTGATTGAAGTAGCCTTGGTGAATCATGGGGCGAAAATTACGGTCGGTCCTAATCCCCTGCGCTTGCAAATGTGAGGGTGCTTGCGGGTGAAGGAACCTACCTGACCCCACACGCCATCCCTCTTTGCTAAGGGTATACAGGAAGAGAGTTCACAGAAATACTGGAAACTAGAGTTAGAGCCTACATAATGATTGTGATTGTAATAGGAAGCGGCAATGTGTTGTAACGTGCTGCATCACATTGAAGTCACTTTCTACAGTGAGGGGCGGAGGAGGAAGGCATTGCGGTGACCTCACGTGTTGCCAAACATTGACCTATGTGGCAGATGGAATGTAAACATTATGTCATTGGCGAAATTCCTTACTTGCCAATGGATTTTAATTGTGTTTCTGGTCTTTCTGCTATTGTGGCGTCCTTCTCTTTGTCTATAACTTTAACTGGATGCGTTTATTCTTAAAATATGATTAAAGTACTTTTTTTCTGTTTATAGTTTCATTTTGCAGTTTAAATTAAAAATACCAACAAGTTGTAAGCTCAGCTCTAATTCTTTTATTTGGAATCTTGTTTCTATCCCTTCTTCCTGCTAATGAACATTAATAATAATAATAATAATAATAATAATAATAATAATAATAATAATAGGCTCATTATGGCCCGGAAGTTTAGGAAATACCATATTCTTAATAATACACTCTATTATAAGCGTTTAAAAATAGACATGAAAGAAATTTTGCATATTGTTGCATATTTGGTTAGTTTCGCGTACTAGTATTACTAGGAAATAGCCCGTGGCTTTGCCACGGTTAAAATGATTCTTAAATACGAAACTTACAGGTCTACAATCCTGAAGGCACTGACAATACATTTACAAAAGTCAGCGCTGGCTTCATCAATTCTTATTTAAAATATATCATCGTATACTACATTTTTTGTGAATACTGCATCAGAATAGTCGAGTAACTTCCCCTGTTCTGATGTGTTTTCCGCCTTAACTCTTACATCCTCTGAACGCCTCACTCTCGAAAATGCTACATATAGTTGTCCGTGCATAAACACTGGTTCAGGCAAATAAATCCCGACCTTATCTCAAGTCTGTCCTTGGGACTTATTAAATTGTCATTGCTAAGGCTTACAGGAAACTGCCTTCTTGTAAGTTTAAATGGCAGGCCAGTATCTGCAGCTCTTTTCTGTTCCTCTTTTTCATTCTGTTCTATAATCGATTCCCCAATATTTAATCTTGGCCTCTTGGAAGGAACGCAGGCATTGTGGTCAACCATGTTTTAATGCTTCTTTATCTGGATATCTTACGCTTTTTCCTTCAAAATATGTTCCTATCAGTATGTAGATTACAGAAATTAATTATATCGTAAGTTTTATGCAGTCCCAAAGCCACCTAAACACTAATAATACATACTGTTTCTCAACTGTTTGTTGACAGATGAATATGATGAGAAATTTATTTCATCAATTCTGTGCAATTTTAAGAAATTATGTAATGTTTGAAGGGAAGGAATGGTTTGTTTTTTTATTTTTATTATCAGCTATATTTCAAGCGTTAAACCATCAATATTTTACAGTATGTGCCCGCGGTTTCGCCCGCCATTATTAATTGACTCCAGGATTTTTAAGAAATGTATACTGACAGCGTATTAAAAATGTTTGTGGTTCAGAGCTATGAAAAAAGTAAGTAAAAATAAAATTAGAATATTTGTTCATTGTGTTCATTTCACTTAGGCCTTATAAAATAAAGAAATGGTTTCTTAATTTTGTAGTCGTCATGAAAGTTTACACTGCGAGAGACGAACATCGCCGAGTATACCCGATGTCTCACGAAGCGGGCGAGCGAGCAAGCACGCTATTTAGGGCCGTTTTGTATAAGAGTAGATATTTCCTGTAATTCTGTGTAAAAAGGGATTAAGTATTAGCAAAACATTTAATTTTTGGCATTTAAAAATCAAAATTTTGCAAAATCCTTTCTTAGTGAGCACTTACATTATGAAACGAAGGTACTGTCAAAATTCCAAGTCTCTACCTGTTATAGTTTAGGCTCTACGTTGATTCCTGTCATTAAGTCAGTCAGTCAGGACAAAGCCTTTTATATATATAGAGAAGAGATTGAGCGAACAAGAGAATGTAAAGTATTGCAATTACTTAAATGATAGAGGTTAATTCAGTCCTTCCAGTACATATTTTAAAATGTTAAGAGCATATTTGCATATTTTGTATTCTGATAGAAATAATGTTACTACAAGTGGGTTCTGGAAGAAATAAATGGAATGGAATCCATCTAACGTGTATTAGGAAGGGTCAGTACTTCCTCATGTGATATATATACTGTACCGTTGTGAACCCACGCACGCCTCAGCAAACAGCGTGAGAATCCCAACAGTTATCCCAGACTGTCACAGTCTCTAAGCATCTACAAGTTGTCTCGATCCAAAGCTCCATAGACGAGTCATTCAATGAACAGTTCTTAACAATGAAACAAAATATAAATGCTAGAGATTATGGTCAATTTTGAAGCTAAAATTAATGTTAAGATACCTCAAGTATTGTATTTAATTATATGTTATTGTTCTGGGAGACCCGAAGGGAAAAGACCACCTGGAAGACCTAGACGTAGGTGGGAGGACAATATTAGGAAGTAGGATTTGTGAGGGATGATTGGATAGTGTTAGCACAGAATAGGGTTGAATGGCGGGCTCAGGTAAACGCGGCAATGAACCTCCGGGTACCATAAAATAGATAATATTCATTTAGCTTGATAAGGAATTGTCCATTGTCATTGATTAAGTAAGTGAATTGTTGTTTTATATAAATTTTGGATATGAAATAAGAAGAGACGAATTGGGAAACAGTTCAAGTGTAAAATTTGTATAAAAATATAAACAAATTCGGACTGTTAACATCTTTTTGGCCATAGTCTCTGCGTCTGTTGACCCCCCCCCCCCCCCGGGATTGTTTACAACTTGAAGGTGGTTTCCCTGCTCCTGTCCTAACTTGTACGGCCAGGCCAAAGCTATAACCAACACGTCAGTGAATCATACTGCAGAAACATGATTAATGTCAGAGCATCCTGCACATTCTCATTGTTTGAACAGTTTTTTTAGAAAATCACGAAAACGAAATTTTCTTAATGTAAAGTCTCCTTAAAAATAAAAGAAAGTCGACGACAATGTTCGTGTCACATCCTCAGAAGGTACCTGACTCAAATACAAAATTTTATTTTCATGCGATTTTTTGTTCTGGAGTTAGACTGTTCACACACACAGACATGTTTCCGAAAATAGTATTTTTGGATTCAGGGAACCTCAAAACATGTATTTATGTTAAAAACCGAGCTTCGAATTTCTGGGACGAAAACATGTAGTAGGCCTACCTATGGTATGGGCAGAGGAAGTAAAAAAGTGCGACTATACGAAACTAACACAGTAAAATTATGATGATAGCCACTTGCAGGGGCGTATCCAAGATATTTTTCCGGGAGAGGCTATAAGTCTAACACTATTATCACTAGGGCTAGGAAGATTATGAAATCATATTTTTGCACTCCTTAGCTAGTAAGTGTTACTTACGAAAGTTGTTTACATGGATCGTAAGTTGACATTCCCACACAGTCTTGTTGCTATGGCCGTTGCGATGAGGTTAAATTACTTACGGTCCTTGCGCTACGTCATAATTCATTACGATACACTTCATAATACATGCCTTTATGAACAAGGCCCCCAGGACAAATATTCGGTTCCCATAACAACAAACACATGCGAATCACTTTCTGAAATAAACATCTATTTTCAAGAATGTGTTTACATAATATTTTCAGGTAATATCAAAATTAATATAATTAAATTGATATAAGTAACCGTCGTGCAAAAAATAGCATGCAACACACGGGCCGTAAAGGCATTTACGGGTCTCGAAAACTTAAAAACCCTCGGCTGCGCCTCGGGTTTTCAATCTGTTTCCTCGACCCGTAAACGTGCCTTACGGCACTTGTATCGCAATATACTATTGTAATAAAGCAATCTAACACATGGTAGTGTTGAAATGTACAAGGTATGAAAGAAATAACAGGAAATTGATGGTTTAATGTTTCATATTTTGTTACTTTTGCATTAATGCAACATATTTGCTCGATATTAAAATATTTGCCTATATTTAACCAATTTATCACATATTTAACGGCAAAACACTAAAGCAACGTTTTATTCATTAGTTTTTAATTTACTAAAATTTATTGCAATACGTAGTTTTATTTTTAATCTTTACAACTTAGGCTATAGGCCAACTATTTTTTAAACACCCATTATGTAATTCAGCCAACAACAGAACATTTAGTATTAAATTTACTTAAATAATTGAGCATACCTCATTTTTACGGAGGATATTTTACAAATTTCAGGTAAAAACTCGATGTTAGGTTGAAGTTTGTAAAAATTAAACAAAGCATTTCACGAATTTCATGACTCAAGATGTACACTTAAACTGTTTACTATTTGTCAAATTAAAATGTTTTTATGTGCAACACATTAGCGTTACTTAACGTTCGGGGGGGGGGGGGGGGGCTGCAGCCCCCTCAGCCCCCCCTCTGAATACGCCCCTGCATAAAGCTCTCTCTTTGTGTATTGTTGCTGCTGCATTTGTTGGAAGAAAAAGAGAGCATAGATTTCCTGCACACGGTTGCTCAACAATCTAACCTGTGACTCAAAACCTCAAACCAAGAAAACCACTAGTCACAAAAGTATGGTCCCCTAGTTTCTTAATGTACTTGATCCATCATTGAACAAGCTTCCTGATACTCTCAGATAAAAAGTGTTTTGGCAGAGTAGCAAGCTACATATGCACCGCTTCCTTGCATACGGTTTGCCACTCTTCGCTTTGTCTGAATCATGTTGGCATCATCAGTGGATTGGCTTCCTTTTCTTTCCTCATCCTTCACACTTGTCCGACCACTTTTCAATCCATTTGTACACGCTTTGCTGTGGTAAAACATTGCCCTGATATTGTGCAGACATCTTCGATCGACTTCGGCTTCTGACGACAAAAGGGATTACTGCATGCTGTTCTTCTTTGATAAAATGCTGAGCAGTGCAGCCTTATTTAATGAGCAACACTTAAGCCGGGTCCACACTACTTAACATTTAGCACCAACATGTTGCAATTAACATATGTTAAATGTTTATCATCAACTTGAAGTATACAAGTCAAGTGGTTTGCCAATTAACAACTGTCTCCACTACAGTGTTATAGGTTAACATGGGTTGGCGCAGTTACAAACAGAAATTAATGAATAACAAATAACATTCAAAAAGAAAATGCCTCTGCAGAGGGCAGCCAACATTACAAAACGAGAGTAATTTTATATACTTGTTATTATCTTCTTGTTAACTGTCTATGACTTTCTTAAATACTAATTTTGTACAGATGTCTTGATCTTTTCAAAATAACTATCACATTTTTCAACAATGGAGTATGCCATAAAAAATAATTTTAAAAGTAGATGCATTACTATTGAGAACACCAAATACTCACATAACACAAAATGGATGCCGGCAATGTTGAGGAAGCTGTCGACTGCTTTTTGTTTAGATGGAAATTCCCGAACCAAAGCCGATTAAGCTGCCGATCACTTTTTGTTTGACGGAAATTCCCGAAACAAAGCCGATATCAACAGACTCGTCAACTGACTTCATATGTTGTCCATTTTCTCCAGAAAACAAACGAACATCTGAAAATGTTAAGTGCAACACGCTGGGTTTGCATGTCAAGTCAACTGGAATGTGGAATTGCAATATACGAGGGTTGGTCAATAAGTAAGGTCTCCAACACTCTAGCCCAAGCTGGCAACGTCGGACGAGAGATTTGGCGCCACTGCCGTGTTCCGTTATCTTCCCTCTTTCAAATGAGCCATTGCTTCAACCTCTGAACCTTTTAGTATCCGAACTAGAGCTGTTTGAAATGGATCTCCCGATTTCCGTCCCCGCCAAGTGCGCCCTCCGCGAAGTCATATGGTTTCTTACTGCAAAAAAAGTTCCGCCGATTGAAATTCATAGAACGCTTTGCGAAGTGTAAGGAGAGGGATGTATGGACATAAAAAATGTGCGTAAGTGGGTTCATGAGTTTAAACACGGCCAGACAAATATTCAAGATGAAGAGCGAAGTGGAGACCAACAAGAGCCGTAACAGATGAGATGGTGGCAAAAGTCGATGCATTGGTGTGACAAGATCGACGCGTGAACTTTGTTTATTGCTTCCTGACATTTCTAAAGGTTCCATACAGGATGTTCTGTGAATTTCAATCGGCAGAACTTTTTTTGCAGTAAGAAACCATACGACTTCGTGGAGGCCGCACTTGGCGGGGACGGAAATCGGGAGATCCATTTCAAACAGCTCTAGTTCGGATACTAAAAGGTTCAGAGGTTGAAGCAATGGCTCGTTTGAAAGAGGGAAGATAACGGAACACGGCAGTGGCGCCAAATCTCTCGTCCGACGTTGCCAGCTTGGGCTAGAGTGTTGGAGACCTTACTTATTGACCAACCCTCGTACATGTCAATATCAACTTGTTAATATTGACTTGTTGGTGTTTAATGTTAAGCAGTGGAGACCCAGCTTTAGTGGAGTCATAATGGTCAAACATTCCACGAACATAGACAAATGAACAACATGTCAATGTGTGAGAATACAAAGCAGTACAACCGACCTACAAGAGATTAAACAAAAAGTGTGGATACTTACTGACTTATCCTCGTAGTAGTAGTAGTAGTAAGTATTCTGCCTTCCGGCAGGTTTTCAAACTTGGTACGCGAATTTTGTTTTCCAAAACTGTCTATCCTCTGCTTCCTCCTTCAGCATCCAATATTTCCGCTTTTCCCTTAAATCGTCCAACAGCTGAATTCTTCTTCTTCCAAGTCTAGTTGTACCCTCCAATCTTCCTTCTACGACATCATGTAATAAGCAGTTCCTTCTGAGAATGTGCCCAACCCAGTTTGCTTTCCTCTGACGAATTGTGTGTATGATTGACTTCTTCTCACCCACTCTACTCAGAACCTCTTCGTTTGTCACCATGTCCATCCACTTTATATTTTCTATCTGTCTCCAGCACCACATTTCAAAACTTTCTAAATATTTCTTCTCTAATTTCCTCAAAGTCCATGTCTCTGATCCATACAAAGCAATACTCCAAATATAACACTTCACCAGGTTTTTATGTAGCTCTAGGTTCAGACTACTAGTTAGCAGAGTTCTCTTCTTCATAAATGCTTTCTTGGCCATGGCAATTCTTGATCTTATCTCTTTGGTGCAATAGGCATCTTTCGTCAGTACACTTCCTAAGTATTTGAACTGGTTCACGTTCTCTAATTCTTGATTTCCCATGATAATTTGAAGCGGCTCTTCTCTCTTCGATATCCTCATCACCTTCGATTTACCTATGTTGATTTCCATTCCATACTTTCTTCCTGTTTCCACCAGCCTGTCAATCATTCCTTGCAATATTTCTTGTTTCTTTGCCAGAATCACCAGGTCGTCCGCACACTGTCTTAATACAAACTGTTTATACCATGGCCTTCATGCATCAGAAAACATTGAACAAATGTTAACAAATTCAAAGAAATTAAAATGCTGAGGAAACTTAATATTTTGTAAATTACCTGTACAATAAAGGTTTTCCCACCCCAACCTGGAGTCGTGCCGATAATGCTCATGTAGTTAGCTTCCATGATGAAGTTTTCCAGCCCATGAAAAACACCTCGGCCAGTTGCAGAAATGCGACCATGAATTCCACCTTGGTTAATGGGTTTCCCTGTTACACATGCATGGGCGTTGATATCCAAGTGGCCTGGAACAAGAGAAACAGTTTTACTTAGAGTCATTATTTAAGACAAATTAGAAGATGTGCAAACTTTCCTCTACCAAAATAAAATTTTCACCTCTTACTAAAAACATGTTTTTTTTTAAAAGAACAAAAAAAAAAAAAAAAAAACTTTTTTTTGTTTAAAACGTTTTATATTGGTTTATGTTGGTTGTTTTAAACGTGTTTTTTTAACATTTTTTATGTTTACAACAATGTTGTTTGTTTAAAAAAAGTTTAAATCGTTCATTTTGTTTAAATCAACCATTTTAATGTATAGGGCCTATATATATATATATACAGTTGAAATGTTTAAAAAATTTTAAACAATTTGTTTTAAACATTTTTTAGCATATGTTTATAACACTTTTTAATTGGGTGTTAAATTTAATTATGCAGACAATTTACATTTTGTCAATCCAATGACACCCTGTGCTAAGATGTTCAAGATTTACGAGTCGTAGACTTAATAGTATTTGAAAATACATTTTGTACCAGCAGTATTTGTTTATGATTTAATAGTTCATGATTAATAAAAAATAATACAAACTACTGTTTAATTACTGCCTTGACTGCTCAACTGATGATTGACTTTCACCATGCTTTACATGGTCTTAGCCGCCTTACATTATCAAACTTACAAGGAATATCCTACTACAGTGCTGCCAAATTGACACATTCAATATTTAATATTAATAATCTCCTTCTTTAAAAAGAAAGACCACAAAATAGATGGTAGGATGCAGTCAGAAAAAATTCAAATCAATTACTCAAAATCAGAAACTGGAAGCTGGCGACAGAGGATAGAGAAGTCTGGAGGAAAAGGATACAAAAGACACCACCTCACATGATTTTCTGGTATTCTGGCCCTAGTTTTTTCTTTTTTCTGTTTACAACACTAACAGGGTGTCACTGACTTGACAAAATGTAAATTGTCTTCATAATTAAATATAACACGCAATTAAAAAATGATTTAAACATATGCTAAAAAAAACATGTTTAAAACAGATTGTTTAAAACGTTTTAAACAAACTTAAAAAAACACAAGCACTTGTTTTAAACATTCCAACCCTGTCTCTTAGTATAATATACTCAACCAGGAAAGATGGGCATACGCCATAACAGTTCGGGACCCAAGGACAGGCAAAAGGAGCAGAGGCAGGCCAAAACAAAGATGGGCACAGCAATTTTTGGAATCAACGGAGCCACAATGGACAAGAATAGCCAATAACCTAAAGGGCTTTTAGGTTGTGTAATAACGCAGAAGATTTGGAAATCGAAAGGAAAGAAGTACTAAGACTAGCCAAGGTGAATGGTTTTGAGGAAAGAAGGATTAATGAAATTTGGAGTAAAGCAAGTAAACAAATACATAATATGAAAAAAGGGGAAAAAAACAAAAACAGTGATACAAAATATGCAAGTCTTTTGTACGTCCCTAAAACTAGCGAAAGGTTAGCAAAGGTATTTCGTAAGCACGGGATCACTCCAGCTTACAGAAGTAGAAAAACAATAGGGGAAAACTTTTCTCAGTACAAACGAATTGGAAAAACAGAGGACGATGTTATGGAGATGCCCGGGGTATACTCTGTTTCTTGTAGTGACTGTAAGGCTTTGCATTTTGGGGAAACTGGAAGAAGTTTCAGGGTTAGGTTAAAAGAACACGAAAGGGATATAAAGCACAGCAAACCCGCAACAGGTTTAAGTGAACACATGATACAACACAACCATCACATTGGAGAAGTCAGTATTGTGAAAATTGAGCCAAACAAGGTTAGGAGAAAAGTGTGTGAGGCGTGGAATATTGTGGGAAATAGGGTTGCAAGTTTGAATAGATATGACGGGGATTTGGGGGATGAGTGGCTGGATTTAGTTAAGAAAATGAGAAAAGAAGAAAAAACAACAGTTGCATTTCCAGCATTACCAGGAAACGTGTTGGCAGGCATGGATTTCAGCATTCAGCCTGAATGGATCGATAAACATTCGAGATGCACGATTTTCATGATCGATAGTGACAGGACGGCGGAACGAGTGGAGTCTTCTTCATCCAGAGAGTCAGTTGTTGAGTGGAGCGCACCTGATGACGGCTCGGTGGAAGAGCTGAAACGTTGTGCTTTTTCTTTTATCATTTTTTAAATTCTCCAATCAAACTCGTTGATCTCAGTTCAATGGGCTGTTTTCTTATTTGAGACATAAGATTACCTCATTATAAACATAATTTTAGGCCTACCTGTGTGGTTACGATAAATATCAAGAAAATACACAAAAGACAACTTCATACATTTCTAGCTATAACGTAGTTGTGCGTATATAGGCTATGTTTAGGCTCCTTATAATGCAGTGTAACATAACTCTGCAACATAACCTGTACGTTATTACTGTCATCTCATTCCAATTATCAGATATCTCGTAATAATAAAAATGATGAATTTCGTTGGGCTCCCCTTGTGTTTTATTTTGTATAGAGCAAATGCTGGCGTAATCCAAAAACAGATAGCTCTTATGCCCCGTCCACTCCAGCCGTTGCAATCCTATGGCGATGGCCCGTTAGTCCTTTTCGTGCTCTACCAAAGCAATTGCACTAATTACTACAATACGAAAATAACCCTTGTACCACAATTGCAATTAATTTGAAATTATCAATCTTCACCATTTCATACAGCTCTCTAAACTTAAATACATTAATTCTCGCTTCACACCCTAACGATCACTAGATGGCGTAGTGGTAAAACGACTGGCTATCATGCTAGTGGTCCCGTGTTCGAATCCCCTTAGGTTCAAAATTTTTAGGATAGGAATAGGTAGGTAGGGTAAAGGAAAAAAAGGGATTGAATAGTAGAAAGAGGAAAGGAGGGAGGGGAAATAAAAATTTTCCAAATTTTCAAAATGCTGCTAAACGAGAGAAATCTAGGCGACTGGTGGAACTACTAGGAAATCTCGAGTGGGAGGAGCTTAAGGGTCGACCTGTTTTTGGAATTTCCCCAAATGCTTTCCTCGTTATCTTTTTTATGTGACCTATTAACTCTTTCAGAACTTGAGATTTTACATTGTAATAAGACAATCATCAGGTAAAAACTTCAGTGGGCTATGAAGTTTAAAATTGATAGAGAAAAGTTCCGTGGAATACCTGGTTTCCATGAATGACAAACATAACAGATGAAGAAAAAATCGTCAAGTTTTTACTTAAAGCATTACTCTATTAATCTTACATCTCCGCTTTTATACAATAATTCATGAGATGAAGCATTTATACATCCTTAGCCGTGAAAATGTTAAACCCATTTATATCGCCAGAAATGAAATTACCAGAACATTTTTCATCGCATTTTGCTCTTGCACGGATGTTATCGCTTCCGTTTTTTTGGATTTCTCAAGACAATTTCAATCAATACATCCTTGTCCTCCTTGAAAAAAATTAAGGGAATGATCCTTTTTCTGCTTAATTTCGATCATATTTTCCCTTCCTTTCGCACAGCACACGGTCTGAGTACGAAGGAAAACAGAGTAAAATGGTCTCGGCTCACGATACTCAGCTGTTTCTGCGATGTTGCCAAGCGCTCATGTATGAACTAGGATCAAAATTGAACTTAAATGAGTTGATCTTAGATCAGTGTTATACAATACGACTCGAGCCTGAACTCAGATCATTTTCTGACCTTAGATCATAATTGATCTCCAGTCAGTGATGTTTATACAATCGGCCCTTAGAGATTTTTTTTTTTTTTTTTAATGTCTGAAACAAAAGTTTTATCTCTTAGTATATGCACCTCACAAACAAAATCGTTAGAGCTGTTTTCGATAAAATCGTGAACAAAGATATTTTCTTGAAGTCAAGTGTCATTAAAATTAAGAGAAATTTGTCGCAAATCTTCATGTCACATCCCCAGAAGGTACCAAACCCAAATACAAAATTTTGTTTTCATATGATTTTCCGTTCTCTAGCTAGGCTGTTCATGAAAAACACACACACACGTTTATGAGAATATTAATTTTGGATCCAGGGGACCTCAAAACAAGTATTTATGTTAAAAACTCAACTTTGAATTTTTGTGTCGAACACAATACTTCCTCTACCTCTTGTACCTATGGTACGGAAGTAAAAATGTTTATTGATAAACAAAAACTGAAACTGTGGTACAATGTTTATTTGCATGATGATATCACTATAATTCAATGTTTTTATCTACTACAGTACTTACATAAGTTGTTACGCAATACACTCTTACAAAGGCTCATGTCAAGACTTAATAGCTACCATTACAAGGCCATTGCATAATACAGTATTTACTCCATTCTAATGTGCACCTTTTTTGTCCATTCAAAATTGGGGTGCGCATTAATTTGTGTCCGAATTTCTTTGGCGGTAACTTTGAACACTTAGGTAACGATCCACTGCTGTAGCTCTCAACTTCGTTACATTTATCGCTGGCCTATTACCGGTCTGCACAAACACAGGCTGAAGTTAACACTCAAGCTCAACAACAACTGTGCTTAAAGGCGGTGGGGTTCAATGCGGAAGTATCTATTGTTCTGCAACCTCCTCCACTATCCTCTCTAAACTGCTATTCCGACCTTTATTCATCGGCATTCACAAATCTATTGTAGTATAAAATGAAATACTAAGACAAAATATCCTATCGAAGATCCATATCGGTCCCAAATTTCCACTGATACAAATCCAATAAAAAGAAGTGTTTAAAAATATATTTCAAGTCAGTGGATAAAAGTTAAAATCACTACACAACGTTTCAACTCTCCCCTGGAGTCTTCCTCAGGTGACTTGAAACGTTGTGTAGTGATTTTAACTTTTATCCACTGACTTGAAATATATTTTTAAACACTTCTTTTTATTGAAAATATCCTATCATTCATGCACATTACATTCACCAACAAACCTCTTTTTTTTTAATAATTTAAAATTTCAAAATTTGTGCTGTAATTACAGTATTACAGTATGTAACTTCCCCAAAGGAGAGGTGTTCAAACAGGAATCAAATATAACTACTAGTATTTATTCCAATATTAATAATTTTATCATAATCGTTCACTCTTCAGTCACACAATATATTGCTTAACAATTCATAAAAAACAAGAAAGTAAATTTGTAGTCAGTGGATAAAAACTCAAACTCACATTACCTATCGTGAAGTTTCCGCCTGGCACACTTATAGCTAGGGGCCGTATTTTTTTGTAACAACGATAAGCGCGAAATTTTATAAAACAACCTCCCTTAGCTGTATTTAGCTTTTATATGCTTAAAATACCAATATGAACCAAATTGAATCCACGAAACATCGCGAAATTTACTAGATTCCGCAAAATGTGTCTATAAGCGCGAAATATGCCCCTTCTGTTCGTAAAGTGAGAAATGAGCACGAAAATGTGCCTTAAAATCACAATATTATGTTTTAGTGTACAGTATTTTTTATTTCTTAGCAGCATGCTTTTTTTCCTGCTGTTTCTGTGGCTGTCGAAGATTTACCGATACATCGATATTTGTGATCGATTACAAAGATTGCAGAGTTTACGCAAAGATTGTTTGTGACCTGGTTTGTACTGTTGAGTATACTCCTTTCCTGCTATGTCTTTGTCAAGTTAGCGATGCCTATGATCGATTACAGCAGAAGAGTGTAGAATGTTTGTTACTTGTATTCAACAGATTTCGCCTTTTATCCACAGTAGTATGGTTGGCACTTCTATTTGCAAATGGCTATCTGATGGTGTTTAGTAGAAATTACGATAATAATTCTCGTCATTATATTTGAACATTAACTCTAATCATGCCTAAATCGAAAGTTTCTTCAGTTCATACAAGGGCAGAAGAATATGGAAATGGGGGGGGAGGGGGGGTTGTTAGTTCATGTAAATAAAGAACCAAAGTTTATCATTGCGCAATGTTCCCAATGTAGTATAAGTAATTTATTTCACGAAATACCCACCGAAATAGAAGGAAGTTAACACCGAAATCAGCCATTTTACTTTACCAATAAATCAGGGCCCTACTTATAGCCTGTAGCCAACAGGAATATTCCAAAAAAGTTCCGATTTTAATTTTTACCCCCCAAAAAACATTCAAAATGGCGAACATAGTTTTAAGGTCTGTTTAGACCTTCTTTGGAGGCTTATAGTAACTAAATGATAAGATATATTGAAAACCGATTGCACCAGCAGTAACAGATTTTGAGAGATCTACTAGTTTGGTTCTTTGACTTTTCATCGTATCTCTTTCAGTTATACTTTAGATTGGGTTGGTTTTTTTTTTTATTTATTTCAAGCTAATTTTGCATTATGTCATTTTTGTAAACTTATAGGATAGCTGGAATCGTGAAAATTGGCAGGAATATTGGCACATCCAACTGCCATATGCATACTAAATTTGGTTTCTAGATGCCCTATAAATATGGAAAAACTGGCTAGATTGAAATGACGTCATTCACACCTACAATACAGCCGAGAAATACAGGCCATGGCGCTTGAGTGTGATGTAAGCAAAGTAACATTGCTAATGTATTATGCATCAATCACATCCTAGATAAGTAAATATTTTGTGGTTACTACAGGGTCTGTCCGGAAAGTAATGTCAGTGAGTCAATTACAAGAAACTTATTGATCCGATCGGTACAATACATTCAAGAGTTCAAAATGGGTTCCTCCTGTGTCGATACGTCGCTTCCAGTGAGATTTCCAGGCATCAAAGGCATCATGGTAGGCCTTTTCCGGAATGTCCTTTAAGAGACTTGGTGCAAGCCTCTTTGACTTTGTCAACTGTCCCGAAATGATTGTCCTTTCATGGGAGTTTTCAAGTGTGGGAACAAGAAGAAGTTGGGGGAGCCACATTAGGACTTAAGGGCGGCTGGGGAACCGTTGGCACCTTTGAATTGGCCTGGAAGCGGGAAATGAAGAAGGCGTTGTCGTGGTGAAGTTTCCAATTGTCCGCAATGTCGGTCTGGATTCTTTCCTTTGAGTCTTTTGAGCACTTCCACTTAGAATTTGGCATTGACGGTTACACCATGAAAGGTCATCACTTTGGGACAGTTGACAAAGTCATGAAGAGGCATTCACCAAGGCTCCAAAGAACATTTCGGAAAAGGCCTACCATGATGCATTTGATGCCTGGAAATCTCACTGGAAGCGACATATCGACACAGGAGGAACCTATTTTGAACTCTTGAATGTATTGTACCGATCGGATCAATAAGTTTCTTGTAATTGACTCACTGACATTACTTTCCGGACAGACCCTGTACAGTCAGTCAAATAAAAAACGTCGGGACTCGTATGCAGTTAAAATCAAAGTTTTAACGCATTAGTTCACAAGTTTCCTATAAAAAACATAAAATACAGGTCATTTTCGGAACATATCAGGCCATGTGACAGGAGGGAAAAAATGAACGAGGGAAAAATGAAAAACGCGGAAAGCGCAATACACGATATCCAACTTAATGCATTGTCATAATTCATTTTGCTTTGTCATCGCACCACATACAAATGCTAGCTTGAGAGAAAGTGTAGTTAGGGCTGTAATTGACCTGCATTTTTCGGCCTCTGAAGCAGCGAGAAGGTTCCATATTTCTTAAAGAGGTGGGTACTTCACTATAATGCGACCGGAAGTTTTCATAGGAATCGTGGATCTGGCCGGCGTATTTCGATGCTAGATTGGTGGCAGAAGTTGAATGTAAGTTATTGATTTTGCAATACAAGTACCGGTATTATAAAATAAAATCTTTAAAAAATGTTCCTTGAATAATCATATTCCTTGCGAATTTATTGATTATTAATATTATAAGAATTTGCAACCAAGAATATGGCGGATGTGAGACATATAGCCACAGCCTTCTATACATGTTCGTTTGGAACAAAACTGACTAAATAATCAAGAAAATACATGGAGAGACAAGAGGCAGGTGTGAACCTAACCTTAAGTCTTCCTGTACATGCGCATATGCTCGTTCGTGATACTTAATCAAATACCGCCTGACGTTTTTTATTTGACCGACTGTACATTGCAGTTTTTGGGGACTTCGTGCTGAGGTATTTTGCAATTATTTATTGTAACCTAAACACTGTGATCGCTCATAACATGCACTGAACTAAGAATCTTTGCTTAACATCTATTGAACACATCACTATCCCTTCTTCTGCCATTATGCTAATCCACTGCCCTTACACTTAGGGAGGACTGTTAACCAATGACAGCTTGTCATTCAGCATAATTTTTAAGCTCTTTTAAGCTTCCTGCAACTTATGGGTCAAATACTCTTCTTCTGCATCAATTAGTCTTCTGCAGGACGGACCTGGTCAGAAAGATTAGGAAATGTTGAGGGTGTTGCACCAGGTTTCAGTTTAGGGTAAGTTCTTGGAAATGTTTTATTTCCCCATCAACTACAAATGTCTTTGTTTTTATCACTCTCTCTTCAGGAAAATGCATTACCCTTGTAAAGTCTGTACTACCCGCACGCCATTTCTTGGGCGCTGGATTTACGGGGAAGTAAGGGTCGGGGGAACAAAACATAGCTAGTCCGCCAGTCTTTCTGCAGTGTTGTCAACCAAAGAAATAACGTTTCAGCAGAATCGCACGTATGGTATTTTATATAGTGACATTTAATATACAACGATTTTAATGCAGTCCAATAATATAACAACAGCAACGACGGATCATAATAGGAACCTCCAAAGATGATACTATTCAAGCAGGGGAGAGAAATGCTTGGCTCTATGTGGGGCGGCTTTCGCAACAAACAACAAAAGAAGGAATCCTAAACTTCCTTACCAAGAAAGGCATACAAGGAGATATAGAGTGTGAAGAACTGCAAACTCAAGGGAAGCTTAAAGCATTCAAAGTAGGATTCCCATTCTCACACCTAACAGAAACAGAAAGCTCAGACTTCTGGCCCGAGAAGGTGGTGGTGAGACGGTTTCGTTTCCCGTGCAGAAATTCAGGAAGACAGTTTCAGTTTCAGGGAGTTGACCTCAATTAGAAGAGATACAACATTAAGAACTGGAAGTAACCATAGACAAGACAAAACAGCACAGATAAAAAAGATTACACAATCCGCCTCTCCGAAAGAATTATGATGCTTACTCTGGAATATTGAAGGACTCAGAAATGCGATAAATATAGTTCCCAAAAGCAACTTGATTGGATATGATGCAGTAATACTCACAGAGACTTTCCTAACTTCTGAATTGATAGATCAGGAACAATACTACGCAATTCATTGTTTTGCCTCTCAAGCTGATAAAGGAAGACCAAAAGGAGGAATTACTTGTTTCATATCTCCAAGAATTTCCCCCTTTAAAGAAATACATAAAACTGAAAATGTGTTGGTCATAAAGACAGCAGTATGCTTCTTAATTGGCGTGTATTTTCAACCAGAGTGGACACCACGAGACATAATAGAAGAAATAGGCACTGCAATCACAGCAGTTGACAGGAATGCCCCGCTAATATTAGCAGGGGATCTAAACTGCAGACTAGACGTTAGGAACAACAAGACAACTACGGTGATCACTTACCTTGAATCAGAAGGGATGTCACTGCTAAATGACAAAAATGAAAAAACTTACATAGGACCAAATGGAAGTAGCTTAATAGATATATTCTTCAGCAACATGAAGGGTCTAGAAAAAGGTGTGACAAAGGTGCTAAGAAATGTTGTAATTAGAAAGCACCTTCCTGTGGAAGCAACATTCCAAATCAAGGCTGAAATACGAACACAATACTTAGAACGTAAGATAATCCCCAGAAAATTGGATTATGAAAGGTTAAAGGAAAGCAGTGCTAATATACCAGCGATCATACACACCATCCAAAAGGGGGACTTCAACACAGCACAGCGGGACATAGAAACCCTGATTTTAAACGCCGTAACACCATTCATGCCTAGCAAGAGGAAAGCAAAACCTTGGTTTGACCATATCTGTTACAGAAAGAGAAAGGACGCCTTGGAAGCTCTACATAAAGCTCAAAGTGTCGCCTCAGTAGAGAACTTGACAGAATACTCACAAAAAAGGAGGATATACAAAGAAACGCTTAAGGAGGCAAAAGTCCAACACATGAAAAGGATGGAAGAGAGATTGATTGAAACGGCAGAAAAAGACCCTTTCAAAATTCTCAAACCAAGGCAGCCCAAATTTTCTCGTCAACTTCCAATGGAAGTATGGGAGAGACACTTCGTCAATATTCTACAAGCAAAAGAAACTAGACCACAAGGAGTGTCCAATGAGGCCACTCAAGTACACATTGAACCGTTCACTATGGAAGAAATAGAACAAGTGGTACGACAAGGAAAGGACCGGAAAGCTGGAGGGCCAGACCAGCTATTCAACGAACACATTAAGGCCAGCTGGTCCATACTTAAAGAGCCAATAACGGCATTATTTAATGGATGCCTCTCACAAGGAAGTATCCCAGACAGATGGCGACAATCAACATTAAAAGTGCTCTACAAAGGAAAGGGAGATGCTGGTAACCCTAACTCATACCGAGGAATAGCTCTAGAAAGTAATCTACTGAAGATATTAACGAAATTAGTAACAAATCGCCTTACAAAATTAGTAGAACACAACATCCCCGAAGAGCAGTTTGGATTTAGAGCAGGGAGATCCACCATTCAAGCCATTAAATGCCTGAAAGACAATATCGAAGACGCCCTCAAGATGCCGAAGGGAAAGCTCTACGCCATCTTTATAGATTTCTCTAAGGCATTCGACTCAATCAGCAGGAGTATAATTCTAGACAAGTTAAAAACCATGATTGGGGAACATCCCATCCTAGGATTGCTGAAAAGCATTTTGTCCGAGAATTACATTAAGATTTGTGATAATATCACCACATCAAGCCCAATCCTACAGACCGTGGGTGTATTACAAGGCGATCCGATTAGCCCTCTGCTATTTAACGTAGCAACTCATGATGTCGTCCAAGTAATCAGTAAGGATCGTGTAAAAACCTACATGTATGCTGATGACATAGTGCTAGTTTCACAACACCTAGACAGCCTACAGGAAGCATTCAATGCACTATCAGTATGGTCAAAACAAAATGACCTAAGCCTGAATGAGGATAAAACTGTAACAATGATCTTCAGGAGAGGAGGAAGGTTATCAACTCGGGAAGGGATTATGTGCAACGGCAGAAAACTAAACATAGTAAATAAGTTCAGATACCTGGGGATGACTTTCCAGTCTCGCGGAAACGTTTTCTCCGCTCATGTAAAAGAAAGAGCTACAGCGGCAACAATAGCAATAAGTGACATTACACAAATCAACCAGATATCCTTAAAAACAGCAATGAAGTTATTCAAGCTAAAAGTAACCCCGGTAGTAACATATGGACTTGAAATAATTTGGGAACATTTGAGCAAAAGAGATCTAAACTGCATCGAGAAAGTTAAGGCAATCTTCTTGAAAAGTGTTCTAAGTGTTTCCAAGTTCACGCTATCAAGACTGGTCTATGAGATGGCGAGAGAGCCATTTTTCATAGAGGACCTGAGGCATCAGCTGCTGCTCCCCGCCACAGACAGCTACAAAGAATTACTACAGGATCTAAGACACAAGAAACAAGAAATATGGAGTGAATTCTACGTGACGGACGCTATGACATCAAGCAAATGGTCAGAACCCAGCTTCGATTTAAGACACGCCATCACTAGATACGCAGTGCATGGCTTTCATTACAAAGTGTGCTCCAAAAAGAAATTCCATGAACCCAGCACGGACTGTACTTGTGAATGGTGTGGACAGAAATGTGAACGATATCATGCCCTTGACTGTCAAAAGAGGAACATCCTGCTAACAAGGCTAAGCACGGAGTAACTCAAACACTCATGCACATTGTGCGAACTTCATATTATTATTATTATAATATAACGTGGTGACAGTATTGCGTAACAATTAATTACACGTCATAAGGGTTTGGTAATCAAATAAGTCATCAAATAAGATATTATACATAATATAGGCTCAATATTTTTACACTGGATGACTAGTTTTAAGCATAAGGAAGAGTCTTAGCAGAACATACTTCACCATTTCGTGTTGTAAAATATAAGAGAGGTAAGGCATCTAAAAGTGGAGAAAACTATAGGCCTAATTTTAAACGAATTTAATACGTTTTGTGAAAAGTTCGCTCAACTTTCAGACCATGAAATGGACATCAGAGTTCACGGGATCGTCAGAAATTAGCACATACGGAATTCTTAAAGAGGTGAGGGAAGTGTTGGATGTACAATGAAGTGTTTGTGAAATCAGCAATTCGAAAGATTGTATTTTTCCCCATAACTCCATGCGTCAGAAAAGATGTCAATAAATAAATAAGGATCTTGAGACAGAATGAAAGCTTAGTATTGAAGCCACTAGATGTCAGGGTGTATAGCGTACTTCGTGTTTCAATGTTGTCAGCTTTACCTACAAAGTTGAACGAAACCTACCGAATAGGGAGCCGAGCGCCCAAGAAATCGCACGCGGGTAGTAGTGTGAGCTGAGTGTAGAGTGGGTCATGCTTGTTATCATGGGTTGATGTGTTGGAGCATTCTGATTGGCCAGATTCAAGGGGAGGAATTATATTTATTGTTGCTGAATGGTTCTCTCTGGCCAGTTGGTTAGCTCCTGATTTGGATGAGGAAATATGCTAGGTTCTTGTAAGCGCCCTGTTTTCTATCTAAGTGTTATTTGTTTGTAAGAGGGTTTGTATCTCACTACATGGTAAGAGTTGTATTAGATTTTACTCTATTTTTAAAAATTGCCTCTTCTTTCTAAAGAGAAAAGGTATAGCGTAATATGAAAATCCAGTGGATCCTGTGAGTCTGTCTGTCTCCTCTTTCATGCGAAACCACTCAAGTGACAGGGCTGAAATTTTGCAAGAACATACTTTTTTATACCTAGAAAGAACATAGGACTATAGCATTTCAAAACGTTTTTGCCATTTAATGACAATAACCATTTTAATGGCTTGAAGTAACAACCTGCATTACGCTCCTTCCCAATACAGTATTCAAATTGACCAACTGGTCAACACAAATTTGGAGAACACTACAATACTTAAAATTAAATTTTCTACAAAAAATGTATCTTGGTACTTTTTAATATCTCTTCATGTCGTTTCGATGGCTTCCGGTGAATAGGAGGATTATACTGATACAAGAAATATTATCGTAATTTCTACTAAACACCATCAGACAGCCATTTGCAAACAAAAGTGCCAACCATACCACTTGTGGATAAAAGACGAAATCTGTTGAATTCAAGTAACAAACATTCTACACTCTTCTGCTGTAATCAATCATAGGCATCGCTAACTTGGCAAAGACATAGCAGGAAAGGAGTGTACTCAGCAGTACAAACCAGGTCACAGACAATCTCTGCGTAAATTCTGCAATCTTTGTAATCGATCACAAATATCGGTAAATCTTCGACAGCCACAGAAACAGCAGAAAAAAGCATGCTGCTAAGAAATAAAAAATACAGTACACCAAAACACAATATTGTGATTTTAAGGCACATTTTCGTGCTTATTTCTCACTTTATGGACAAAAGGGGCATATTTCGCACTTATAGACACATTTCGCGGAATCGAGTAAATTTCGCGATATTTCCTGGATTCAATTTGGTTCATATTGGTATTTTAAGCATATAAACGCTAAATATAGTTAAGGGAGGTTGTTTTATAAAATTTCGCGATTATCGTTGTTACCAAAAAATACGGCCCCATCTCATGTATCAGTGACCAATCCAGCATAAGAATATGTGGAATTTCAACCAATTAGTAGTGTCTGTCGTCATAATTTTATGGTTTTACTTTTATCATTTTCACTTTTTGTCCCTACATCACTGTTAACAAACACTGAACACTGAAACCTGTAGCTTCTTTGATTAAAAACAATCATTTAACACAGCGATTGGGTATATATAAACTGCATATGAACGAAAGGAGATGTGAAAATATTGTACGATTATATGTGTCGTAAACCATTATAAATCTAGTATAATAATAATTAAAAAAAACATTATTACGAGGGAGAATCAAAATTGAAAACAGCAATTAATTCATTATTTTTCCACATAGTCCCTTCCCAGCTCAATGCACTTATGCCCTCAGATAGGAAGTGCTTCGATACCGCGTGGGAAAAGTTCTTTTGGTAGACGCTGTAGCCACTCGTGCACCACCTATTGAACATCTTCATCAGACTTGAACTTCTGCCCTCCAAGGAGCTCCTTTAATGAACTAAAGATGTGGAAATCTGATGGTGCCAAATCTGGCGAGTATGGCGGATGTGGGAGGCATTTGAAGCATTTGTCGTCGATGGTTTTCATGGTCGCACGAGCAGCATGAGGACGGGCGTTATCATGTTGAAGCAAAACACCTGCTCTCAGCAATCCCCTTCGCTTTGGCACCATCAGATTTCCAAATCTTTGGTCCTTTTAAGGAGCACCTTGGAGAGCAGAAGTTCAAGTCTGATGAAGACGTCCAATCGGCCTTGCAGGAGTGGCTACAGCGTCAACCAAAAGAACTTTTCTTACGTGGTATCAAAGCACTTCCTATTAGATGGTGTAAGTGCACTGAACTGGGATGGAACAATGTAGAAAAATAATGTACAAGCAAACATTCTTCCGGCAGAAAAATAATGGAAAAAAATTAATTGCGGTTTTCATTTGATTCTCCCTCGTTCTATGTAAATGATTTTACAATATCTATATATATAAAAGGCTTTGTCCTGACTGACTGAATGAATGACTGACTGACTGATTGACTGAATGACAGGAATCAACGTACAGCCTAAACTATAACAGGTAGAGACTTGGAATTTTGACAGTACCTTCGTTTCATAATGTAGGTGCTCACTAAGAAAGGATTTTGAAAAATTCTGATTCTAAATGCCAAAAATTAAATGTTTTTGAAAATACTTAATCCCTTTTTACATAGAATTATCAATTCCAAATCACAGAATATATTGTTGCCAAATGGTATCAGGTGGGCTTGGAGAAAACAATTGAAATGCACTTTTGACAAATAAGAGAAGTTATCAAAATAATTCATGTTATAAATAAATATTACAGAATGAAATCCACTAAAATAATGGAATCACATAACTTTCTCTACCCTGGACATAGAGAAAACAAAACGAGGTATGGTAATGTGTATATTATTATATTATATCCCAGGGTTTTGGAGAGAAAAGTATGAAAGTGATAATGCTTTCTGTTTAATTTCATCTCCAAAACGGCTTTATGGTAACATAAGAGTGGGAAATTTCCCGCCTCGATATTACAATTTTATGTTACAGGAATTTCTGTTTTTTTTTCTTATTTAAACCTCTACCAGGCTTGCTGTGCACTGTACAAGCGATGGGATGCAAAATTCTAGATCCTCTATGAGCCATAAAAAACTATATCAAGCGTTTTCTGAGGGAATAGTTTGAGTGTAATAAGTCGTTCTTCCTATTTCAAATTATAAATGCCTATATAAGGACCTAGAATTTAAAATTTAAAATCCTTCATAAGTTAATTTCCAATTACAAAATACAAAACCTGGGCGACGCCGGGTCTTTTAAGCTAGTATATATTATAATTTAAATGTGGATATGGTACAGCTATGGGTGAAGATGTAGTGATGGGGAAAGAAACGTTTTAAGATTGTGGACTTAAGAACTAGCTGCAAGAACTACCAGTAGAAGATCCAAGAAATTACGTAATTTTTTTTAGAATGGTTAAAAAGCTCTTCAAATTGTTGTACCAGAAGGTGGATGGCAAATGACCCATTTAAGAAACCCAATCTAGCTACCGGAGAGACCAGCAATGTATTTATTTGTTTCCATTTTTACAATCACGGATGTCATATCGTGGCCATCATTATACAACTGAATGAAATATTCTATAAAATTATGATGAAGAGTCTGACTATGATAAAATGGCATTTATAAAAGTTGAGCTATTACACTGTTATCTAGTTATCTGTAAAATTACTTTTATAATGTCATACCGGCCTAGCAACGAATCTACAGACAACTTTACTGTAGTATAGACAGGAAGAAAAGATGAAATACACGAACAATTACTTTTATTTCTTCATTTGTTACAAATTCAGCCAGTTATATCAGGTACTCCGTGGTTTGAAGTAACTCCAGACGTCGTCGAACCATCGCGGAGCACAGGCACAGGAAGATTGTCATCTCCATCACCGTCGGCTGGATAGCCCTGGACCAGTATCTTCAGTTGAAGGCTTGCGTCTTCTGTACAGTCTGTACTTGAAGGCCGTCGTATTCAGGGTCTGAATATTGCTTATTCAGTCTTAATTTCAAAACATACCTCTCCGGTAAATGTCTACCCATCAACAGATACACCTCTGTTTAGAGACCACCAGACAGTGCCATCACGGCATTGAGTAGCCATAGGATCTGGAAGGTCCCGGGGTTGTTTCTTGAGTTGCTGATACCTGCGGTATAATCTTTTTATTATACCTGCTTATGCACAGGTCATTCAGTTTCACCACGAACACTTTCAAGTTATGTAGTTGCATAGAGAGGCGACTTGCCTCGCTCCTCCCTACTTCCTCTTCCTCTTCCTCTTCTTCTTCTTCTTCTTCTACTGATGTGCCTTATGGCACACAATTCATTACATTTTCTATATTATTTTTCATTTGAACGTTGGCTTCCCATCCTTTCCTGGAGTCTGAGTCATTCTGATGTCGGTGTTACTTTTCCTTTTCCTTAGCCAGAATTGTCAGCCACATCCGCACGACCTTCAATTCCCTTGCCTTTACCAGAATCTCTTCAGTGTAGAGCGAGGTGTCTGTCAGTCAACCTATCCACTGCTCCAGTTTTTGAGACTTTTGTCTCACCAGTTTGTTATACAATTCATCTGCATCCATCTTTTTTGATGATGTCAGATCTTCAACATACTTCTTAAAGGTGTCGAAGTCAATAGTTTTTGACATGTGTAGGTGACCGAACAAGCGACTTCTTCAGAATAAAAAACAAAACTAACATGCATATAAGCTAAAAAAAACTCATAAAATAATATAAAAACGAATAAAAGCTCTCAAAAGAATAAATATAAAACAAAACTAATATGCATAAATGCTATCAAAGTCCTTGTAAAAAAATTATAAAAGAAATAAAGATATAAAATATCCATGGATACGTTCCTATTGTTCCAATCTGTTACCGTGGATTGCTCAAGTGTATTTATCGATTCTCGATCATTTCTAAATATTCCAAATCGTTTCCTGAGTTAAACTTTCATTTCTTTCTTTCAGTTTATTAATTTGTGAATAACAATTTGTAAATGGCCGAGTTAGGCCGAGAGTTTTAAGACTACG
Source organism: Ectobius pallidus (assembly GCA_964059195.1). Classification (NCBI taxonomy): domain Eukaryota; kingdom Metazoa; phylum Arthropoda; class Insecta; order Blattodea; family Ectobiidae; genus Ectobius; species Ectobius pallidus. The sequence continues at coordinate 213,308,831 of CAXKWD010000002.1, forward strand.
TAATGACAGTTATGATAATATTTTGAGAGAATGACTGTATGTCTCATTTCTAAGGGGAAATGTTGCAAGTTAAGCTACTGCACTTATTATGGTCAACTGTGATTAATATCTGATGTGAATAAGCTTTTGTGTATATTAGCTATTCATTTCAAAAGTATCAACATATCTTCGAAACTGTATGCCACGTAAACCATAATAATGGTGTAAGAATAATGCTTCGGTAATTAACCTTCTAGGAATCAAGTTGCTTGAATAATAATACAAATTTGCATTTTGTAAGTTTTTTCAGACTCTTTTTATAATAACTTATGAAATGTTATATTTTGCCTATCTCTACTTATTATACAAGGGAGAATCAAATGGAGACAGCAATTTTTTTCCACTATTTTACTGCAGGAAGAATGTTTGCTTGTACATTATTTTTCCAAATAGTCCCCTGCCAGTTCAATGCACATATGCCATCAGATAGGAAGTGCTTCGATACCACATGAGATAAATGATTCTGGTTGACACTGTAGGCACTCCTGCACCGCCGATTGGATTGGCCTTGAACTTCTGTCCTCCAAGGAGCTCCTTTAATGGATCGAAGATGTAGAAATCTGATGGTGACAAACCTGGTAAGTATGGCAGATGTGGGAGGCACTTGTCGATGGTTTTCATTGTTGCACGAATAGCATGAGGACGGGCGTTATCATGTTGAAGCAAAACACCTGCTCTCAGCAAACCCCTTCGCTTTGGCACCATCAGATTTCCAAATATTTGGTTCGTTAAAGGATCTCCTTGGAGGGGAGAAGTTCAAATCTGATGAAGACGTCCATTCGATGGTGCTGGAGTGACTGCAGCGTCAACCAAAATAATTTTTCTCATGCGGTATCGAAGCTCTTCCTACCCAATGGCGTAAGTGCATTGAACTGTGAAGGGACGTTGTAGAAAATAACGCACAAGCAAACATTCTTCCTGCAGTAAAATAGTGGAAACAAAGTAATTGCGGTTTTCATTTGATTCTCCTTCGTATAAACACCAGATATTAATACTCTAAAATGTAAAACAGCTGATCTGAACGATAAGTGTTGATCGAAGCGCCACAATTGCGATATATCGATTGTTTCTCCGTCGCCTGCTAGGTGGCGTTGGCTATATCGCTTATAATGACATAAATAACAATGTGTTTTGTTCATTTTCGTGGTTTTAGTTATTAATTAAATGCATAATACCATAAGTATTCACTAATAAAAAAAACTCGAATTATAAATTCTCTCAAGAATAATCTGTACCTCTTGTTATATTACCGATGAAGAAAAAACATTACCTTGATTCCATTGCAATATTAAAACAATCGTCAGCTTTAATAGTAATATTTTCAAAATATTTTAATGGCTATCTTTTACTTCCACTGCCTTACCACAGGTATTATAGGTAAGGGAGGTATTGAAATTCCATGTCGGCTTTTCAACACAAATACTAGTTTTGAGATTCCCTGATCTGTGTGTGGACTTCACAGCTCGAGAACGAATAATCATATACAGTAAAAGAAAAATTCTACTTTTGAGGATGATTTGATGGTTGAGGTATTTTATAATTAATAGCTTAAAAGACCCGGCTTCGCCCGGGTTTTGTATTTTGTAATTGGAAATTAGCTTATGAAGGATTTTCAATTTTAAATTCTAGGCCCTTATATAGGCATTTATAATTTGAAATAGGAAGAACGACTTATTACACTCAAACTATTCCCTCAGAAAACGCTTGATCTAGTTTTTTATGGCTCATAGAGGATCTAGAATTTTGCATCCCATCGCTTGTACAGTGCACAGCAAGCCTGGTAGAGGTTTAAATAAGAAGAAACAGAAATTCCAGTAACATAAAATTGTTATATCAAGGCGGAAAATTTCCCACTCTTATGTTACCATAAAACCGTTTTGGAGATGAAATTAAACAGAAAGCATTATCACTTTCATACTTTTCTCTCCAAAAACCTGCGATATAATATAATAATATACACATTACCATACCTCGTTTTGTTTTCTCTATGTCCAGGGTAGAGAAAGTTATGTGATTCCATTATTTTAGTGGATTTCATTCTGTAATATTTATTTATAACATGAATTATTTTGATAACTTCTCTTATTTGTCAAAAGTGCATTTCATTGTTTTTTCCAAGCCCACCTGATACCATTTGGCAACAATATATTCTGTGATTTGGAATGGATAATTCTATGTAAAAAGGGATTAAGTATTTTCAAACACATTTAATTTTTGGCATTTAGAATCAGAATTTTTCAAAATCCTTTCTTAGTGAGCACCTACATTATGAAACGAAGGTACTGTCAAAATTCCAAGTCTCTACCTGTTATAGTTTAGGCTGTACGTTGATTCCTGTCATTCAGTCAATCAGTCATTCATTCAGTCAGTCAGGACAAAGCCTTTTATATATATAGAGATTTAGCATTACTATGGCCATCATTATTAAATCAACTGATCTTTGTCTTTGAATAAATAGAACAAAATGCAATGGAGAAGGCATATTAACTAGGGAGCCGAGCGCCCAAGAAATCGCGCGCGGGTAATAGGAATGTTTCCAAGTCACTTCTTCTTAACCCTTTCACTACTACAGCCGTACATATGGGTCAACACGCATCAGTGCTGGCAGTGATATTAGGTTTGTTCGCAAAGCAAATCCATGACCGCTTGAGAATTTGTTGTACTGCGCATGTCCAGTCTGTAACTTACCCGTGATTTGCACTTTGCGAACGGTTACAGGAATTTGGAATCTGCATTTAATCGATATGATATGCAAATAAAATATATATTTCCCTTTGACATGTTATAAATGCAATACACATCGACAATATAATCTATATTTTGGGAAACTTTTAATTATCTTCCATTATTCATACATATAAGTAGCCTATGTTTATAAATCTGGCGCAATGTTATAGGAGGGAGGAGTCAGGCGCGTGAAAATAGGTTACTGCGCATGTCTCTGATAACAATTCACGCTAGAGCCTGCAAACTTTTCTTATAGTACAGAAACTGTCCGTGAGAGCTTTGCGAACAGAAGATTGAAATCAGAATCACGGATTCTCGCTTTGCAAACGCGTGTGGAGAAAGAGCGCATGCGCGAACGATATGTTCCTGGTTTCTGACTGCTTTGCGAACAAACCTATTGACACATATATATGATGCACTATTTTGCATGTCAATAGATGATAGAAAATCTCTGTGAGAGCGATTCCTAATGTGTCATCTGTTATCTAGATCCTCTCATGATCGGTTCCCTGTTCTCTCTCTTAGGCTGTCATCTGTAGCTGAATATTTCAGCCGATGTATTACACCATGCACTGAAATGCATTATAACACTGCTGTGTTGTGACGACATGCGGGCAGCTCCAGGGATGCGTAAATCAGTCTAAACTTCATGAAATACGTGCTATGAACTTGTTTTGGAGGATACTGACAAATTATTTGTAATTGTTTATCCATTTGTGATTACAAAAGAAATTTGTAAATTAACTCAGCACCACCAGTTTGGACAGTCAATTACATGCTAGCAATGAAAAGGTGTTTTGGTAAAGAAAGTGTACTTTTGCAGTCAACAACGCTACTAAAACACCTAGGCATTTTGAATTCCTGAAACAATTAAATACTCTTGCAGTGTTACCATAATTTGTAATGTTTAGAACAAATTACCGTATTTTACAGACTAAAAGATGCTCCGGACCATAAGAAATTTAATGTGACTCTAAACAAAAAATTTTAAAGGGAATAATATACCGGTATTTCATTGCACAAACAAATTATAACCTTGTACAATGGAATCAGTGTAAAACTGTAAATCACTTTTAACTTAAAAAATCTGCGTTGTATGAAAATCTCTTCTGTACAGGTGGCATCGCATAAATTTTAACAACTCAACTGATTTCTCATGAAAGACTGAAAATACTTTCACACCCTCTAACCCTCAATTCAGCATACAGTAAGTGTAACAGGACAAGGCTGTTTAGAGGTCATTTCATTCATTTAAAACTCCCGGTGAAGACAACTCTTTTTGTATAAAAGAAATCAACATTCCTTTCTTTTCACATTGTATACCTGGCTTCCAGCTACCTTCATTTTACGATTCTGACAAGTGCAGTGATGTACAGTTTGTGCTAAAATTTTAACTATCTTATCGTTCACAACACCTTGTATACAACCATGGTATTCTGGCAATATTTACAACTATTCAAGGTAGAAAGTGCGTCTTATGGTCCGTAAAATATACTACAGCATCTGTATTATAAATCAGTTTGCAAGTTGTTGAGGTTTTGGTATTTATGTAGGAGAAACAAATCTTGCACAGGGACTTACTGGTACTGTTTTGCTTTGGTAAATCTGCTTCTTCTCCATGAGGGACCTGGTCTTGACTAATACTCAGATAGGCGTAAATTGGGAGATATTTAGGTTTCACACATTACTGCGCCAGCTTTAATTATGTACTTTTATTCTTCATGTTTGTTTTATGAACATATGGCATAATTCAGAACAGCGCAACATTTTCCAAAAACAATTCCTTGTTAATAAAAAAGAAACTTAGCACATGCATCACTTCTGTTTAGTTACATAAACAAGAATCTGTACATCTAAGAGGGTGAGTCAAAAATTACTTACACTTTTCGTTCTACAACTTTATTAAACAAAAATAGGTGGCATGTATGTGAAAGTTAATCACGATCGCGTCAGTTGTCTTCTAGCTACAATAGCGTAAGGATGTCATCTCTGCTATCAGATTGCACCAAACAGGAGCAACGAGGAGTGAACAGATTTTTGTGGTCAGAGGGTGTGAAAGGTGCCGAAATTCACCGGAGACTTTTATCACAATAAGGGGAAAGTGCTTTACCTCGTAAAACCGTTTTCTTGTGGATCAAAATGTTTAAAAGTGGCCGAACGAGCGTAACACAAAAAGGAGCTGGGCGACCATCAACCTTGACCAATACATAAAATGGTTTTTCCCATAGGTTTCAAGTTTCCAAACTGGTAGAAGTCTGGGGACCACTCAGACTGAAATTAAGTCATGTTTGGACCACTGCCACCCCCGCCATACACAACAGCAACAAAATCCAAAACTTTGAAAGATTTTACTATGTATTTGTAGGCTTTCAAATGTTCTAGCTAAAGTAAAGGTATATTGTTGATGTGAGGAATTTGTACTACTACTACCCGCGTGCGATTTCTTGGGCGCTCGGCTCCCTAGTCCTCATTCGGTAGGTTTCGTTCAATTCCGTGGGCAGAGCTGACAACAATGAAACATGAAGTACGCTATACACCCTGACATCTAGTGGCTTCAATACTAAGCTTTCATTCTGTCTCAGGATCCTTATTCATTTATTAACATTATCTTTTCTGATGCATGGAGTTATGGGGAAAAATACAATCTTTTGAACTGTTGATTTCACAAACACTTCATTGTACATCCAACACTTTCCTCACCTCTTTAAGAATTCCGTATGTGCTAATTTCTGACACTCCCGTGAACTCGGATGTCAATTTCATGGATTGAAAGTTGAGCGAACTTTTCACAAAACGTATTAAATACGATTAAAATTAGGCCTATAGTTTTCTCCACTTTTAGATGCCTTACCTCTCTTATGTTTTACAACACGAAATGGTGAAGTATGTTCTGCTAAGACTCTTCCTTATGCTTAAAACTAGTCATCCAGTGTAAAAATATTGAGCCTATATTATGTATAATATCTTATTTGATGACTTATTTGATTACCAAACCCTTATGAGGTGTAATTAATTGTTACGCATTACTGTCACTACGTTACATTATTGGACTGCATTAAAATCGTTGTATATTAAAGTCACTACATAAAATAGCAAGGATGATTCATCGGAAGTAATTATCCAATTTGGCATTCAACTTATTGTGTGTCCACATACCTCACACTTATGTTGTTGATGTGCGCTTACCATACGCGCGATTCTGCTGAAATGTGATTTCTTTGGTTGACAACATTGCATAAAAATAGGCGGGCTAGCTATGTTTTCTTCCCCCCAACCCTCACTTCCCCATAAAACCAGCGAGCAAGAAATCGCGTGCAGGTAGTAGTTATCCCACTTATTTCTTCACAAATGCTAATCAAACTTTCCCAAGAAACCATGGTCTAAAACTCGATAGTTTCTGAAATTTGGCCTATCAACTCCACCTGGCACTTTGTTTTATCGGTTTACCTGATTTGTTTTAACATACAAACAGTAATTCTTAATCTCTATATATGTAAGGCAATGTTAGTATGCAGTAGCAGCTTGTGGCTCAAAACAAGGGTGTGCTGCAAATACCATTTCATAGAGCAAACTTAAAAATATTTTTAAAAGCATAACTATCTAAACTGCTCGTCTCTTAACCCATCTCTGGGAACTCTCACGCGATTTTCTCTGCCCTAATTATTTGTTTGCTAATTTCTCTTGTAATCTATCTCTCCGAAATTCTCGTGAAATAGTGTATAACACTAGCAGGTGCCCGCAGCTTCGCCCACGATAATTAATTAAAAAATTAATAATTATGAGAATATTATAAGAGAAAAATTCCTCTGACACTGGGACCTGAACCCAGGACCTTTGACTATTCGCGCCAATGCTCTACCAACTGAGCTAAGCCGGAGTTCAACCCACAGCGCCGGATGGAACCCCTCTCCTCCGACTGATTGCCCTAATGGTCTACCTCACAGACAGACAAGTTATGTCATATGCAGTGCTGTGAGGCACACTAATTAGTGATTTTTGTGGCCGGGCTCCCACTGTTATTGTACAGTTGACATTTAAGATAGATATATAAGCTTTCATGAACCTATAATATTCTCATGTAATGTCCAACAGAGACAATCTGTGGTTCATGAAAGCTTATATATCTATAAAAATTAAGAGTTTAATAATTATTAAAGCATTATATTTATTACCACTTGCATGCGAATCATTCATAAACTAAACCATTAATAATTAATTTAACAGCTAAAATTCCGGCTTTAGAGTACATTCCTCGATTAGAAAGCGCCGCCAGGGAAAACGATCTCAGATTCGATTATGCAGTTCCAAAGCTACCTGTGATCAATGATAATAAGTATTGTTTCTCAACTGTTTGTTGACAGATGAATATGATGTGAATTTTATTTGATAAATTCAGTGTAATTTTCAGAAATTATATAATTTTTCAAGGGAAGTTGTGGTTTGTTTGGATTTTTATTGTCCGCGATACTTCCATGGTTAAACTATCAATAGCCTATATTATAGCTGGTGCCCGCGGCTTCGCCCGCCATTATTAATTGACTCCAGGATTTTTAAGAAATTTACACTGGCAGTTTATTAAAAATATCTGTTGTTCAGAGCTATGAAAATTGTAAGTAAAAATAAAATTAGAATATTCGTTCATTGTGTTCATTTCACTTAGGCTTATATAATAAAGAAACGGTTTTCCTAATTTTGTACTCTTCGTGAAAGTTTAGACTGCGAGAGACGAACATCGCCGAGTATACCCGATGTCTCACGAAGTGAGGAAGCGAGTGAGCACGGTATTTAGGGCCGTTGAATTGTATAAGAGTAGAACCAATCTTTCTTAATTCATTCTTTCTAGATGTTCGTTCCTCTCTGACTTTCTTCTTTATAACCAGTCAGTCACCTGCCTTGTACTCTACACCCTTGCCTTATATCACTTTTCCTTGCCTAGTCCATTAATATTCTTCCTATGGGTTTTCTTAAACACAAGCACCAATTAAATCCTAAACATAACTTTCCCGCACTTAATGTGATTAAGTTTTATTTTTTCTGAATGCAAAAATGTCTCGTGCATTGTCACTACAGTACATAAACTATTTCACAAGAGTTTTCAGAGAGATAGAATACGAGAGAAATTAGCAAAAGCATAATTAGGGCAGAGAAAATCGCATGAGAGTTCCCAGAGATGGATTCAGGTAGGAGGAAATACTAATTCCTACGCTTAAGGTGCAGAACGTTGTGAAAGTTGTGTGAGAGAGAAAATAGCAAAAAAAAATTATTAGGGCAGCGAAAATCGCGTGAGTGTTCCCCAAAGTGGAATAAGAGACGAGAAAATAGTATCTTTAATGACAGAGGTAGAGGAAGTCGCGTTAAGTGTTCCCAGTGCGACAGAATATTTAAACGTTGTGGAATCCGCGTTTCTGAATTTAACACTTTTGAATTTGGCGGTGAAGATGAAAAACATTGCTTACTCGACTATGATGGTCCCTCACGCTACATCACGGCCCTCTACCGTCGGACAGTGGAAGATCTTGTCACATAACTAACAGCGCGTCCGCCGGTGAGACGTGAAGTAATTAGTAAAGCCTCAGAATCTCGTGCTTGGCCCCCCTTTAACACATTCTGCTGGATAAAACTGACATATAAGCCAATACAGTCAGGCTTTGGCATAACGTCACAGCCCTACGAGACAGGTGCTGTACACAGAATCCTATCGCGAGGGGGAAAAGGTAATATTCACATTACCGACTCTGATTCTCTTTGATAAACAAGGATTTCTCGCATGGCCGCGCCAAGTTCAAAATCTACGTAAAAGTAAATTGAAAATAACATTATACGACGAGCAGAAAACAAGCTGTGCACTGCAGCACAGAAGGAGAAACCACCACTGTTGGTATGTGTCCTTTATAGACAAAAAACTACTGAACCGATTAGTTTTTTTTCTGCAAAGAATTAAATGGCAATCACTCGATTTTAGCTTATGCAGATCTTGTTTGTCTTTTGGGCGATGACAAACATAATTGACGCAAATGCAGAAAGTCTTTTTTTATGCCTGCAGGAATGTTGGATTGGAAATTAATACTGAAAAATCTAAGTATATGGTCATGAAACGACAAAGTAATGCACTACAAGATTTAGAATAGTCAGTAAATTGTTTGAACAAGTGGAGAAATTAAAATATCCGGGAGCAATAATTACATATACAAATAATATTAAGGCAGAAGTTAAGTGTTGACTGCTTTTATGCAGTTCAGAAACTGTATCTCTTCGTCTTCTATACAGAAATCTAAAAATGAAATTTATAAGACAATTAACCTGCTAGCTGTATTATATAGATGTGAGACATTGTAGCTTCAGGAAGAACGTAATCTGAGAGTATTCGAAAACAAGGTGCTTAGCAAAATATTTCGGCCTAAGAGAGATGAAAATGGGGACTGGAGAAAACTGCATAACGAGCTTCATAATCTGTACTCTTCACCGAATATAGTAAGGCTAATTAAATCACGGAAGATGAAATGGGCTGGACATGTTGCATGCATGGAGGAAAGACATATCTCAAAAGTATTGACTGGGAGACCCGAAGGAAAAAGACCACTTGGAAGATTTAGATGTAGGTGGGAGGACAATATTAGGATAGATTTAAGAGAAGTGGATTTGCAAGGGATGGTTGGATGGAGTTGGCACAGAATAGGGTTGAATGGCGGGCTCAGGTAAGTGCGGCAATGAACCTCCAGGTTCCATAAAATAGATATTATTCTTTCAGCTTGCTTAGGAATTGTCTATTGCCATTGCGTAAGTAAGTAATTAAGTACCGTATATTTCTGCAGATAAGACTACCTTCAGATAACACAAGGTATAAATTTTTGTCAACGTTTTATAGTTTTAGCATATATCTGTTCTATAACATGACCCCAAACTGTCAGTTGCCTATGAATTTATGTTTATGAAACAACTTCAAAAACTTCCGTTTCGGTTTCAGTTTTCTGGTTGATCACAAAAATGTTGCCAACCATCACACTATTATAATCCATAGGGTGGGTTGTAGAAGTTAGGGCAAAATAACTACTGTTAGTTAAAAACACTGTTGGCTACTCTTACTGGAACGAAGTTTCCTTGGTTTTTTTTTTTTTTTGTGTGTGTGTGTAAAATGTCACTGAGCACAGTCACACCATAGTGGAACGGAACGATACGTACATTGTGTGAGAGAGATGTGATGATGTTATTTCGGGGCTTACATTTGCCCGCAAATTATACCTAACGTTTTAATACATGAAGATAATATAATCTTAACATCAGAATACATAATTTTATAATGGTTTTAATTGATATAAATTTCAGACTACTTTTTTTTTTTGTATCTGTCCTATAAGATGACCCCAAATTTTAGGGTTCTTTTTTTATGATTCAACTATCTTATCTGCGGAAATATACGTTAAGTATCAACGACAAAGTTTCAGTTTGCACTTTTTTGTTCCCCTGCTATTAAAAAGATCAATTGCAGCTTTTCTCCTTTTCCTACTTTCAGAATGTTAACAGTTTTCTGTGCTTCTCTTTCTGTACTTTTTCTTTCAGCTTCTTTGAGTTCTTTTTCCTCCTTTTCCTTTCTCATCTCCTGTTTTTTTTCTTCTTCTTTTTGTCTTGTAAATATGTATTACATCTCTCCTAGGCCACTTGAAAGTAACTTCTCACAGATTGGAACATAGGTGAATTATTGTAAAATAGTATGACATCCTTCCCAGTCAAAATGGCAATTATACAGTCCTCTCGGTCACTGCTTAGAAACAGAAAATCTTCTATATCAGCATGTTGCAAATATTTAAAAAAGATGGACTCCCAATCAGGGTTTTCAAGTGAAGATATGGCTCCAGTACGGATCAACTTCAAGCTGCACAAGTTTCCAATAAGACCTGAGGAACAGATATTAAGGGTCTGTACAATGACCTGCTGATATCATATTTATCTGCCAGGTAGAGAACTTTCTGGAAGTTGGCCAAGAATTGCCTACTATGATCTGACCAAGTCTGTCTGGAAAGCTATACTAGTTCCAACTAAAGAATAAAGTAGATGTAAACAAAACCACGTGACATGACGGGTTCTGATTGGCAGTTGGACACACAACCCCTCCAGGCTCTTGCTTGTCATCTTCTTCCGAGTATTAAAGTAGTTTCTTCAAAACATAAAAAGTAAGTAGTGTATTTGATGTTTCTCAAGTTTGTAGCAACACCTTCTATGTGATTTAAGCAATACCAATATTATTATTTGATATTATCGGTTGAATGTAATGCGACGCGCATGTCTGAAGACAACAAAGGTATGAAAAAATAACACAGTCACTTGTCATATATTCCTCGAAGACAGTTAACGTTTAATTCATACGGTGAAAACAAGCTTACCACAGCTATTATAAATAATAAAAGACAGCAATACAGTTCAATGGCTGAAGCTAATCAGGCCTCACCACCTCGTGTTGTTAAGCCCAAGTGGGGAAAGCCGTTAAATAGTGGCGAAAAAACTGTGATCTTGAATGTTTTTAATACATTTTGCAGTAGGTAGATTTTCATTATGACATTCAAATATTACAATGCATTAGTATTTTAAACGTAGGCATATGTAATATTTGTGAAATTCAGCTTTGTTTCTGTAGATGCCAGCTTACTTTGATCAATATGAACGAGTTCCTCTTGCATTGAAATTGCATCGTCTGCAATGTGTCAACAAACACATGGTCGCGGAGTAATACATATCAGTGTGTTTGTTTACATCTACTTTATTCTTTAGTTGGAAATAGTATAGCAGGAGGATGGAGTGGCTGATAAACTACCAACTGCCAGTTAGGGAAGCTTGGTGGAAACAAGATGGCAGCACTCCGAAGCTTCAAAGCCACTTCATAGCAACCTGAATTTCAGGATTGATGCTGAAAGATTTAACTTACACAAAAATACTGTTTTAGGCTAACATATGAATGAAACAGAATTGCACAAACTGATTAATCTGTTTAAAACTATATGTTCTAATGTAATTTAATTGTACAAATACAAATCCGAGCTGCTGCACCTAGCGGAGGATTACCGAACTACAACAAACACACCTCTTTGCTCAACGAGCTAAGGATCATTTTACAAAATTTTACTCCGTTCTTCCAGATAGCAGTTCCATGGTGGTATTACAAGACATCTTCCAGTTACCTATCTAGAAGTCGCGTATCAGGAGGAATTGTTGGCAGGTGGTAATACAAGCCCTAACATTTTTTGTTAATGGAATATTTTTCAATGACACATACAAATACCTTCACATCTTGATTTGATGAAATGAGGGTTCTAGGAATGAGATATTTGAGCCAAGAACAAAATGGTTTTGAGACGCTTTCATAAAGTGCAACTTACCATTCTATCTCATTTTCTTAACTTCTGACTCAAATGATCTAATAAACACCTACCATACTTTCTTGAAGTAGAACCTTGTAAAAGTATTTAAATGGACAAACGCTCAAAACCAGAGTGCATAACACTAGAATCATTAAGTACAGAGTGGACCAAAAGTCGCGATCGGATATTTTGTATGTTAGTTTATGCAATAATAAAATGCCACAATTGACGTAAAAACTTTAATTATTGAAGTAGCAACTATTAAGGGATGGAAATATGGTAAAATAAAGTTCCCTGGGCCTGTCAGCGTCATTGTTAAACGTCCCAAGTTTCCGTATGTGCACCATCGTTTTCAGCGCACAGTTGAATGCGCCGCCCGCCTCAGCATTACGGGAGTGATCGTTCTGAAGATACGGATGATCTCTCTTTTAAGTTGTTCAACAGAATCCATCCGAATCATTCCAACCCAAGGTTTTCTTCTAAGGAGGACCAGAGCCAGTTGTCGTACAACGAAGTTCTTGGGATCCTCATTTCTGCCGATCGCTTCCTTGTTGATTTCATCGATGAACCCTCCAATGATTCCCTCAGACGATTACTGACATCATCGCCGCAATATTTTTTTGGGTCTTCCGCTGCGTTTTGCATCCAATACAGAGCCTTTTGAGAAAGTTTTCTTTTCCAGTTTCCGTAGTTTGTCTTCAGTGGGAGCTGCTTTATTGAAACGAAGAAAGAAGTTCTCTCTGATTTCTTCGTACGTTTCGCCAGTTTGTTCTTTCTCATGAACAACGAGACGTTCCTCAATCGTGTATTTGCTTGTATCCGCCATTGCTTACAACACAAACATAACACATCGACAACAATCGCCTAATAAATCCGCGCGCAAGAAAACTCTGGCTTATCACTAAAACATAACAATGTCCTTGCTCCATCGGAAAATAGACAAACTAATCCTACAAAAAGTATATGAAGGGGTTAAATATTCCTCTCAGCGTATGAATAGTTTTTTATTAGTTTTCGGTGTTGGAAAATGAGTTATTACAATATAAACATTATCCAATCGCGACTTTTGGTCCACTCTGTACATTACAATCAGTTAATTAAGTGGAAGGAAAGGAAATAGACATTTAATCCATGTCTGGGATATTAATACAAGTAAGAATCAGCTTGAAAAATTTTATGTCATAACCGGGATTTGAACACGGATCTTCGGCTTAACGCGCCGATGCTCTACCATTGAGCTACCATGACAACATGCCAGTCTGACATCAAATTCCTCAACTGATTCAGAAGACAAGGCAAAGCTAGGCTTCAAAGTACCTACAAGGGTAGGACGCCATTTGGATGTGTGTTCTCGACGGAGAGAAACCTCCCGTGGTTTGCCTTGTCTTCTGAATCAGTTGAGGAATTTGATGTCAGACTGGCATGTTGTCATGGTAGCTCAATGGTAGAGCATCGGCGCGTTAAGCCAAAGATCCGTGTTCAAATCCCGGTTATGACATAAAATTTTTCAAGCTGATTCTTACTTGTATTACAATCAGTATAAGGAAATGTGAAATAGCTAAATGAATAGGAATAGGAAGTAAAAGCTTTTGTTATTAGAGGGGAGAGAAAACAGCTTTTTTTTTTTTTTTTAAAGCTTCTCAGCATAGGTTTGGAGAATCGCTTTGAATATTGTCGAAACCAGTAACAAACGAGCAAGATTTTAGCACACTCAAGGGAATAAATAAAATAAATTGTCAAATTAAGAAAACATATACAAAAGGAACAAGATCCGAGAAAGGGACTGCATCCACGAAAATGTACTTACACCGTGTCCATACATTTTTTGACAATTTCATAATTCATAGGAATATTTATAATACTTTATTAAATGAATTTAATTTTGTTACTTTAATTGGTAGAAGGTTGGTAGCGCAACAGTTATTCTTATATAAAATTATCAATGGTATAAATGATAATAATGAACTTTTAAAACGTATTAAATTTAATGTAGTGCAATTAAATTTAAGGAATAGGGAATTGTTATATATTCCTGTCATTAAGTCAAAAATGTTCTTTAATTCAAATATGTAAACAATATAATTCTCTATCACTTCAAAATACTCTTCTGGATTTTGACTTATCATTAAATCAGTACATAGGACTTCTTCATAAAATGTTATATATTCCATACGATTTGGCTTAGTTTTAAGATTGTCTTGTTAAATTAATTGCAGTTATTATAAATCATTTATGTATTTTCTTCTTTATCCTCACACATTCATTCATTTATTGTATTGTATTTTTATATTGTACAACACGTATTGGCGAAACTATGCCAACTGTAATTGGGATTTATTCCTGTAGTTGGCAGAATAAATAAATAAGGCTATATTTTCACTAAACTAAACATAAATAAACTCTAAACATATATAAGCCAATAGAACGTTATGCAACATGCGGGTTGACGATTCAGCAGTGTGCAGCTGAGAAGGGAAATGCATGCCTACTTGTTCCAAGAGGCACAAGCAAGCATTGTTTTAAGGTGAAAGCAGTTATCTTAATGGAGTGTCATACAGATATGGGGTTTGAACGGTCGGCTTCAAAATAAATACAGCTTTCTAATGATGATATCAGGAAAGATCTATATGTAATGGATTTTGAGCGTGCAAAGAAAATGCATTCCATTAACTATACAACACCGCAACAACCTCATTCACTTGTCACTCATCACGTGACTCTGTCTGCTCTGCCTCAGGTTCACAGTTGTTCTGTGTTTACTCTAGCACTTAACATAAATCAAATAATTTTATAATATTGAGTTGGGTTTAGCACTATACTTCACTTGTTTTATAAATACCTGAACTAGTTTTGAAGACCCTCGTCATTCATAGTCATCAGGTTAACACCAACTGCCGGCTGGGCGTTTTTGTTGCCCTCTGGTGGAAGTGTGTCGCATTTGGCGATGAGATCCTCGTCCGATGGGATGTCAAAGTTCATAAGGTATCCTTTGTGTTTGTGGATGAATATCCTTTCCCACACTGAGAGTTCCTTGTGACCTTCGACACATTTTATCAGTTTTGGATCCCGATCGATGTCATGTCCCTCATTCCAAAAATGGGCCGCTACTGCAGATTTGTCCGTATTTGCGTATTTTAAATGTCTCATGTGTTCCTTTGCCCTAATCTCCAATTTTCTCTTAGTCTCACCCACATATACTTTCTCACAGTTTGCACAATTTATTCTATATATTCCTGATTTTTGGTTCTGATCTCATCGCCAAATGCGACACACTTCCACCAGAGGGCAACAAAAACGCCCAGCCAGCAGTTGGTGTTAACCTGATGACTAGGGACCGGATTTTTAGGTTTTTAAAAACACTGTTTTAGGTTTTCCATTAGGTGAAATAGTTTTTTTTAGGTTTTTTGTCCAAAATATCGCTTTCGGGTAGAATAATTGGTTTAATTAATTTGAATGTGCTACATAGGATTCAATACATAATACTTGTAAAGTTTAACTTAACAAAATTGACTTAAATTTGTGTAAACTTGCTTTAGGACAATATTATACAATTGAAGAAAGAAAGCATAAACAATCAAAAGAAGCAGTGAAAATAAGATTGCCTCACATTTCCTGGTTACAGTATATCACTAAATATCTTTCAAGATTCTTAACTGAGAAGTTCTTCCTGTTATCTCTTCGTTAATAGTTAATACTGTATCTGGACACTACCCTTCTCAGGATTCGAATCCAATGCTTCTAATTTAGTGAGTAAAATACTTTATGGTTGGATGCGGATGATGTGAAACTGATTATTTTCCTTTCTTCGGTTGTTACTCATCCTAACAGCACAACAGATCAACTAGGGACGAAAACTTCCCCCTTTTCTAGAAAGGTAAATACTACTTACGTATTGCTGGCAGGCTTGCCAAAATATTACTTTGCCATCTGTAGTGAAATTCAGGTCGTCGCCAATCCACTGCCGTAATAAATTCGATTTAATTTGTTTCGGCATAATTAACACGTCTTCTTAAAACTCACAGTGTGACCACTAAGTATGAATAACAGGGCAGTAATAAAAGCAAACGAGTGCTTTAAAACACAGAAATCTATATCCTTGTTCATACACGGCAACAAAGGTTGTTCGTACGAATATTTTAAAAGGAGTACGCCGATACTCTTACACTTCCTCTCTGGATACTGTCCATCCTAGACGACAATGGGTTGAACGAAACGCTGGTGGTATTAATTTCAACCCGACAAAAATTGTCTCTCGCAAAATATCGATTTCTCAACTGGTGACAAACAAAAAAGACAAAAAAGTAGCCTAAATTAGATATTTTAGGTTTTATATCCCGTTTAGGTATATTTAGGTTTTTATACCCCATTTAGGTATTTTTAGGTGCCACAGAATTAATGTGGGTGAATCCTATGGACATGATTCGAAAAAGTGTATGAGCGCTATTTGTTTTGGAAGTAAGGAAAAAAATAGGTAAAAACCTAAGAATCCGGTCCCTACTGATGACTATGAATGACGAGGGTCTTCGAAACTAGTTCAGGTATTTATAAAACAAGTGAAGTATAGTGCTAAACCCAACTCAATATTATAAAATTATAATATAGCTTCACTGTGTAAACTTCCATACAATGGTTAATAAATCAAATATCTTATCACCATTTGAAAGATAGAAGTTTGAAGTTTTGTAGTGAACATCTGATTTTCGTTTGTCATGTAGCGGGAAACATGTTGTTTGGATAAAATGGCTGCATTATTAATGTTTACCTTGGCATGCTAGAAAATTGGTTAATGCCACGACTCACGGATGCGACTCACGGATGAAGAGGAACAGCGTTACATTTTCTGACAAGACTGGCTCCTCAAATTGGCATTCAGACTGGCAAGGGTACCTGCCAGGTCGACGGATTGTTCGAGCAACGGTGGCAAACACTTTCTGCACGTGGCCACCCCGTTCACCAGATCTTACAGTATGTGATTTCTTCCTGTGGGATTACATCAAGGACAATGTTTACATCCCTCCTCTTTCGGTGATGTTGCCAGAATTGAGGAGGTGCATTACTGCAGCCATTGGGAACATCACATGACATGCTTAAGGGAGACTGGCATGAATAGGATCTCTACCTGGACGTGTGCCATATTACACATGGATTTATGTTAAGTATTTGTGAAAATATAGCCCTATGAAATCATCCAAAAAATTATGGACACGGTGTACTGAGTGTAATGAAACTTTAGAAAGAATAATATTGAAAATAACAAGGGAATAAATACTTAACTTCAAGGTTTATTCCCAAGACTCATGAGAAAATAAGAACTAGAATGGTAATATAATAATTAAAACGAAGTAATATACACAGTGGAGCACATGAATAACTGAACTAGTTAAATATTATATTAACACTTAATGCTTCACTTACGTCACTGTTTATGAGCAGGACATGTTTCGGGATTCTTATCCCATCTTCGGCTGCTGGAGTTGACCAGCAGCCGAAGATGGGATAAGAATCCCGAAACATGTCCTGCTCATAAACAGTGACGTAAGTGAAGCATTAAGTGTTAATATAATATTTAACTAGTTCAGTTAACTAGAATGGTATTATTTCTACCTTTGTGATGATTGGAAATGAGCCAATAGAAAACCGTATACTCATACTGGTACGTAAATTTTCTTCTCCATAGCTTTCTATCCTTCAGCATCCAATATTTCCACTTTTCCCTTAAATCATCCAGTAGCTGACTCCTTATTCTTCCGAGTCTGGTTGTTCCTTCCAGCCTTCCTTTTATGACGCCATGCAATAACAGTTTCTTCTTACAATGTGCCCTATCCAGTTTGCTTGTGTATATGATTGACATCTTCTCATCCACTCTACTCAGAACCTCTTCATCTGTCACCATGTCCGTCCACTTTATCTTTTCTATCAGTCTCCAGCACCACATTTTAAAACTTTCCAAATATTTTTTCTCTATTTTCCTCAAAGTCCGAGTATGTGATCCATATAAAGCAATACTCCAAATATAACACTTCATCAAGTTTTTACATAGCTCTAGGTTCAAACTACTAGTTAGCAGTGCTCTCCTCTTCATAAATGCTTTTTTGGCCATGGCAATTCATGATGCAATAGGCAACTTTCGTCAGTAAACTTCCTAAGTATTTGAATTGTTTACAATCTCTAATTCTTGATTTCCGATAACAATTTGAAGAGGCTCTTCTGTCTTCGATATCCTCATCACTTTCAATTTCTCTATGCTGATTTCCATTCCACACTTTCTTCCTGTTTCCACCAGCCTGTCAATATTTCGTTGTTTCTTTGCCAGAATCACCAGGTTGTCTGCATTTTTGATGGTGTTAATAGCGTTTCTCCTAACACAAAGTCTCTAAACTCCTTCTCAGGCTTCCTTTGCTAACCAATCTTCATACACAGTGAGGGAAGTGAGGCGGTATGCGCCGGTATGGAATACCGTCACTGCTTTTAAAGGTTCAATCTCATACCGGTACTGGTTTCAATCCTTAAAAAGCATACAGTCTCTGAAAATCAGTGGCTATTTAACACAAACTGTTAATGTTCCTTTGAGTCGTAATATAATAATTACTTTTCATGATTATTCATCCACTCGTACGTTTTCATCAGTAGCCATTGTCAGTATAGAAGGCTGCGACGATAACTTGTGATGGTCTTTGTTGTCATTTTAATGACTATACCACTAGATTCGATGTTTTCAAAAATATTTCTCAGTAACAAAATGTTGTGACTTTTATATTGTTTAAATAGGTCTTACATATTTTAAAAATATCTTTTTTGAAATTAATAAACTAAACTCCGTGGCGCTGCATCCCTTAATGAACTAGGACTACCACCCAACTGCTGTTCATCTGCCTTAGATGCTCCTGCTTGGCAATCATCTATAAAGCAGGGTTGTTACTCATGGAGCAAGTTAATGCTAAGTGTATATCACATAATTATTATGTTGTAAGGGAGGGAATGTGCTTTTTTAAATTCAGGTATGATAGGGAAAACTTCTGGAATAGCATATACCGCTTCTGGATTTTTCCCACTTCCTTCACTGTATCATACAGGTTGAACAAGATGAGTGACATACGCCATCCTTGACGCATACCTCTTCCTATTTCTTCACTATTGGTCACTCTGTGCTCTAGACGCACTTTCACTGTTTGTCTATTAATTAATAATAATAATTGTCTATTAATTACAAAGTATTTGAGTCCGTGGTGCCCTAAATGCAACTTGTTGAACTATGACAAAAATAAAATTTTCAGTTTTAAATTTTTAAGTACTCAGCATCTTTCTAGTGGTTCACAATAAAAAAATTGAAAAACTAGTAGCATATAATGTCCGCCGGCGTGGTCTTGTGGTTAGCGTCGCTGACTACAGATCCGTCGGTCCGGGTTCGATTCCCGGTACCTCCTTGGATTTTTCTGAGGTAGGGAGGTCTGGTAGGGGTGCACTCAGCCTTGTGATTCCAAATTGAGGAGCTACTTGATAGAGAAGTAGCGGCTCCGGTCCAGAAAACCACCATTAACGGCCGTGGGTGTCGGCATGCTGACCACATGCCCCCCAATCCTGCCATCTGCCTACGGGAGATGATGCAGCGGTCGGGTGGTAGGCCAAGTCCCTCCAGGGATGTAGCGCCACAGAGTTTAGTTTAGTAGCATATAATGCTAATATACCTTAAAATGACTACATACATCCAAAAAATTATCCATGCAGGTATGCGATTTGGTTATGTACCTGAAAGGGTTAAATCTTGAAAGATAACGGCAAATACTGGACTAGAATTGAAATGTTTGCTTGAATATCCTGTGCACTTTTTCTGAAAAATCTTGTAAAAAAAGTGATGTCCACAGCTTATTTGAATGCCTCACTGTAGTCACTTTAGAGACAGAAAATGCAGGAACAATGGGCATACTCATTGTTACATCTTGCATTTAGTTCTTGCAATTAAAGTGCAAGTTCTTGTGCCTATAAAAGTGTGTGTGAAAGGCATGTGTTTGCAACCATTCATGGCAAGTGAAAGATTAAAAGTGATCAGAAAAGCTGGAGAACTCGGAAACCATGCCACAGGCTGTATATGAGTGAAATCAGCATCAGAGTCTGGAGAAGGAATAAAGTCATGTCGAGTTAGCACTAGCAGAAGAAAGCCAGTATGAAACAACGAGAGATACCTGCCTTTCAGAAATACATAATTAGGCTTCGTCAAGAGAAGTCATGCTTGTATCTCAAATTGGAAATGCTGACCAGATGCCAGTTTATTTTGTGATGCCTCTCAACAAGAAAGAAGAGAAACCTGTAAATATAAGGACTGGAAAATGGAGATGCAGTGAAATGCCATGCATCATAGCAGATGCAAGAAAACTGCCATTTTATGTCACTTTGAAGGCTTTGGTCTTGAAGCTGAATGGCATTTTTTGTTTTTTTTGTTTTTTTGTTTTTTTTGGGGGGCCACTTCTTATGGAAATAATTCCTGCGATGGGATTGGAGGGGCTACAAAGAGGGCTGTCTCGATGGCTAGTTTGCGAAGACCATATTTGGACCAGATACTTTCAGCAGAAGGAATGTTCAAATTTTGTTCTGAAGAAATTAAAGGTATTTCCTATGTATTTGTACCTTTACAAGAAGTGGAAACAAATGAAGCAAAGCTGAGCCAAATTCCAGAAAATAAACCCAAAGTAAAAGTTGTTGTTCAGGCACAAGAATCTGGATGAATGGATGAGTAACTAGTGGAGGCTCACAGCTGGTATTGGACATGAGAATATTATAGGAGAAAAATTCCTCCGACACTGGGACTTGAACCCAGGACCTTTGGCTATTTGCGCCAATGCTCTACCAACTGAGCTAAGCCGGAGTTCAATTCACAGCGCCGGAAGGAACCTCTCTCCTATGACTGATTGCCCTAATGGTCCACCTCACAGACAGACAAGTTATGTCATATGCAGTACTGTGAGGCACACTAATTAGTGATTTTTGTGACCGGGCTCCCACTGTTATTGTACAGTTGACATTAAAGACAGATATGTAAGCCTTCTTGAACCACAGATTATTGTCTCTGTTGGACACTACATGAGAATATTATAGGAGAAAAATTCCTCCGACACTGGGACTTGAACCCAGGACCTTTGGCTATTCGCGCCAATGCTCTACATAGGAGAGAGGTTCCTTCCGGCGCTGTGAATTGAACTCCGGCTTAGCTCAGTTGGTAGAGCATTGGCGCGAATAGCCAAAGGTCCTGGGTTCAAGTCCCAGTGTCGGAGGAATTTTCCTCCTATAATATTCTCATGTAGTGTCCAACAGAGACAATAATCTGTGGTTCATGAAGGCTTACATATCTGGTATTGGACAGTTTCTGCCCATTTCATTCACACTAGTCTAAAAGAGTTTCACGAAGTGTGGCACCCCAAATAGATCAAATATATAACGAAGGTACAGAAAATCCCAACTTAATATCCATAACATATTATATTATGTTTCTGATTTTATGTTTTCTCAACTTCGTGCGTAAATTTTTTAGTCTCACAGTACTTTAAATTTCCAAAGTTCGTTAGAATTTAGTCATGAAAATGTGTTTTTTCATGAAAAATTGTGTTAAATTTTGGTGTGAGTCACATAAAGGAATGTCTTATACATTAGAAAATATAGTACCGGTAATTACTTCACAAGACGTGCTGGAATACAGAGGAGGGTATTATTCATTATTATAATATTATTTGCTTCCACAGGAAAGGGAGAGATGAAGCAAAATATACCTAGGCCTTTATGGGAATCTTGCATTGCAATACTTGATAGCTGATGGGCAATTCCATGGTCACGGACTAACATTCACAGAGAAAAGTCACTATACTGGCAGCCATTACACCAACAATATTAAACACAGAAGAAATTGGCATATGCAGAGCAACACATAAAGAACTAAAGTATTTACAAATAAACTTTGAGTTCTCTAACATTTATATGCACAGATATATTTAACTTATACAGGGTGTCCACCAAGTAATGCTGAAGAAATTCCCGACTTATTCCCTGATTTTCATTGATCATTTCAGAAGTTCCCGACCAAAATATGATTATGAAGCACTTTCTAATAACTGTGTAAGAAAAATTATAGGATTATACATACTTTAAATAAGAAAAACTTTTAGTAACAAAAGTAACTGCAAACAATAATTACTTAGGCTATAACAGATACAAAAGTAAGGAACAGTAAAATAAATTAAATATACCTTCATATAGGCCTATATTATTGTCTAAAAGTCTTTTTGATCCCACTTATTTTTTCTTCAGCAACTTAACTTGTTCATCTAGAGCAGCTGCATCTTTTTCGGACTCTTAAGAGTAGTTTTTTCTTCTCTTCTCTTCTACTTCAGCTTTGCAATTTTTAGAATTTTCCCGGATATTTCAACAAATGCATTGACTTTTCCCGGATTTTCCCGACCAGACGAAATTCCTGACCTTTTCCCGGATTCCCGGATTTTCCCGACCAGTGGACACCCTGTTATAGCACCTTGTCACGGACTAACTTATTTTAGACATAGGTTTCATTTGTAGGAACAAAACAGAAAATTTCTGTGAATTGATATACGTTAGGCAGATGTGTTTTATTTGTTTTGAAGTAGGTAGGTATATAGCAGCTAATGATATGGTTCTTTAAAATATGAACCATCAGTTTAATGGTAATAAAAAATGAATACTTGCTGTCACGGACTAACATGAAAGTTGACACGGACTAACTTCTGGATGTAAATCAGAAAATCCCATTTACAACATAACAAAGAGGTGGAAAGCTTAGTACATGATTTGAAACTTTTGTCTAATAATCTCAAACTCGTTTTCATTGATTCGAAGTATGTTAGTTTGTGTTGAAGAAGTGGTTTTGGGCTCTTCAGTCAGTGCATGGAAAATGCTTTTGAAAAGCGAGTAGTCTTCATCTTTTACAGCTCTGAAACTATTTTGGCCTTCTTTCAGCTGTTTAAGTTAACCATTTGAAAACAAATTTATTTTTTAACCCCTTCATCAGTATCTTGACTATTGCTAGACAAAATATTGATTCTGAAATCCTCAATTATGAGGTTGTTGAATACAAATGTTGCATCGCTGAACCTATCACAATATTTTTTGGTTCTTTCAGCAGATGTCTTCCCCATTTTTATAGTATAGGTCTAAAAGAAGGAACAAAAATGTGTTAACTTTTCAGAAAAATTCATTTTATTGAATATCGTAACTATTTTGATCTCAATACTTATAAATTTAAATTTTGGTTCTTGAAAATTAAATGTGTTTCATATAAAAATAGGTTAGGCCCACAAAACATTTAATTATTCTTTATTTTTCTCCACTACCTTTCACATTTTATTACAAATATTCTAATATCTATGAAATATATCATTTTGAGACTCTGTGACTGTTAGTCTGTGACACCATTATTTGTGGAGAAAAAGCATTCAATTTCAGTAACCAAGTGAAAGTGTACTGCTCCATACTAGTACACAGAGAATATAAAATATAATTACAATACATGCATTATTTATTGTTTTAGGTAAACTTTTACATCTTTTTTGTCACGGACTAACAGTTTCTGTGTATTATTGGACTTCCTTACATATATTATTTACATAATTTGACTTCTGCAATTCAATGAAGTAATACAAGTAAGAATCAGTTTGAAAAATTTTATGTCATAACCGGGATTTGAACACGGATCTTCGGCATAACGCGCCGATGCTCTACCATTGAGCTAACATGACAACATGCCAGTACGACATCAAATTCCTCAACTGATTCAGAAGACAAGGCAGACCACGGGAGGTTTCTCCGTTGAGAACACGCATCCAATGGCGTCCTACATTTGTAGGTACTTTGAAGCCAAGTTATTATTTATATACTATTAATTAAGTGGAGGGAAAGGAAATAGACATTAAATCCATGTCTGGGATATTAATACAAGTAAGAATCAGTTGCGTGTTCTCAACGGAGAAACCTCCCGTGGTCTGCCTTGTCTTCTGAATCAGTTGAGGAATTTGATGTCGTACTGGCATGTTGTCATGGTAGCTCAATGGTAGAGCATCGGCGCGTTATGCCGAAGATCCATGTTCAAATCCCGGTTATGACATAAAATTTTTCAAACTGATTCTTACTTGTATTAATATCCCAGACATGGATTTAATGTCTATTTCCTTTCCCTCCACTTAATTAATAGCATATAAATAATAACTTGGCTTCAAAGTACCTACAAATGTAGGACGCCATTGGATGCGTGTTCTCAACGGAGAAACCTCCCGTGGTCTGCCTTGTCTTCTGAATCAGTTGAGGAATTTGATGTCGTACTGGCATGTTGTCATGGTAGCTCAATGGTAGAGCATCGGCGCGTTATGCCGAAGATCCGTGTTCAAATCCCGGTTATGACATAAAATTTTTCAAACTGATTCTTACTTGTATTAATATCCCAGACATGGATTTAATGTCTATTTCCTTTCCCTCCACTCAATGAAGTAATGTTTTCCCTCCATAATAAGTCATCTTTTGTTTTATGATGAAAAAGAATCCTTGGAAAGCACTGCTGCCGTATCTGTTGGACTAAATTGTGAATGTCCATGTTCATCGTAAATTTGGTGTTTTCTATCAATTATCTAACAGATTATATTTTAAGTCCAAATTTAAAAGACAAATGCATGAAATATTTATATTTTCTGAAACTTTAACTCTTTGACTTAGAGAAACTGCAATAATTTACAATATTTGTAACATTTTATTTTTTTCAATCTGTGTCAATGTTATCATGGAATTGCCCTGATGCAACGGTGTACAGTAGGTAAGTAATACCGAAACTCCCTCCTTCTGAGAGCTATATGAGGCTACCGTATACTTCAAATTTATGAGATTCACAATTATGTTTCAATTATTTAAGTTAATACGAGGGCTATATTTTTTCAAAGTCTATGAAATGAAAACCACAGTGAAAATCAAAACTGTTTTATTTGGAACAATTAGATACACCTTCCAGCTACCTCTGTACATAGTCACCGCTCCGATTGAGACATTTGTCGTAGCGTGGTGACTTTCCAATACCTTCTTCATAGAAGTTTGCCACCTGCGTACTGAGAAAGATCTTCACAGCATTTTGAAATATTCTGAAGTTCTTTGTTGGTGTGGAAGCACTTTCTTCCCTGATCTTTCTTCAGTTGCCAAAAAAGATGAAAATCACTCGACATGGGACGAGTTTTTGAAATCCATCATGACAAGGGATGAAACGTGGATTCATTACGACAATCCGGAATCAAAAGATCAATCCAAACAATGGATGCACACAAATTTCCTGAACAAACCCACACTAATGAAGAACATCAAAACACTTCAAAGTGCCATTGAAGACTTTTCTCAATATACTGATGGCAACATTCTATGAAGAGGGTATCGGGAAGTTGGTACCACGCTATGACAAATGTCTCAATCGGAGCGATGACTGTGTAGAGAAGTAGCTGGAAGGTGTATCTAAATGTTCCAAATAAAACAGTTTTGATTTCTCTGTGGTTTTCATTTTGAGATCGATCGGTCCTTGTAAAAAAAAAAAATAGCCCACGTATGTGTAGCTAATTTTTTGCAATGATGACCTACCAATATGCTAAATTTGAGGGTAGGTTTCGACATGACAACTTGTACAAAGTTAGCAGACGTATTTTATAAATTCACTTTTTTCTTTGCATAGCAATATACATGTATGCTCAGTGGTCTAAATAAATTTTCAAAAAAGATATAAATACAGAAAGAAAGGAAAATGTGAGAGGAATGACTAATAAAGTAGAACAAGCATAATTAAATTCTCTCACCTATTGTCTTGGCGTAGGTGTCAGCAATCCAGGACATCTCCCGTTCTCCGGTTCCCATGTCTGGAGCAGGTACATCCACACCAGGACCTGCAAATATTAACAGAACTATTGTTACAGAAGCAAATACAAGAAAAAAGTTAAACATACTGTACAATAACTTCTACTTTTGGGTTCTCTTATTGTCTTGATGCTCCCACATAATATACTACGGAAGTGTCTCGAGCACGGGAATGTATTTACGAGGGTTGTTCAAAACGTAACAGCAAATTAACACAAGGATATGAATGGGCCGCTTTTGAAGCACTATCAGGTGAATACAGCCATTTCATAATTACAGGTGGGACATTCTAGCAAATTATAAAAACTATTTTTGCTTATTACATATCATAAATAATAAACTAGAATTGGTTTTTCACTTTCTGTAAAATTTACAATGCCTTCCCCTCCACACTACATGCAAAGTATTATTTAAAATATTTTAAATTTGCTTTTCAAAATCTATTACGGGTGGGACATAATTTGGACACTGATTTTAATGATGCAAAACAAAAGTTAATTTGCTGTTCTGCTATTTTTGTTAGGGTCTTAATGTTATTATTAATGAAGATATGAGGGATTAAGTACAAATTGTAAACTGTTTCCAGATTGTCAGAACATTTATTTAACTCATCAATAATAATTTAACAAAACTATCACCATTACAGGTGGGACAAAAAGGCACTTTGTTATTGTACATAGTAATTAACCACACATATTTTTTGAAGTTAATCTTATACCAAATTGTACCTTAAGATGTATATTTTCTCAAATGAAAATGGACATAGGTGATTTACTCTTGACTACTTGGTATTAAAGTGTGTTGAAATCATGCTAAAAATGGCAAAAAAAAGTAAGTCAATGCAATAAATAAGTAAATTGACAGATTTTACACATGAAACCACTTCAGATACACCTAAGGGCGGAATTCTGGAATCCTCCTTTCAAGCTCCTTCACTTAAAATGGGCCTTCAAACCTCCTTACATAGCCATTCGTACTCTGGAACCTTCCTTGTTTCGCTTTAGGAAGGATGGCTCCTTAAAGATGAAAGGGGGCCTGTGATGTCCCTTAAGAAGCACCTTTTCTTATTCTCGAACCTCCCTGTTAGTTTAAAGGAGGAAGTAAGAGAGTTTCCTTATCTTAAATACTGAAGGAAGCCGAGTGGTCATCTTTTTCCATCCTCTATAGTTTTCAGACGTCAGTTTTCTCACTTCTGTGATATTAGATGGTGGATTTATTGAGTTTATGCAACTTATATCAAATTTCAGATTATACTACAGCAACATAGGTTACCGATAATGTTACGAAATAATTATTATATTATCTAGAAGTATTAAATAAAAATATGACTACATAGATACGACACAAACAAATTAAACTCATTATTATGGGCAAAAAAAAGTCGTGAATTTCAAAATAACAGTCCATTGTGAGCAGAATATCTATTAAATAAGCTCCATAAATAATTATTTTTGGAAAAGAATAGCGTACTGTATGTACGGTAGTTCATTATTGTCTATTTATTAAAAAAATTAAGATTGGATATAGTATAAAGTGATCAATGTCACGATAAATGACATTGAAGCGTGGATATAAAATACGTAAATTAGGCCCATGAACATAACTCTTACATATCCATATAACAAAGGGAAGGAGTACTGTCTAATTAGCCTTAAAGAATACAAATATATATTTTGAAAGCCAACTATTAGGCCTACAACTGTTTAATTGCACGTATGTTTGATCTCAATACTTATGACAAAACAAAGAGGAACATAATAATAATAATAATAATAATAATAATAATAATAATGATAATGAATACAGAAATAATAGCAATAGACCTAACAATGACAATACCATTAAGAATAATTATAGTAGTACTAGGCTAATAATAACGCAATATACATATCATAATATAATAAAAATAATAATATAATAAAAATATAATATATACAAATATAATAATAGGCCTTTAATACAAATATAATAATAGGCCTATAATAAAAATATAATAATAGTACTGCTAATAATAATAACAATATTAATCAAGAGTACCGGTAATAGAAGCAGCTCCAATATTATAAAAATGCTAGACACATTTTTTATATCATAGACTACACAGTCTATGTTCTCAATAAAATAGTACAGAGTAGTAAGAAAGTGGTACATCGACCATGAAAGACCACATTTTTTTGGCACCTGGCCATGTGGTGGCGCGGCGCATGTGTCATGTGTCAGTGACCTGAACTGGTTTGTTCAAGGTTATCGCATTGTTTGGTTGGAGTACGAGTTGGGATATCATTTAAGTTAATTTATATGAGCAGGTGTGCATGTTGACATTGATGGATGGAGTAATTGTTGCGATGTATGTTAATTTGGGCGTTGCCCGTTATGTCCGTATTAGGATGCTTATAAGAACAAGTTGGGATATCATTTAAGTTAATATATATATGTGCAGGTGTTCATGTTGTCATTGATGAATCGAGCTATTGTTTTGGGCGTTGTCCGTATGTGACCTAAGCGGAAAATTTATGATAGGCGTTGGCCGATGTATGTTAATTTGGGCGTTGCCCGTTATGTCCGTATTAGGATGCTTATAAGGACAAGTTGGGATATCATTTAAGTTAATTATATGTGCAGGTGTTCATGTCGGCACTGATGAATGGATCCATTGTATGAAGTTGTTGCGATGTATGTTAATTTGGGCGTTGCCCGTTATGTCCGTATTAGGATGCTTATAAGAACAAGTTGGGATATCATTTAAGTTAATATATATGTGCAGGTGTTCATGTTGTCATTGATGAATCGAGCTATTGTTTTGGGCGTTGTCCGTATGTGACCTAAGCGGAAAATTTATGATAGGCGTTGGCCGCAGCGGATGATCAAGATTTATAAGGAATAGCAGGTGGCTGAGTATATGTTAATTTGGGCGTTGCCCGTTATTTCCGTATTAGGAGGCTTATAAGGACAAGTTGGCATTGACCTAAGTGGACTTGTTCAAGGTTTCTGCATTGTGTGGTAGGAGAATAATAATAATGGTGGAACGAGTTGGGTTTAATTAATGATAGGCGTTGTGTGGACTTGACAGATGACCATGTCATGTCTCCTAGCGATGTGTAATAAATAAGGGTGTGGTCGGGACGCTTAGGAATGGAGTTTTCAAGTTTTAACTGTCGGCAGGTGTGTGAGGCATATATATAAATAGGAGCATTCCATGGCTTCTGCATTCTCACATTATAAGCACAAACACACACACACACACACATATGCACATGCACAATACACAATGGTTAAGATTAAATAATTTCTACATATTATAAGCGTGTGCTAAGTCTGTACATAGGCCAGTCCATACAACACTATCATAATGGAAAGATTTAGCTGCGAGCATTGTACTGCATCATATAAAAATAGCACGTCTCTAAGAAGACACGAAAGAGAAAAGCATACCAACATAACATTTACATGTAACATATGTAATCGTACTTACACCACACATAGGAGTTTACGAAAACATATTATCGACGTCCATGATCGTCGTACCTATCACTGTGATCTGTGTAATACGATATATATATCTAGATGGGGACTGAGTGATCATGTTCAGAGAGAGCACTGTGGAAATAATCAGGTAAGAAGCTAATTTTACTGTGGATGTAATTTATATTAGGGAAAATAATAGATTATTGAAAACTTAATTTTTTATTTCTGATTTCCAGACAGCGGGACGAGAGGTCAACGCTCAGCCAGAGTCCTGCCAGCGTGATTCTTCTCGTCCTGATACTAATCATCAGGATCATGATATCGTGCCCAGACAATGCAGACCTTCAAGCCCTCAACCCGGACCGAGCCATCACCATGGACATACTACAATCCCACAGCCTGGAGCAAGCCCTAACCACCAGCCAATTATTCACCAAGGCTCCACATCAAGCCCACAGCCTGGACCGAGTCATCAGGATCATACACAGGTCAGACGGAGTGATAATGGGGGTAAAATGGTATTGATGCAAACTGCATTCCAATCTAGATTAAAAACATATGTTGCATATAACATTCCAGTTGGGGACATTCAAACTAATTTGGAATACTATTTCAATGACATGATAAAGAAACTAAAAGAGGATATAAAATTGTTTAAAAATGTCAAGTGTAACTTATTCGTTGAATGCGAATTCGAAAATATTCAAAGCGAAACTTGCATGAAAAATTTCAAAACAAGAAATACTGCATTGGCTACGAGTAGTGATGTGGATCAGATCATAAGAAATAAGTTTGCTAAAATATGTGCTGAACTAGAAGATTGTTCCATGAAGGGCTCGGGCTGGCATTTTAAAAAAGTACATAAAATAGAACTGCGGATAAATAAGCATATCCCCCTCGCCAAAGCTAGTTCATACATAGACCTGCCTATGAAATATAAATATTCACAGTCAATTGTCAATGTGAGGAATTGTGATGACATGTGTTTTAAATACTGCATCCTATCTAAATATATCAATCAGAACAAAGATTGTATAAGCTCATATACACAACGTCCTGACCTGGAAAGTAAATATGATTGGACCGATGTTACATTTCCCATACAACCAAAACAAATATCTAAATTTGCAAAAAGAAACAACATTTCTATAAATATATACGCAATTGAAGATGTGGTCACTAATACATATCCATTCATGGACCATGAAATTTATCCCTATAGTGTCTGTGATACCGAAGCCGATGACCATCATGATATACTTTACATTACCGATGGGGACCGTGCTCATTTCTGTGCCATAACAAACTTGGAAACATTAGTTCGATCGCAAATCACACTTTCGAGGAATTGTAAAAACTATAGAATATGCAGGCGGTGCTTCTCGCAATTTAATGATGGCGATACGAAATCTTCGATTGTCAAACTGGCAGAACACAAAAGACTTTGTATGTATTTTAAACCTATTAAATATGAAATACCAACACCCGAAAAGCGCATAGTTAGATTTGAAAACCACGGACACAGTAGTAAAGTAAGATTCGTAGTTTATGCAGATTTCGAATGTAGTTTAGTCCCCGTTGCGGGCTGCACAGGAGATCCTCAAAGCAGTTGGACGATGCAGTATCAGAAACATGTACCATATAGCTACTGCTATATGATAAAAGACAGCGAAGGTACATATTCCACATTAAAATTATACAGAGGTAAAGATGTAGAAAAACACTTCATTAGCAATCTTATACAAGATATTAAAGTAATCGAAAAAGAGGTATTACAGCAGAATATTGCTATGCTTCCTCTAACAGAAGATGAACGCATACAATTTGATAATGCGTCCAAATGTCACATTTGTCAAAAAGGAAACTTTACGGAAATTAACCGTAAAGTAAAGGATCATTGTCATGTCACGGGGAAGTATAGAGGACCTGCACATAATGAATGTAATTTAAGATACAGAACACAAACAGTTATTCCTGTAATTTTACATAATCTTTCAAGTTATGATGCACATTTCATAGTAAAATCATTAGGTTATGATGAGAGTAGAATAGATGTCATTCCTACCAACCAGGAAAAATATATTTCGTTCACAAAATATGTACCCCGCGAAGTGAAGAATACATATCTCAAATTGAGATTTATAGATTCCTTTAGGTTTTTAAATAGTAGTTTATCATCTCTTGCCAACAACCTACCCAAAAACAAGTTTATTGAGACACAAAAGTATTTTAAAGAAAACACTGATTTAGTGATACGAAAAGGAGTATTTCCATATGATTATATAACATCGGACCATGTATTTTCAGAAGAGAGCCTGCCCCCTAAAGAATGCTTTTACAACAAGCTGGTGGGGGATCATATTACGGACGATGACTATTCGCATGCAAAGAAAGTTTGGGAGAAGTTTAATTTGAAAAACTTGGGTCAATATTCGGATATCTATCTAAAAACTGACGTGTTAATTCTAACGGACGTCTTTGAAAATTTCCGAGACATGTGTTTGGATGTATATGGATTGGATAGTGCTCATTATTATACAATACCGGGGTTCGCATATGCTGCGATGCTAAAATATACAGGAATCGAACTATCTATAATGTCGGATATAAACATGATTTTAACTGTTGAAAGGGGGATTAGAGGTGGGATTTGTCAAAGTGTGACCCGATATGTAGAATCAAGTCAGAGCAATTCAATAATGTATTGGGATGCGAACAATCTGTACGGCTGGGCAATGAGCCAGTGCCTGCCATATGGTGATTTTAGATGGTTGACGGATGAAGAAATCGCCGCGATAGACATAGAAACAATACCGGACGATTTTTCGAAAGGTTACATATTAGAAGTAGATATTCAATACCCAGATCATCTGCATGTGAAACACCAAGACCTACCATTCTGCGCTGAAAGTATGTGTGTTCAAGGTGATAAGCAAACTAAATTATTAACAACGTTAAATAATAAAAACAAATATGTTACTCATTATAGATCATTAAAGCAGGCTATTCAACATGGTCTTAGGTGTGTGAAAATACACAGTGCTATCGAATTCAGCCAATCCGCATGGTTAAAACCATACATTGACCTGAACAATATGAAACGAACTGTGGCTGCAAATGACTTTGAAAAGAATTTTTTTAAGTTAATGAATAATGCGGTGTTTGGCAAAACTATGGAGAATATTAGAAATCGCATTGATTTTAGGTTAACATCCAATATGAGACAATTAAATAAATTGATAAATAAATGTAATTTCGTGGACCGTACGATATATGATGAAGCATTGGTCGGAGTTCTGCTAGAAAAAACTAAATTAATCTTTACAAAAGCCGTATATGTTGGCATGTCCATTTTAGATATTTCAAAAACACACATGTACAGATTTCATTACGACGTAATGCAGCCATTGTATGGCACAAACCTGCAACTTTGCTATATGGATACGGATTCCTTTATTTACAATATTCATACTGATAACTTACATAGGGATTTGTTAAACATATTCGAACATCTTGACACCAGCAATTACAGACAGAATCATCCATTGTATTCTATACATAATAAAGGAGTACTAGGGAAATTTAAGGACGAATTAGCAGGGGAAAAAATTGATAAATTCGTATCGCTGAGGGCTAAAATGTATGCTATGCAAATATGCGGTGGTAGGGAAATAAAAAAAGCAAAAGGAGTAAAAAAGAGCACAGTACAGAAAGAATTAGCTTTTTCCGACTATGTTAATTGTTTAAAACAAAACACTGTCACATATTCGGAAAATAGATATATCAGATCAAAAAAACATGAGGTACATTCAATATGTGTAAATAAAAAAACTCTCGATGCTGTTGATAACAAACGTAAAATATTGCGAAATGGGATAAATACATTACCATATGGTCACAGGCATATTACATGATTGGACATGTCTATATAACCATCCGCTCATAAATACCTCGGTCCCGGTTCTTTTCCGGTCAGTTTGCTGCGTGCAACGGTGAGGAATAAAACTATAAAACAATGGACGTGGGAAACGGTCTATATATTGATATAATTCCGCAGAAGAATGAGAAATTGGGGAAGTATCGATTTGTATCAACACCAAGAGTAGCAAGAATAGTCAAGGAGGGGGATGTGCTTACATATACCATCGAATGTTTAGATTATGTTCCCAATGAAATTAAATTCACACTACAAATATATAACCCGAAAAGAAATTTGGCCAATTTGAGAATTTCGAAGCTGGATTGTGAATATGAAGAATTCCGCATCTCGGCAGAGAAAGAGGAGATACGATCACTCGGTGATAAAGGGGACTTGGTAATCATTACAGAAGAATCTGACGAATCCGACATTCTGAGGACGTTATATGGAGAGAGCACTATGCAGTTAACTACGTGGAAAATGGAGCCTGTGCGAATATCTGTTCGCGACTTACTTGGACATGAAGACGTTTGCACCGGTATTGAATTCGATGGACCAGCCCACTTCAGAGCGATGGAGAAACTCGGTGGTCAGCACGCGCATGGTGCTCCAGCCCACTTCGGAGTGATGGGGAAATCCAGCCAAAGGTTTACAGATGCGCCATATGCTCATAAACATGTCGATACGGAGAAGATAACAACAGTAAAATTTATAGTTTCCAAACGTCATTAAAAGGTACGTGGAAAATATACTTGTTCCCTAACACCTGTTTACCTTGATGAATATCAACACCTGCTTCCATAAATTATCCCCGACGTTTCCATACATGCTAACCTTTGTTAACCTTGAAGAATAACCACACCTGTCTCCAACCTGTTTCCATAAATTTCGTTCCCACCATTTCCAGACTCGTTAACCTTTTGTCGACATTGGAGAAAACACCTGGTCCCATAATTCATTACAAATATGTGACCAATGCCCAAACACTTGTTAACCTTGGAGAATATCCATACCGGTCCCCAACTTGTTTCCATAAATTATCTCCCACCATTTCTATACTCGTCGACATTGAAGAAAACACCTGGCCTCATAAATCGTCCCCACCACCTTCAACAGGAGAGATATAAAGCAGGAGCAAAGCTCAGTAGAGCCTGTATTAACAGGAACGCTACCGTGACTACATCATCTTCAAACAATATTACAACAGTCTTACTATGGCAACTCAAGACAGAAACGGAGGAGGACATGGTCCAATTGAAGTCGTGGACTCGAGACGTGGAAGAAGATCCGTTACCAAAGCAAAAAGTATCGAACGCATGGATACTGATAAGTATTCAAGAGAGAACTCTGCAGAAAGTGTACCTGACCATGGTGCGAATGAAGATGCTTCTGCCGGACTGCTTCAGGAATTTAACCAACTTGGACGGGGCGGCGCATATGACGACGTTATGCGGAAACTGGAAGAGTTCACTGTCGATGCTGAATACCCAATCAAGAAGGCCAGAGCCGTGAATACTAAGTATGGACGCCGTGTGGTGTTAGATTTGGTAGATAATACCAGTGTGTTTTTACCCGCACGATTCTCATCGTTCACGGATGATAACATTTTGAAATTAAACAGTGGACGTTTTGCTGTTGTAAGTCGCGGTATGCAAGACGTTGGGAACGCCCGCTTCATTAAAGTAGAATTGGTACGCATGGACTAGAAATTTGTCGACATATGCAACAAAAGATCAAATATATATATTTTATAATACTCAAACATTTGAAGTAAATTAACATGACACAATAGTATTCCAAGTTATGTGCCCAAAAATTAGCAATATAAATATGTTAAATGTAAACCAGAGTGTATTGTGGATGTGCATATGTGCTGTGATGTGAGAATAAAGAAAATTTAATGTAATTGTATAATTGTTATTAACCCTAGCAATCCTATCATGATGTTCACCTATAGGAGGAGAGGGGAGGGGATCATGTAGGTGTATATATATATATATATATATATATATATATTATGATATGGTAGAGAAAAAAACTTTTCACATGGGATAGTAGCACTGGTGTGAGAACTACAATGAATGCACTGTTTCATTCGGAGACGTGCGATGGAATTCGTCATTGGATATATTGTGATAAAGCCATATCATGGGGACCTTGTAGTGATTGGAGGTATTGTGATAATCAATGTAAATTTTTTAAAAGTGTTAAAAACATGAAGACGTGTGATAAAGGGACTGCTATGGAGAAGAGGACTTCAAGAGATGCGTGTACGCAAACAGATAATCTGACTTTAACATATGAAGAACTGGCAAATGTAAACAATTTAAATATGTTAGGGGAGTGGCTAGGACAGCTTGATAAAGTGTAAGATGATGGGAAGTAATAATAAAAAGTATTTTAATACAAAGCCATATTATTTTTTTTATTCCACCAAAACTGTAAAACGCTAACATTGGTTAAAGCACACTTTGTAGTATTAACACAATGGAACATACACTTTAACTGATTTCTTTGTACATCTAGATTGTTCTTCAATGACTCCAGGCTAGGACAGCCATGTAATTCCAAGTCCGAAATGTATCTGTTTAAAACACTTTCAAAAAACATCTTTTTGGACAATCCTTTCACATACACATCCATATTATATTTCACACACTCTTGAAGCATGGGCTTTAATTTGTTATAAGGTACAAATCCAACATCCCACTTCAGCCCATGGAACACATGTTCGAGAAAGTATTTTGATTTGACGTTTGGAACAACGTCATCGGGAGGAAGAAACACGAAATGTGCCATTTTCTCACCACACATCACAGCAACCTCCTTGGCGATGAATTTATTATTAGCTGTATAGAATCCTTGGACATCTAACACACAAGCAGACATTTTTTATATAATATTTGTGACAATGCCCGAGAGTGGTCTATACTTCAGTTTCCTGTCATGTATAGCGAGGCAGTAGATCTTAGTGTTAGCAGGTAAGTTTTCTGAAGCAGTGATTTCGGCTCTTATATTTACGGCCCCTGTTTTTATTTCCTCCTGTTGCTTGGAACAGTCGATGACGAAAAGTGGAGCCTTTGACACGAATTCCTCTCTATTTAACATCGGGCCAGAGGAGTGTCCATAATATGAGTTTGCGAATGCACAGAATCGATCATGTAATATGGCATATCGATTATTATTAGCATCAATATCGAAGGATTGATAAGGATACTTCTTGTCCTGTAGATATAACTGTACATCTGTTATTTTGTTTAAATCGAACTTTGACGGATCCCCTCCTACTTTTTCTCGGTCGGTTTGTATTCCGAACATGACATATCTTGGCTTCTGTAGTTGTGGGACTGTAGAAATATTCCAAGTTAATTTCGTTGTCTGGGGAACATTTGGATGTACGAACATCTGCCACTCTCTGAAGGCAATTGGTAGAGCGGAATCCTTTTCCATATATTTTGATAATTTTAATCTCTGCTGATCTGATACTCGAAGCATAGGCATGTTCCATATCACTTCCGTCAGCTTAACTTTACTCTCTTCCACTGTCACGTTTATACTATTTCTTGCTCTCTGCAATACAAGCTTCAGTCGAGCGTTTAACACAATCTTTTGAAAATCTTCCGCCGAACCCAATACATGACTTAATGGGATACTGACGTTAAATTTCCCATTATCTAATATTTTAGGGTCATCTTTTAAGTTACGACACCATCCCATATTTTCAAGTTGCTTACATTTCTGACCATCATAAGAGCACAATCCCTTCATAAGGCTTGCAAACCCAGGATAGCGTGTTCTGTCTATAATTTCTCCATTGACCTCGAGTCGAATTTCATCAAAAAGATTGACTAGGCCATTCATAGCCAGTTTACCAGTAAATGCAGTACCATCAGCTTTTGTCACTTCACCGGTTAATATAATATTGCTTCGGGATGGAAGTAGTTGTGATTCCTGGCTATGAATTTGTATTTGAATCTCATCACTTTCGTTAATAGCGGTAATATTAGTGGGACTAAAATAGTGATATTCATACTCTGTAACTGACTCCGAAAAGGCAGTATCCTCAGCGACGTCTAACGGACCCATTTCTATTAACTCGATATCCCAACAGTTGGAGGAAGGATTTGTTAGCTAGTGTTAACTGTTTGACACTACGTGTTGAACTGAAGGATTTGGTTTTAGCTTTTGTTTTAATACTATGTTTGGGTCCACTAAAATCAAGCCCCATTATTTAACGGGCTCTGATATGCAGACGAACCGATAGCTCTTCTCCGCTATTATCGATTATATTCCCTTCCTGGTCCAGTAACTTGACAGTGATGTTGTTGATTGATGTTGTATGTTTCAGGGGCATATAAATTAAATTCGATGGCGCTAAAGATATCTTAAAGCCAGGTGCAACTGTCGGAAAGAATTCATGTAATGTATGAGTCGGATTACCATTCGTGAATGAGCCCGTCGCCAAATTGCACTCGACTCTTATAACGTTTACTGCAAATATATTAGGAGGATACGTTGATTGGACCATATTATTATGTAAATATTTTTCTCTTTCATTATCCTCTGACAAGGTAGTATTAAATCCTAGAACCGATCCCAGAGAGTTCGGTACTTGAAATGTGATCGGCACTGGCGATGTTAATTCCACCTTTAATGTGGAAGCATTGGTTTTTAAATAAAATCCTCTAAGGCCTGTTGGCTTGTTTTGTACCATATGCATTTGCTTTTCTATTTCGGTAATCATTGCAGCCTCAATATCATCAATTTCATATGTGCCCGTAGGAATATGAAGTGTGTACTTTTTCACGGCAGTATCGGGACGGAGATCGTTTCCGTCCTTGAGTTTTATAGCAAAACTGTTATTCTTATCCGTAATATTAGGTATTGCGTGATAGGTGTTTAAATTAAGTAATGCTATTTCATATGTCAATGAAGGATCCAGATCTATCGTAGGATGATAATCCTGTGATAAAACTGTCGATGCTCCCGTGAGCGTAAATACGTTTGATATCATGATGCACCTTTAAGAGACTGTTTTACAATATTTCGGAACATGCCTTTTATAACTAGCAAATTGTGGGCGAAATGATTATAATAAAAATGCTAAACACAAATGACCGCAGATTTCCGTATCAAAATTTTGATATGAATTAGCATTATATTTTATGCTCACCCGTCGTAAATACTTAACAATTTCTTTAGGAGGAGGTAAATTGCCAAACGAGTCGAAATAATACGCATATCGACCATCCTTTTTAATTGCTACCCAGTGTGTTCCTGTGTTCAAGTGGCTATCTAAATTTACTATGACATTCTCTTTAGGCCAAGGTTTTCTGGGCAACGTATCGCGCATGAATACGCCTCTAAAATTAGGTATGCGTAATTTTTTTACATACTTAAGAATGTCGATATCGGTTAGGGCTTTTTTTTTAGCTTTATACACCTATTTTTTAAACCCGCACCTTTTGGATATGGACGTAAATATAAGCCCTTTCCCTTGAATTTGCTATCCAAAACTTTACCTAGTTGATCGGCATCATATGCTGACAGTTTTTTAAAAATCGGATCTATGACCCCACGTCCTTTTTTACCTAGTGCGATGGCTTCCATTGTCTGATTATGACGTTCGGATTCTTGTAACGATTTTTTATTTTTTTTTGCAGTATTTACAGCATTTGCAATAGCTGCACTCCCACCGGCTAAACTACCGAGTGCCGAAATCCCGGCCAATATTGGAAGTAGCGGTAAAATACCACCTCTCTTAGGAATTTTTAGAGTCCTTCTTTTAGGATTTTTACTTCGTTTAATTGTTTTTTTAGCTACCATCATTCGATTAATTTGCTGAGCTTGTACTTTTGACGTTTTTCTTTTGCTACTCATTTTTTTTACCCCAGCTCCCATTTTTACTTTCCCTTTCATTAAATTTGTCACTAATAATGCTGCTGCCTTTTCTTTAAATGAAGCGTCGGGCGCTTTTACACGTTCCCAAGCCCTGTTAGCAAGTTCTAAATCGGCGATGCGACGCGATGATTTGTCGGAATGCTTTCCGTATGCAATATCGTGATGTTTGCAAGCCTCATCAAGTTTATTTATGCCCGTATCTCCTCGTGCCAAGCGACGTTTTAGTTTTGTTCCCGGACCACAAAAGTTATATCCTGGTATGTGTAACTCGAGTGGAAGCTTGTTTATGATAGTGTTTAAAACTCCTTTTCCAGAGGTCCTTCTCCGAACACGTCCTGACATGATATGAGCTCCTGTTGCGTGTGATGTGGATACTTATCTATTTTTTTCTATCAACATTACAGCATAATGTACAAGTTCCAACTTGTTCCTCTCCCCATCATAGTACAATCTTTCTCCTCCTCCTCCTCCTCCTCCTCCTCCTCCCCCTCCCCCTCCTCCTCCCCCTCCACCTCCTCCTCATGTCACGTCCCATCTTGATACTCCTCCTCCTCCGCAATCACAAGTCAGGTTGGCCGAGTGGTCTAAGGCGCCAGACTTAAGTTCTGGTCCCCCCGGAGGGGTCGTAGGTTCAAATCCTGCACCTGACAATTTTTTTAGGTCGTATGAAAGATATTAAATATTACGTACACTTTCCTTTACACATCAGTTTCTAACACATCACTCTACGGCAATGTTCGTATGTGGTATTTGTAAGGCTGCTATAAAGCGGAGAGATAACTTCAAACGACATGAACAATATTGTCAATCCAAAGAACTGAACTTCGGTACACTACCGGAAAAGCAGAGCATATCCCTACCGATAGCAAATATATGCACAACCCCCCAAACACATGAAGTTAAGCATTCCGTGCTGTTTCCAAACACAATAAGATGTATCATTGCAGGCCCGAGTGGATGTGGGAAGACGAACTTGTTACTGAACCTAATTTATCATCCAAATGGGTTGAAATTCAAGAATATATATATATATTCACCCACGCTGTATCAAAACGCATACAAGAATTTGGATGATGTTTTAACACGTACGCCGGCCATTGGATACTACAAATTTCACACAAACGATAATACAGTTCCACCGCCTGCGGAAGCGAAGTCTCATTCGCTATTCATCTTTGACGATGTTGCTTGCGATCCTCAAAAAATGATGCAGCAATACTTTAGTATGGGAAGGCATAAGCATATTGATGTGTTCTACTTAATGCAGACATATTCCAAGATACCTAAACAATTGATAAGAGATAATTGTAACTTTATCATTCTCTTTCAAATGGACCTTATGAATCTAAAACATGCCTATGATGACTATGTTAACTGTGATATGTCATTTCCACGTTTCCAAGAAATATGTAGAAAGTGTTGGTCTGCTAGTAAACACGGATTCATTACCATCAATAGAACAAAGGAAAAAAATAAAGGTAAATACTGTTTAGCTATAGACAACAATATAAACATTGACTCTGAAGACATCGAATCATAACTACAAGGAAGTTTGAATGATACACACATACACATATACACGCACGAAATGAGTTACATACGAGAGGGGCAACAGTTTATCTGTAGAGACAGATCGCTATATCCACGTCCGTTTATTACGAGACGGAGAAATATGTATCCTACTGAATCCTTCCACATGGACATCCATGGAAATGTTGTATTTGACAACGTGCGAATAACTGGAGTTGCTGATCCCGAGGAAGCATATGACGTTGTGACGAAAGGTTATGTGCTAAAAGAATTGGAGGAAGTTCAGAAAAATCTATTATCGAAACTGAATATCGATATCAATGGTAATAATAATATCTTGAGTAAGGATGATCAAAATAACATAGTTTTTAACAACGTGCGGCTAACACACGTAGCACCGCCACAATTACAAGACGATGTGGTAACAAAACAATATCTTTTAGCACAGCTTCAGAATCAAAGTCATACGTTTGTTACTAGTGATATTCTTACGACCCTAGAAGGACAAATTTCAAGTCTTGTTCAACAAACGCAAATTCTAACTCAAAAGCTGGAAGTAATTATGAATAAGTTTGATACTATGTATCAAGTGAACTTTAACTACATCCAGTCCATCCAACATCAGAACAATGATACGAGTGCTTATACCCTGAGCACTGGAGATGATTATTTCAGTTTCCCAATAAATTGCGAACTGTTGGATATATATATATCCCACCCAAGCATTCCTTCTGAGATTGTATACATACACTTGAACGGTAAGGACCTAATTTTAGATGACTCTCCAATTTCGCTTACTACAACGGATCAACTATCTTTTCACGTAGCTGACAAACGTCATAAAGAAATACATCCGATCTTCCTAACAATTATAAGTCGTACAAAACTTGGAAAATACGATTATCCGAACAAATATATATCGTAATATTTGACGGCATTATTTACTCTTCATAGAGATGTTGCTCAACGAACATCAAAAAAAAGTTCTGCGCGACATCATCCGTCATAGCAAAAGTATAAAACAAAAGCTTCTTGCATTACAGACACAGGAGCAGGATGATTTCAATATGAGCACGAAGTCCTTACAGCCCGTCATACTTCCGCTGAAGGAGCTGATCAATTTACAGAAAGGAGGTCCGCCTAATGAATCTATCACACAGGATACTGACACAGATAATACGAAACAGGATGATGGGGAAGAAGAACCATATGCTGGGCTGGTCACGCCTGCACACACGCCTGAAAAAAAAACTGGACTGTCCACCTCTACATATACACCTGAAAAAAATAGACCTGCGGATGAAGTGAGAAGTGAGGCGCTAGTCGACGATTACTTGAATCCGTATATAAGCCCATCGCATGATATGAAAGGAGTTGATAGAGTATTTGGACCGACATATGAAGACGGTTTATTGAAGCTTGGAAACGTGGAATTAGTATTTAATCCAACTGGGGACATTCTACTAGCAAATGATAAAACATACAATGTAACACATGGGCTACTTGAATTAATATTTAGAGTAAAACCCGAACATTATACTGATGATGACTTGCGGAACTATAAAGCTATTTTAGATGATTCGAACGTGCATAGAGTAGGACATGCGAAAGATGGACCTGTTATGGTGTCATTTCATCGCAAATTTAAAACTATTATCGCTCCAATGTATAAGGAAGAAAAGACAAAGACGAAAAAAGGCGGTCTCATATCTCCATGGAAGGATGTGCATATTAATCATAAGATCGACTATAAGTACTGGAGCAATCCTAACTTATTGGTAGATAGACTTAAACTGTTGATAGCTTCGTCTCAAGCAGGTAATACCGCTCATGATAACGAGATAAAAGAGATACTGGGAGAATTAAAATTAAAAGGATATATATCAATATGAGCAAGCATGCAATTGCAGGTGAACTCCATAGGTCTGCAAGAAGAACATTTGATAGAAGACATGTTATTACGAAAGGTTTATATGACTTATTTCAAAGTGATTTAATGGACATGACATCGTATGCTAAGCAGAATAGAGGATTTAAATACGTTTTGGTGGTAATCGATGTATATTCAAAATATGCATGGGCAAGGCCTTTGAAGGACAAGTCGGCACAACAGGTTACGAGTCAGATGAAGAGTATTCTACAAGAACTTCCTACGATGCCAAGAAATTTGCAAACTGATAAAGGAAAAGAATTTTATAACAAGGACTTCCAAGCACTAATGAAAAAGAACGGAATAAACCACTACTCCGTACATAGCACGATGAAGGCTTGCATAGCAGAACGTTTTATAAGAACTTTAAAAAGTAAATTATTCACTTATTTTTCTGCACAGGGGTCCTATAAATGGATTGATATATTGCAGCATTTTGTACATCAATACAACCGAACAGAACATTCTACAATTAAAATGAAACCTATTAATGTTACTAATAACAATTTACTTTCTACAATATTCAGCTATAAGAATACGATGAAACGTAAACCTAAATTCAAAGTTGGTGACTCTGTACGTATTTCGAAACATAAAGCACTCTTTGCTAAAGGCTACCTACCATCATGGACTACTGAACTCTTTAAGATTGCTAAGGTGCAGCTAACACGACCTGTGACTTATCTGTTGAAGGATTTTCAAGGGAATGCAATTACTGGTGCTTTTTATAATGAAGAACTACAAAAAACTAAATATCCTTCTACTTATTTAGTGGAAAAAATTTTGAAAAAAAAGGGAAATAAAGTATATGTACAATGGTTAGGTTTTCCAAGCGACCAAAATTCTTGGATAGATATAAAAGACATAGTTGATTGAATGGCAATGTTACAATGAATGTGCTTGAATAAAATACATTATTTAATAAAAAATTGTGTCTTATTTCAGGATATAAATGGAAAGGTTTATATTTTTCTAGAA
Source organism: Ectobius pallidus (assembly GCA_964059195.1). Lineage (NCBI taxonomy): Eukaryota > Metazoa > Arthropoda > Insecta > Blattodea > Ectobiidae > Ectobius > Ectobius pallidus. The sequence continues at coordinate 213,352,560 of CAXKWD010000002.1, forward strand.
CTCCTATTTCCCAATACTTCTTACAATGAGCCTATTCATATGTTAAGGATATTGACATGGACTCGTAAATGAGAAGGCAATATAAGTAACTTTTTTTTATTTATTAATATGTACATATTATATAACTTTTTTTTACATCGGATGTATTCAGCGGGGAGCTCCATCAAATGATCGTAATATGTCTCTCCCGATCTGAAACACAGATTGATGAGGAATTTAGAACTACTATTTACACATAATAGGACATAGAGTTAATATCACATATGCATATTTTACTTACTGCGAAACATATTTGTATGAACTCCATACATGACTCGTCGCATCCCCGCGTCCAAATATCGGCCCTCCCCCGCAGTGGGCCGTCGCACCTGGTGGTATGGCGACGGCCATTACACTCAACGAGGTGGTGCTCGGCGCCATGTTGCCCCACGAGATGGCCGCAAGGGTATTCCACCTCCATTGGATTAAGTTGTAGCAAATGTTCGTATGCCGCCCGAGCCTCAGGTGGTGATGGCGGCGGCGGTGGGTGGAGTTCGGGCGGTGGTTGTACCTCGTTGAGGTATTGAGGCTCGGGCGATGCCGGCGCCGGTGACCTTGCCTCGGGGAATAACTCCGGCGGCTGCGCATGTTCCCCTTCTAGTATCTCAGGAAGGGGTGACTGGGCCCTCTGCGGCGGTGGTGCCGGTGGTGATAATACCCTATAATAAATTGAGATAGCACTCGTTACATATGAATTTCAATTTAAAAAATGTATGTGTAAGTCGACTGATATGTGTTGGTTCTAGACTTTATAATTAGAGTTATTTCTACTATTTAGATATGATTTTTTAATGTATGATAAACATTGTTCTGTCTGTTAAAATGGAATTAAAATGGTGGAGACATTATTCAGGAAACTTTCTATTCCTATAGCATTTTATACTGCTAAAAATGGTATTAAAATCGAATCATCTGAAATATTTTAATACTTAATAAATATAAAATATAATAAAATATAATAAACTGTTGAAATGGAATTAAAATGGTGGAGAAATTATTATATAATTTAGCTTGGATGTATACATTAATATACAATATTATTACTTACATTAGTGTCGGCGAATACGGCGACGATGGCTCGTCGCTAGCGCTTCTTGGAATTATCCTTAAGTCCATCTGAACTGAAGATTAGTATTACCAATGATATTTTTGTATTTCTCCATTACCGTATATATAGCGCTCCTGACTGTTAGGTCGTATTTGCACATATCCCCCACTTGAAATATTTTGACCAATAATAAAAGTACAAATCCCACCAAGGATCGGGAAAACCAATAGCAACTCGTGAATAGGATCCAACCAATTGGAACAACCGCGGCTCGTGCATGCGCGCGCACGTCTCTTCTTATACCACACAATGCAGAAACCTTGAACAAGTCCACTTAGGTCAATGCCAACTTGTCCTTCCAAAATTAACATACGTGGCCGCTTGCTAACTACTTCATACAATGGATCCATTCATCAGTGCCGACATGAACACCTGCACATATAATTAACTTAAATGATATCCCAACTTGTCCTTATAAGCATCCTAATACGGACATAACGGGCAACGCCCAAATTAACATACATCGGCCAACGCCTATCATAAATTTTCCGCTTAGGTCACATACGGACAACGCCCAAAACAATAGCTCGATTCATCAATGACAACATGAACACCTGCACATATATATATTAACTTAAATGATATCCCAACTTGTTCTTATAAGCATCCTAATACGGACATAACGGGCAACGCCCAAATTAACATACATCGCAACAATTACTCCATCCATCAATGTCAACATGCACACCTGCTCATATAAATTAACTTAAATGATATCCCAACTCGTACTCCAACCAAACAATGCGATAACCTTGAACAAACCAGTTCAGGTCACTGACACATGACACATGCGCCGCGCCACCACATGGCCAGGTGCCAAAAAAATGTGGTCTTTCATGGTCGATGTACCACTTTCTTACTACTGTACAGTTTGCCAATAAAAAGAGGATAGTTCCACCAAGCGGTACAAAGTTTTGTTCTGAGTATAGGCCTATGCACTTTTAACTTTAGAGCAAGTTTCTGTTCATGAAATAACATTTATAGGCTTATGTTACCATTCTTTAGGCCTGATGTTACAGGTTAATGTAAGAAAATGCACAAGTCAACGAAAGACGATGAATTCCCAGTTTTTTTTTTTTTAGTAAGAAGAATATAATACTTATTCAAGCACATTGATAAAATAGAACACAAGAATGGAATCTGCACAATTTCATATTAAAAAAAAAAGTCGCTTTGGGGTGGATTTGAACATGAGACCTCTTGATCACTTGTCACGCATGTTACCCCGAGACCAAGAACACACTGCAAGGAGGTGTTGTCCATACCGGGTACCAAAGGAGCCTATCGCATCAGTGGCGCATAGAATAGAAAAAACACCGTATTTCGACATTGGACTTTACTTCGGAGCCCTGCTAGTTTTCTTATGTTACATTATTGTATTATTTCATTCATTGGTACCATAATACGCTGAATATTCTTGTGATAAATGCGGATGTGTGCCTCGCTGCAGCCCCATACAGCGGAATAAAGATGCTGGTTACTACCAACCTATGCATATTCTCAGAGCTTCATGTTGTTATTTATTAAGAGGTCAGGAATTACTAATCTGACATGAAATGAAGTAAAATTCAATTCTGTAATTTAATTGTCATCAATTTTCATAAAATAAATAGTCATTATACAACAGCACTTAATATATAATCGAACATATGGGAACATTTGTTTTCCATGCAGATGCCAACTGTCCATGGCAACTGAAGGAGGCTTTATAAGCTGTCCTTCATTGAGGACGCTATAAGGGTGATTCTGAAATTTCGTGGCAAATCATGTCCCTGGCAATTTAAGAAAAAAGTAATTTAAGTATGAGTCAGCTAAATATAATATACTCATTAAGAAGTATCATTTTGCTTTATTCCAACTGAATTTGAGGAAATGTATATGATTAAACATTTTTAAAAAATGTTTAATGTGCTGGATGTCCACCTCCATGGAATGTCCCCACTTGCATTTTGACATAATATTGTACCTGTTGCTTCTAATATAGAAGTGGAAAAACTTAATAAAATAAGTAAAGTTAATCAAGGGAACGTATATGATTAAACATTTTTAAAAAATGTTTAATGTGCTGGATGTCCACCTCCATGGAATGTCCCCACTTGCATTTTGACATAATATTGTACCTGTTGCTTCTAATATAGAAGTGGAAAAACTTAATAAAATAAGTAAAGTTAATCAAGGGAACTTCTTTTATTCTTTATTTGCAAAATGGATTGAAAAATAATAAAATATATTTTGTTATGGACTCAGAAAGTTCTGTCCCGAGATGTATGGTCACCTACATGGACTAGTTTAAAAATTCCATAAAAATCCACTAGGAGGCAGCAGAATCAAGAACACATACATGAGGAGAAGTTGTTGGTAGCCATTTTGATTACTGGTTGTTTGCTGTAAGAGGTAAGCTATCAATTCTTCTAGTTGTAAGACATATAATTGTAAAAATTGCTGGGTACTTTTATTGAATGTCACTTCCATGGCCTCTTTATATCAGTCAGATTTCAAAATAACATATAATTATGTATATGCACAGTTCTTAATCGTGTATATTTATCCCAAATCCAAGCAGCATGGCAATGCTATTTGTAGGTTAGGATTCTTTTAAGTCACACCTCAGATATGTCACCTCCATGGATGTCACCTCCGTGCCAATATTGCAGCATGGTGGTGACAGTAATCCATAGACGTGACACCTATTGATATATAAACCAACATAAACCATATTTTTATATTTTTCTTATCATCTTAATATTATTAATCTATAAGGCTACTTAATCTACAATAGATTTTTATTTTATTTTCATAGTTGCAATGGCACGAGTGAAAATTAAAAAAGACACAGCTGTTGACAAAACAAGAAAAATTAAGAGGGAATCGGAACAAAGAAGGCGTGACAGGATTAAAGAAAACCCTGAACTGTATGAAGAAATGAAGAGAAAGGAAAGAGATAGATACTACAGGAGAAAACAAGAAGGAAAAATAAAAATTGTTTCTGACTTGACTGATAGAGAGAAGCGTGCTCAAAGAAAGAACTGGGTTCAAAAGAAAAGAAAAAGTCGAGAGAAGATGAAAAATCAGAGAAAATTGCAGGAACATCTCTTGAATGCCACACCTCCAGAAAGTGGTGATAATGATTCAGAAATAATTGGCATTCAGAATAATATAGCTATGATAGGAAGAGCAGGAAGCAGTCGGAAGAATATTGGACGCAAGGCTGTAAATAGAAATAAAACAAAGGCATACAAAAGAATAAAATTGCTTGAAAAGGTACTTCATAAAGAGCGACAAGAAAAGTTACATTTCAAAAAAGGAAGGGATAAATATAAAAAAAAGACTTCAGCGTTTCATAAATGCAAATAAGAATTTAAACAGTCCAAAACATAAGATACATGCAATGTTGAAAGGGGAAAAAGTTTCACCTAAAGTTAGGAAATTCCTTGAATTTGGCTCAGCATTGACAACTCAGATTGAGGAAAATTTTGAAAAGAATTTCAAATCTAGAAAATCGAAAAGAGCATTTGGATTAGTTCTTTCTGGAAAAATAATAAAGAAATATAAGTGCATGCATAAGGTTCAAATTAAGTCATATTGGAAGAGACTATGTCAAAATGAATCTGAGAATGGCATTTTCGATGCTATTAAAAGATCTACCAAATATATGACACGAAATGAAATGAAAGTGAAAGCTGATGTTGTAAGATTTTTGGAGCAAGATGATAATAGTAGAGTTGAACCTGGTGTAAAAGATTTTAAGTCAAAAAACGGAGTAAAGAAGCAAAAGAGAACACTCAATGCAAGTCTAAAGAGTTTACACAAAAAAATTGAAGTAGAGTTCGGTTACAATGTTCCTTATTCTACTTTCTGTGCATCCAGACCATTTTGGGTCTGTTTTTCTGATTACAAAAAGAGAAACACCTGTGTTTGTGAGAAGCATGATAACTTTGATTTGATATTCACAAAGTTAAAACAGCTCAGGATTATCCAGTACCAAGATTCAGATCAGATGATTAAGTCACTTTGCTGTGAAAATGTTGTAAAGACCAAAGAAGAATGCTTGGGAAGAAAATGTGAAAAATGCCTGGAAAAAGTTATCATAATTCAAGAATTCGAAGATAAGGTAACAAATGTAGACCAGTGGGTAAGGAAAAAAATAAGTCTTATTATCAGAGGAAATAAAAAGCAAATGGTTAAGGTTGTCAAAGAGAACAAACAAATGTCAACTAAAGATCTAGTAGGTAAGCTGATTGAGAATATTCCTAAATTTATGCAACACATATATAATATTGTCCATCAATATAAAGCATTGCATGACATCAAGAAACAGCTTACAAAAAATGAAATTCTACTACATGTAGATTTCAGCCAAAATTATGACTGCAAATATTCTAGGGAAATACAAAGTGTACACTTTGGAGGATCACACGAACAAGTGACTCTTCATACTGGTGTTGTATACTATAGAGACTCTTCTGAGGATATCAGGGTCTTATCATTCTGTTCTTTGTCAGAGTCTTTACGTCATGATCCAAGTGCAATTTGTGCGCATCTTAAAAAGATACTAACACATGTCCAGACTGTTGTCACAGAAGCACATACTATCCACTTTTTAAGTGACAGTCCTTCAACTCAATATCGTAATAAGACAATGTTTCAATTCATGTTGACTTATCTTCGAAAGTTCTGTACGATGGCATTAACTTGGAACTATTCTGAAAGTGGCCACGGAAAGGGGGCTCCTGATGGAATTGGAGGGACATTAAAGAGAACCGCAAACAGGTTAGTTGGTGAAGGGACAGACATACCAAACTTCAGAGAATTTGTGAAAGTTCTATCAAGGGAAGTTTCAAACGTAAAACTTTTTATAGTAACAAAAGAAGAAATAGAAGAAATTGATGCATTTATTCCACCCAATATTCTGCCATTCACTGGTACAATGCAAGTGCATCAAGCTGTCTGGAGCTGCATTAAGGAAGACAGACTAGAGCTTCGCTGTTTGACTTGCAACGAATGTGCACCAGGTTCAAAATGTGCTCATTTCTACATTGGAGTATTTGAAATTGGCAAGAGTGCTAAGAGTTCTTCAAACAGTATCCTTTTGCATGTTTCAGTTTAAGATTATTATTATTTATTCTATATATCAAGCTAGATTAATAAAGTAGTAGTAAATAAAATATTTTAAAAGTCAGTTCTTTTCACACATAAATTTAGAATATATAAAAGTCTTTCAGTTCAATAGTTAGCTAATTTAATGTTGATTAAAAATGTTATTTTAAAATTGCAACTAAATATTTCATTGATTAGACATTAAATTGACAGCCACATTATATATAATTCAACTAATTAGTTATCACCAAACTTTCAGTTTTTCTTTAACAGTATAACAGTTAATGATCGACTAAGTCGAAGGAACTGGGTGAGAACAATATATCCCAGCAGTGAATCAGAAGAAGACATGATGAAAACTTATTCCTGTCCTGGAGATAAAAATATTCTAAGCATGCAACCTGTTAATGAGCACATGAGACACTCAGGCATTAAATTAAACGACTATGTTGTGGTCGAAGTGTTGGGCAAAAAAAATGTTAAGCAGTATTTGGGAAATGTGACCTCTCTTGAGGAAGACTATTTTCAAGTCAGATTTATGAAAAGGTGCCCTGATTCTAAAAACAAATTCGTTTTCACAGAAGAGTCTGAGGCTGTTGTGGCATATGATGAACTAATTTGTATACTTGAACAACCAAAAGTCAACAATCGTTTCCATTATATTTTTGATGCGATTCCTACTAAATGTAACTTAGTTTAAGGATTGAGCCTATTGAGCTTAATAAACAATTTTTTTCATTTCCATGTAATTTTTATGTAAGCAGATGTATATTTTCAAACCAGCAGCAGATTCCCCTGCATCACCTTTAATAATAATTTATCAATGTGATTAACTCACAAACTTCTCTTGTCAATATCATGAACATGTCAGCTCCATGGAATACTGTGTCACCTCCATGTCGAAAGAAAAAAAAACTTGTTATTTTATATAAAATATTACTAACCTTGACCTTGGTTTTCTGTTTTTATGTATTCAAAGTGTTACAAGGAAACTAAAAATACAACTTTAACTTAACAATTTAAATTTTTGTTTTTTCGAAAATACACTGCTGAGATTTCCACATAATTTCAGAATCACCCATAAGAAAGAACCGAGAATTTGATTTTGCATTTGAAGAAGGTGCCTTCTTTTTACCCTCCTTTACTAAGGAAGGCTTCAGGAGGAGTTGAAGGCTTGTTCCAGAATTCCGCCCTAAGTCCTTAATATTCAGAGAATTTGAAGTTTTAAACTTATTTTTGACCACCCAATTACAATAATTTTTTAACTTCTCTCTTTGAGGGAAAAATTTCCATATTTTATGAAATGGCAGAATAGTACCCGGTAAAGTGCAATGTTGGAGAATGAGCTAAAGGCAGAAATAAAGAGCTATCGCTGAGGATTTTTGCATAGAGGAATTCTTATCCTTATCCTTAGCCCTGACTTCGCTCCTCTAGATTACCATGTGTTTGGACCCCTGAAGAACGATTTGCAAATGATGATGAGGTTAAAGAAGCAGTGCATTCTTGGTTGCGGACATAACATAAAAACACTATTTTCTGGTGAAATAAAAAATGGGTGGAATTATGTGAGACATGTATCGAGATGAAGGATGATTATGTTGAAAAATGACATCTTGATTGTATCTGTAATTGAAATATATACTTCACAAAAATTAGTTTGCTGTTATTTTTTGAATCACCCTCCTATGTGTGTTAAATAAAATTTAATTTAAATAAACTCATTTAACTCTTCAGTGATGCCTGCCATTTAAATGGCTTCCTACTCAGAGATGGAGGCATTGCATTTGGAGGAGATCGGAACTCTTGTCTGGACAGCACGAAATCCATGCCTCAAACCAACTGAGCATGTGTGGGTTATGCACACCAACAAAATTATAACAATCTAATGGCTATTCCACATTGAGAAAAAAGCATTGCTCTTATGGGCTACAGGGTTGCCGTGAATCACCTACCCGAAAGACAGAGATTACAATAGTACCGTTAGCACCTCTCTTTCTAACAAAGTACAGCGTGCTCATAACTTTCAGACACAAATACACAAAATACGTCAGTTAATGTTAGGCCTGCCAACTGACTGTCTGTTCTGTGAGGTAATAACTAACTATAATAAAATTATTCTATTAATAGTATAATGAAACAATGAGACATTCGCGCATCAATAAACGTATAATAGTATGCCCACAGTGTTTCGTTTGCGTTTAATTTCGCTTCACAACTAGCCATGACAATTGATACTTCCACTACTGAATTATGCTGTACTGAAACTTAATAAAATTGAGAACTGTAATTATTAAATTTAAATGAAGTTAACAACAGGCAGTAATATTCTGAATACTCGTCACCGCTGGAAGTCAGGTACGACACAGAGGGAACCCCTTGCTCATTACCAGGAATGCATTCGTTCTATTGTGGTTGCCTTATATAGGCCTACATCAGTTCAAACATTAGCTTAAATACTACTATAATAATAAAAATAATATTAATATTAATGATATGATGCATGGGATGTATTATCTTGCCTCACGCAGCGGACCTGGGTTTGATTCCCGGGCGTGACAAGTTGTCTAGGTGGAATTTTTCCTCACCTGTGAGGCGAATGTCGGGTAACTTTTAAGCTCTTGTGGTTCCAGGATACCATTTGACCGTCATTATGAACAGCATAATCATCATCTCATCCATGCCTTGTTCAGCATGAGTGTGTGAGCAACTGGTGAAATTAGGGAGGTAGATCATGGTTCTCATTCACAGCATTCAGGATCAACGAAAATGTCGGAGGTCGGTTTTCAAAAAAGAAACCATGAACTTTCCGGAGGATTCCAGCCCTCACAAAATCAGAATATGTTTATTTTCTGCTGTTCTTCCTTACTCGTTTCAATGTCTTGTTCTTTCTCGGAGTCACAATAGGCCCGCACGAAGCTTCGTTTCGAATTTTAAATATTGACGACAGTGACGCGCCTGTCGCTTCGGCACATTCTTTTGTGTAGTAATTACCACTATGTCTAGGATCCCTCATTTAATATATTCCTACACTTGGAATACAATTTTTCATGAATTACTATTTAATACTTTGCCCTGTTTGCGTTTCACAAACGTCTTCACTGTACAACACAGCTGCCACTGATAAGTAACCTCGGCTACTGTAGCTGCATTTGCTTAACTGTAAAATTTTACCCTTAACTGTACCATCCCTCCTCTTGACGCCTCTGGCCTGCATTTCAAAGCGGATTACCCTTCGTTAAAATTGGCAAGGCAGCTCAATGCCGCTCTGCGAAATAGTTTTCTTACGTTATTAAAATAAATGTATTTCCTCTTAATTTTAATAGTATGGAAACATTTAGCATAAGAAAATGAAATTGTTCTTACTGAAGATGTGTTTAGTGAATTAAAATGTATTATTTGAAGTCTAGAAAACAAACAAACCCAGATTGCCAGCATCCCAAACAGAATGCAAACTGTAATTGAAGTATGCCCCCGAACAACACTGTAACTTATAGGCTTATAGCGTATTTTGTGTGAAGTTTGGTTTTTACTGGAACATCAAAATATCAGATGTTCTGCACATGGAAAAAAACACTGGAAGGTAAAAAACAGTAGTAGCACAGTAATGAAAGTCAGTCTGTTTTTCTGCCAGATGAAGAAGCGTGCGCATACACCTAGTAATCGTAGCAGCCATAAACTACACTACATTAAGTACTGTGGGATGTATGTAAATAAATAGGAGTGTTGTATTTATTAGAACAAGCATGTTTCGAACGGACCTCATTGTTCTGCTGTAAATTGCAGTAACACTAAAGGAAGAAATCCGGAATTGTATTTCTTCACTTTCCCAAAAGATCCAGAAAGGTAAGAACAAAAATATACACAATATTTATTGTAGGCCTACTCAGCCATTTCATAAAATATGGGAATTTTTCCCTCAAACAGAGAAGTTATAAAATTATTGTAATTGGGTGGTCAAAAGTAAGTTTAAAACCTCAAATTCTCTGAATATTAAGGACTTAGGTGTATCTGAAGTGGTTTCATGTGTAAAATCTGTTGATTTACTTATTATTGCATTACGCGCTCTTTCACGGCCTCTTATTCTATATAAGAATGTGAAGTGAAAAAGATGTATTGTTGGCCATGCATAGAGTAAAGAAGTATCTGAGGGAAATATTCGATAAATTTCGGAAATTATTCTTTACGGCGGAAAGTTCCAATAAACGTCTGCAGTCACTTGTTCTTTTTTTAAAGTTTGTTATATAGCCTGCGCTTTTAGTCGCATCATTGAAAGAAGAGATATTTATAGGATAATTAGCGTAAAATTGTGTCTTGCGATTCTGTACAAGGATATGAGAATACTGCTAACTTTTATTTGGGCAGAGGAAGTTATGTGACTTTCACATCAGATTTTTAACATGATGTTAACACAGCAACCAGATTGTCTACTACACTTTTGCCTCCTATCACTTCTTAACTTACTGACCAGTCATTCATTAAACATACAAAGAAACACACAAAGAAAGCACAGAAAACATATAAAGGGTGCAAAATCTGAGTATGGAATTGTTTGAAACTCTTTGCGTGTAATTACTTGCTACTTCTCGGTACATTTTGTTTTTAAAAACTTAAATTTGATGTTGTATAACAGAAAACTGAAAATGTGCTTTTATTTTCTTCATTACTTTGAAATTATAGGGAAAGTTTGTTTTGGAGGGCAGTGAATTATTTGTCATTTATAATGTAATTCAGCTAACAAGAGAACTAAAGTACCATATTTATCAGAATATAAGCCGCACTTTTTTGCCTAGATTAAGCCCAACAAAATATGCATGCGGCTTAAAATCGCAAACAAGTGTTTTTAGGCAATAGTGGTAAAAAATGTGCACAATATAGCCTGTTGATCTATCGTGGCTGGTTCCCCTCCTCCAAGTACCGCCACTTATCTATTATCTCGAAACTCCAGAACTATCGATATATTAATCGATTCAACATTGAAAAAACATCAATTTTAATTGAAGCATCATAGAAAATGCGTAAAACTGCATAAGCAAGTTACGGTATGTTCATTTTATGACGTATGTTTTGAGTATTTTGTCATTTTTGATAGTGGTATTACGAAATATGCATGAATTATTAGTTGCTCAGAAGTAAAAACAATGTGTATGGGAATGCAAATAATGGTAATTTTAAACTGATGGTAACTGAAAATACAGTTATGAAAAATAGAAAAATGGCACGAAATTTAACACTGAAAGTTATAGGAAGAGTTTTAAGGTATTTCTTTAACAGATTTCTGTTTTCTTTTCCAGCTATTTTACTTAATCATGTTAAATAAAATTAGAATTTCATTAATTAAGTCAGCTGAAACTTTCTTTTTCTTATTTCAGGCCTATTTCAGCTAAGAAATGTGTTACTTTAATATTATGGAAATGAGGCAACTTTAATTTTTCACTTTGGGGTTAATTTAATAATTTTTTTTTCCCCTTTACACTCTACTGTTAAAAAGGCAGGTGCAGCTTAAATTCAGAGAAGTACGGTATTACAATTTCTTAAATGATAGAGCACACTTCATTGGTTCTGAAGCATATTATACAAATTTTAGAGCATATTTCGTCTAGTGATAGAGCAACAACTAGAGCGTGCCTTCACCATTAGTTCATTATAAACATGTTAGCCAATTCTTATGATTTTTCCACTTATGTTCACTAGCATAACATTAAGACTTACCAATGAATCCCTTCTTAGCCAATTCCAGAGTAAACCGTCTTGTGATTTTCTCCAATTCATGTTCACTGTACCTCTTGGGGTCAAGCTTGAGTCCAGCTTTGCCACCACCAAATGGGACGTCCACACAAGCACACTTGAAGGTCATGAGAGCCGACAGAGCTTTTACTTCATCACGACTAACATCCTCTGAGAATCGTATACCTGAAATCATAACAAGAAAGTAGAGTTCAATTGGCTGCATTTGATTATACACGAGCAATAAATAAATTTAATTTTCATTACTAATTAATTATTACAGGAAAATCATGACTTTGGTTACCATTTGTATTTAGCAATTTAGGTCTATTCTACTAATTCAGTTCATCGGTTACAATTAGGGATAGGATTTTTAGGTTTTAAAAAACACTGTTTTGGATTTTTCAATAAGTGAAATAGGTTTTTATAGTATTGAGAAAAGCCAGAAAGTAAAAACATTTTTGATGATGTAAACAGTGGAGCATAGGCTACTTAATATTGAGAAAAGTCGAAAAATAAAAACACTTTTGACTCCACTTACATCATTTTTAAGAAAACTGGACTAGTTTCGGGACTGTTTCTCCCAAAACTAGTCCAGTTTTTAAAAAGTTATGTAAGTGGAGTCAAAAGTGTTTTTATTTTTCAACTTTTCTCAATATTAAGTATGTTCTACAGTTTACATCACTTCGTTTTAGTTTGCTTTAGGTTTTTTAGGTTTATTTGTCCAACACGTAGTTTTAGGTTATAATAAGGACTTAATGAACTTTCAATATGCTACATAGAATTCACCACGTATCACCTATTAGCAGGTGCCCGCAGCTTCGCCTACAGTAATTTATTCAGAAATTAAAAATTAAGAGCAACATAATTAAAACATTACATTCATTAACAATTACACGTGAATCATTCATGCACTAAACGATTAATAATTATAAAGAAACAGCTAAAAATCCGGCTTTAGAGTAGGCTACATTCCACGATTAGAAAGCATCGCCTGGTAAAAATGACCTCAGCTTCGAGTTCCCTGGCCCAAAAAATCCCTGTATAGTGAGTTTCGTCTATTCTGATTATCCCTCTTCCGTCTATGCTGAAAATTTCAGATATCTGCAGGCCTTGACATTCTAAACAAATGAATCAACCAGGGTGGACTTACAAAATCAAGCGATCGCGATGCTTTTATTTCCAAGGTATGACAAAAATAGTCAAAGCCACCTACAATTGATTTCACAACTGAAATGTATTACTGAGAACCAATGCTTCGAAAGTGCAAAAAATGCAAGTTCTCTGCTTGTTTTTCACTCATAACTCGCGAACGAAAGCTAAATTTAAAAATCCGGCTTCCCACCCTTCAGTCCACCTATGCTTAAAATTTCAGATTTCTGCATTCAGTAGATTTCGCTGGGCATCGCATACAGACAGACAGAAAGACGAACACTTCCTTTATTATAATAAAATTTAACTGAAAAATTAAGTTAAATTTGCTGAAACTTGTTTTAAGACATTAATATAGAATTTACATAAAAAGCCTAAACAATCAAAAGAAGAATGAGATAATAATAATAATAATAATAATAATAATAATAATAATAATAATGTAATTACAGCCAGAATAATCAAGTACAAGGCATTGTCGAATGATATAAAAGAGTACATTTAAAAGGTCAGATCATGCACTCCAGATATAAAAATGTCATTAACAGAGTAAAAAGCCTTGTTTAACAACCAAGTCTTTAAAATTCCCTTAAAACATTTGGTAGGTATATGTTTAGCAGAAGGCGACAACATATTAAACATACTGATTCCTTTAGATTCCCAGCTATTAAAAGCCTTTGACGTGCGAAGTTGATTGGTCTGAAGAGCACCACAATTTCTTGTATTATAAGAATGAATTTCCGATCGTACAGCATAATCATTTATTCTTTCCTTAATAGAAACCAATGATGAAAAAATATAAATACACGGAAAAGTTAATATCTGAGAATCAATAAAAAGCTGTTTACAATGATCAAAAGTGGATTTCCCATTTAAAATTCTGATAGCTTTCTTCTGCAATATAAATACCTTTTCAGCATGAGAGGAGTTTCCCCAAATATGAGTACCATATGATAAATGAGAGTGAAATAGACCAAAGTATATCTGTTTAAGAACTTGTTTAGAAACTAAGGAAACAAGTCTACGAAGAAGAAAGATTACTCTGGATAATTTGTTACACAACAAAGATATGTGATCGTTCCATGTTAATTTCTTGTCAAAAACAAAACCAAGCAATTTCACTGGGGAATATTCTTTGTCAATATCTCTTAAACTAAAAATAATTTCCTGAGTTTTATCTTTATTAACTACCATCTCGTTTCTAGTAAACCATGATTCAGCGGACGTTAAGATATCTACATTCGTTTGCCTAAGTAAAAGAAGATCGGAATTCATGCTTATAAAAGACGTGTCATCAGCATACAAAACTGGAAATGCATCAATATGATTTACAACATCATTAATCATAATAATAAATAGAAGAGGTCCTAATATAGAACCTTGAGGTACTCCGCAGACCAAATCAACAAAATCTGACAAATCACCATTTATAAAAGCACACCGTTTTCTACCAGTAAGATAGGAAGTACATAAATCTAAACAAATTCCACGAATACCATAAAGATGCAGTTTACCAATTAAAAGTTCGTGAGAAATGCAGTCAAAGGCCTTGCTTAAGTCCAACATACTCAGGGAAGCATATAACTTATTTTCAAAACCATTCAAAATATGATTTACTACACACTCAAGAGCAGTCACAGTAGATTTACCCTTCTGGAATCCAAATTGCGAATGCGTAATTATGTTATTTATTTTTAAAAAATGACTCAATTGATCCTTCATAAAATATTCTAAAAGCTTCGAAAAGATGGGTATAAGTGAAATAGGCCTATAATTTGCGATGTTTTCTCTACTACCTTTCTTAAACACAGGAATTACTTTACTGAGTTTCAAACACTCGGGGAATATCCCCTTACTGTAACATACATTTATAAGCATAGCCAAAGGAATTGCAATTTCATTAATAGTTTCTTTAAGGATATAGTTAGAAATGTCATATATATCAGTGGATCTAGATGGCTTGAAATGTTTTACAGCATTAATAACATCAACAGGATGAACATTCTTCCAAGAAAACAAACTCTGAAATGGAATATCATTGTCAATAGGCTGTACCATACCAGTATTTGTTGTAGATGTACAATTAAGACGATTTTTTAAATCACATACAGAATCAATACAAAAGGAGTTAAAATCATCGGGTGAAAAATTAATATCCGAAGTTGTGTTATTATTGCTACCGGTACAATCCTTTACAATTCGCCATGACGCTTTGCTTTTATTGCTAGAATTATTGATGTAGTCATCATTCGATTGTTTTTTAGCATCAAGAAGCGCTACCCTGTATACCCTTTTATAATAACGATACGCATTAAAAGCTGCATCAGAGTTTGTACATTTCCATATAGTGTGAACTGCTCTGACTTTTGTACGTAGATCCTTCAAGAAGGGTGTATACCAATTAGAACGAGGCTTTTTAAAATCATCCATAATAAATCTACGATGAGGACAACAATTATCAAGGTTTTGAATGAATATGTTTAAAAATAACGAGAATGCTATATTAGGGTCATCGCACAACATCAAAAAACTCCAGTCAATATTCCTTAAATTAAATCTTAGGCAATTTAAATTATCATAACGTAAACATCTGGACACACCAGACCTTTTTAGCCTTGTATGAGAAGACCTAGTATTACAGGATACAGACATAAAAATAGATGAATGATCAGATATTAAAATATCCTTAACATGTATGTTAAAATGTACATTGCTAATATTAGTTGCAATATTATCAATACAAGAATTTCCACGTGTAGGTAGATTGTTAGTACAATAAATATTATAAGATTTTAATAGACAGATTAAATCTAACACAATAGGAGAACGAACATTAATGTCAATATTCCAATCAGTACAAATAATAATTTTATAGTTATATTTTCCCAAGTCTTGTAACATGTTGTCTAAAATACGAATAAAATCATTTAGGTTACCGGAAGGGGAACGATATAATGATATCACCAAAATATTAAGGTCCGTTAATAATACAGCACAAGGTTCAAACTCTTTGTCCTTTGCATAACCACCAAGGTCAATACACCGAAAAGACAATTCTTTCTTAATGAATATACCAGATCCTCCATTCTTAAACGTATCACGACAATATACAGAGGCCAAAGTATAATTGGTGATACAATAAAAATCAGCCTCAGCGAGGCTTAACCAGTGTTCACAAAGACACAATAAGTGAGGGCTATTATGTCCATTACTGTGGTTAAGGAAATCTTCCAGACTTTCAACTTTGTTACGAATACACTGAATATTAAGGTGCATTATTGTAATAACTACGTTACCTGAATACGGTTCATCCCCATTGCGTTTATGCTTACAACCATTTTCAGTGGAAAAGTTGGGGGACTTAATATTACTACAGTCAGTTACTGGCCTATTTTCACGTCTGTTCTTATTCTTGGGTATAAAAAACGTCTAATCCTAGTATTTACAGGCCACAATTCAGGATCCATGACAGATTTCGCATTGTCCTCATGTACACTTATTTTGAAAGAGGAATATTCCTCAGGGTGACGTGAATTCAACTGTTCAACCATTACTTCTGGATACGATGGTTTCAAGAACTGGATTAAATTCTCACTCTCAACAGTTGGTGCAAGCCTATACACATGTAAAGGAACAAATTTAGGCACTCCCTGTAGCTTACTATTATTTTCGTTAGCTGCCATTCTACCAGCAATAATTACCCTTTGCTTCTTGCGTCTAACTACATCAGTCCACAAAGTATTATCATTGGGTAATTTATCATCAGAAGAATCACTCTGGTCCACCAGCTTATTTTGATCATTCACAATTACATTAGAAGCACCTTGTTTGAGTACCGGTAAGTGAGTGTTATTTCCATCAGTCCTAGAGTTACCCTCTAAAACAGGTGGCATAGTAGTTTTACGTACCACACGATCCAAAGTTTCAGTTACCTTATACGGCACCTTAACCTTACTTTCCTTCAATGCACCAATAGACTGTTCTCTCTGCATGAAGAATTCAACTTGTTTTGTCAATATAGCTACTTTATCCTTCAATTCTTTTATAATACAATCTTTTTGTTTTAATACATACTTAAATAGACGAATATCAATTTTATTTTCAGACCCAGCCATATCAGTGAGCGCATCATAAAAAGCAACATCATCGTCGCCTAGAGCATCTTCAGAGTCACAACACTTAACCGTATCGTTGTCAATCGGCGCTAATGAGATTTCGGCTCACATTTGACCTGTATTTAATCAAAATAAACCACAAAATCCTGGGGAAGTTAAGTGCAAGAGTCCGCTATTGGGAGGAGTCCGTTAAGGGAAGTTTCACTGTAGTATAATTTCATTTCAATTGTGGCTTTAATATCTAATTAAAATATGCTCCATTAAATAAAATTCCAACCAAGTTCTTAGAAGATGTTGACAAACTCTTACGATCAACCATAAAAGAGATTATTAGCTTGCCAAATGATTGTCCAAATGACATGCTTTATTCTCCGAGAAAATTCAGGGGACTGGGACTCGTTAATGCCGAATGGGAAGCTCACATTCAACAATTCAACATCGCTCAATGCCTGAGTAAAATATATGATGAACACCTTCCCTTTTGTAGAGATTTAGATCAAGAAAAGGAGGACATACTATCACATTTCAGCATCCAGTGTGACGAAACAACACTAACCAAGACAGGCCGATGGTTAAGAAATGAAATGAGAAAAAGATCTTTTGAAAAATGGTGTGGACTCCCTCACAAAGGTAAAGGCGTTTCAGTCTATAGTGAAAATCCCAATACCAACTCATGGATATCCAATAGAAAAGGTCTCTCTTGTTCTCAGTGGACTAATGCAATCAAGATGTGTTGTAACATCTCTGCGGTGAGGTCTGTACCTGGAAGGAGTCAAACTACATCACTCTGCCGGCATGCAGGTTGCAATAATCCAGAAACCTTGGGCCATGTATTGGGTAGTTGTAAAAAGGGTGAATTATTGAGAAATTCTCGCCACCACCGTGTCCGTTCAGCGATTGCCACAGCCCTTCGACGACAAAAAGACTGGGAAGTGTATGAAGAGGTGCATTGCATCGCGGAAGATGGCAGTAATCGAAGAGCTGACATAATAGCCATTAATAGAACTGTAAAACGAGGGTTTATTTTGGATCCTACAGTTTGCTTGGAAGAGGATAGGGAACAAGCTAAGCGTGTGAGTGCGGAAAAGGAGGCCATATACCAACCATGCATCCCTCACCTTAGTGAGAGCTATAACTTACCTGTCAATGCATGGGAGGTGAAGGGTCTGCTTTTTGGAGCACGCGGTGCAAGTTTCACCTTTGTTAATACATTTCTTCAGTCTCTCAATATTTCTAATGACACTGTTGTTAAAATATGTATTAGGGTTTTAGAAGATTCGCTATTTTTATTGCACAATCATTTATATGGTACAGTCGGTCAAATAAAAAACGTCGGGCGGTATTTGATTAAGTATCACGAACGAGCATATGCGCATGTACAGGAAGACTTAAGGTTAGGTTCACACACGCCTCTTGTCTATCCATGTATTTTCTTGATTATTTAGTCAGTTTTGTTCCAAAACAAACATGTATAGAAGGCTGTGGCTATATGCCTCAAATCCGCCATATTCTTGGTTGCAAATTTTTATAATATTAATAATTAATAGATTCGCGAGGATTATGTTTATTCAAGGAGCATTTTTTTAAGATTTTATTTTATAATACCGGTACTTCTAGTGCAAAATCAATAACTTACGCTCAACTTCTGCAACCAATCTTAGCATCGAAATACGCGTCCGGCCAGATCAACGTTTGCTATGAAAACTTCCGGTCGCATTAGGCTATAGTAACGTTCCCACCTCTGAGCTGCTCTTTCATAAATATGGAACCTTCTCGCTGCTTCAGAGACCGAAAAATGCAGGTCAATTACAGCCCTAACTACACTTTCTCTCACGTTAGCATTTGTATGTGGCGATGACACAAAGCAAAATGAATTATGACAATGCATTAAGTTGAATATTGTGTGTTGCGCTTTCCGCGATTTTCATTTCTTCCCTCCTTGTTCATATTTTCCCTCCTGCCGCATGGCCTCATATGTTCCGAAAATGACCTGTATTTTGTGTTTTTTATAGGAAACTTGTGAACTAATGCGTCAAAACTTTAATTTTAACAGCATACGAGTCCCGACGTTTTTTATTTGACCGACTGTACTTAGAGTTCTTATGTTCCGTTTCAATTCAGTTTATGTTATTATGTAATGTATTATTCTTTTTATTTGTTTGTTCTGGATCTGTATGGTCACCTGGATTGCCAGGCAGATGACTTGAATAAAGTATTTCTCTCTATTACTAGGGACCGGATTTTTTTCCTTACTTCCAAAACAAAAAGCGCTCATACACTTTTTCGAATCATGTCCATAGGATTCACCCACATTAATTCTTTAGCACCTAAAAATACCTAAATGGGGTATAAAAACCTAAATATACCTAAACGGGATATAAAACCTAAAATATCTAATTTAGGCTACTTTTTGTCTTTTTTGTTTGTCGGTTGAGAAATCGGTATTTTGTGGAGAGACAATAATTTTTGTCGGGTTGAAATTAATACCACCAGCGTTTCGTTCAACCCATTGTCGTCTAGGATGGACAGTATCTAGAGAGGAAGTGTAAGAGTACCGGTGTATTCCTTTTAAAATATTCGTACGAACAACCATTATTGCCGTGTATGAACAAGGATATAGATTTCTGTGTTTTAAAGCGCTTGTTTGCCTTTAGTGCTTCCCTGTTATTCATACTGAGTGGTCACACTGTGAGTTTTAAGTAGATGTGTTAATTATGCCGAAACAAATAAAATAGAGTTTATTCCGGCAGTGGATTGGCGACGACCTGAATTTCACTACCGATGGCAAAATAATATTTTGTCAAGCCTGCCAGAAACACGTGAGTGTTATTTACCTTTCTAGAAAAGGGTGAAGTTTTTGTCCCTAGTTGATCTGTTGTGCGGTTAGCATGCGTAACAACCGAAAAAAGGAAAATAATCAGTTTCACGTTATCCACATCCCACCATAAAGTATTTCACTCACTAAATTAGAAGCATCGGATTCGAATCCTGAGAAGGGTAGTGTCTAGATACAGTATTAACTATTAACTAAGAGACAACAGGAAGAACTTCACAGTTGAGAATCTTGAAAGATATTTAGTGATATATTGTAACCAGGAAATGTGAGGCAATCTTATTTTCACTGCTTCTTTTGTTTATGCTTTCTTTCTTCAATTGTATAATATTGTACTAAAGCACGTTTACACAAATTTAAGTCAATTTTGTTAAGTTAAACTTTACAAGTATTACGTATAGAATCCTATGTAGCACATTCAAATTCATTAAACCAATCATTCTACTTGAAAACGATATTTTGGACAAAAAACCTAAAAAAAACTATTTCACCTAAAGGAAAACTTAAAACAGTGTTTTTAAAAACCTAAAAATCCGGTCCCTATATATTACTAAAACGTCCGTGGCTTACAAACCAAAGTAACTAACTTTAGACTAAATCTTAAATGCAATATTATCTGTTTAACCGAAACTGGTTTAAATTCTGATAGACCTCTACTGAAGAATTATTTTCAGAAACTCTATATTATGTGCACAGGAAGGACAGGGATTATGAAGCTTGTGGGAAAGCTTTAGGTGGTGGTGTAATAATGGCTGGTGTAGAATGATTTGTACAGTGAACGTGTCACTTATCTTGAATCAGATAGAGAGAATTTATGGGTCAGTATTAAGCTAGTAAATAATAGGTGGTTTTACATATGTTTCTGTTACTTTCCACCACGATCACCTTTGAATCTATAATATGCAAATTTTTACTCTCAAGTACTTAGTAGTGATATCATTATAAAAAAAAATCATTGTTGGGGACTTTAATACGCATAAATTTGGTGGGGATAACAATGACATACTGTTTCAAGAATTATCGCTATTTCCAGACTCTGTTAAGTTAAGAAAGGTAAACACATGTGCTAATTTCATGGGTAGATATTCAGATCTAGCTTTGACCAGTCTGGTCTGGAGGTAGCGTGCCCGCCTCTAGATCCAAAGGTTTCGGGATCAAACCCGGCCGCAGTCGATGGGTTTTTCAGGATGTAAAAATCCTTGGCACGGAGTCCTCCGGGAGGAACTTTAAGTTTGGGGGGCCCGTGTCGTAGACTTATGGCAAGTAAAAGAACTCCAAGCCTAAATTAGAGCCTCTGGACAAAATTTCTCAGCCCTTTCATGTCCAAGTAATACCTTAGTTTCCGGAGGTAGGTTAAGGGGCGATGGGCTTACCACCTGTCCCTCTGCCCTCTCTCGGAAAATACTGTAAGCGTAACAAAATTAGTATAGGTAATAAAACCTCCACTTGGAGGCCCTTCACCCCAACATGGGGGCATAGGATTTGACAGAACCAACATTCACAGTGTTGAGGTAGAGAAGCAGACTAATGATGACATGCTAGTCAATTTGAACCATATCATCCAGTGCTTGTTTTTTGTATTACTAATACTATCACCCCAAAAATAATTCTTGCCAAAGTCATAGATTTTACGAAAGGTGATTATCTACAGTTATATTATTTACTAAAAAAATTCTGGGGAAAATGGAACTTTGCGCCCCATCCGAGTCCCTCACTCCAACTCTCTAACTCCCTCCCCTAGCGGCGGCATTTGAACTACTAGCAGCAACAGTGGCGCCATCTCTTAAGCAACTGATGTAACAGAAAAAATAATTTATTTCTTCTTTAATCTCTTCTTCTCTTCCTCTCACCTCCTCTTCACCCTACCCACCTATTTGAGACCTATTCCTAATAGTAAATTTTGGATCGATTGGGATTCAAACTCGGGACCCCTAGCATTATAGCCAGGAGTCTTAACCACTACACCACGAGTGAATGTTGAGCTCTGAAGGAAGATTTCGTATATTTGAGTTATGATAGGGGGGTTTCATGAGTTTTAACGCAAGAATTGGCTTTTATAATTTTGAGATAGTTATGAAAAGAGTAGTATTGGTGCAAGGGAATTTTCCTGCATCAATTAAGCAACATTTTATGTTATAATACGGGTTTTTTTTTATAATTACGAAATATTATGTATGGTACAAGGGTATTTTTTGTATTGTGAAACAGCCTATTTTGTTACAAGGGTTGTTTTTATAATTGTGAAATATTATGTGGAGGTGCAAGGGGTTTTTTATTGTGAAATATTAGGTGACACATCAATTGCAATTATTCATTACTGGCGTTGAGGTTGAACAGCGGCATGATGGCATGCATTGTGGGGAAGCGGGGCTTCACGCGTGAAGCGGCCAGGTGAGTGGCGAGTGGAAAGGGGAGCAGCATGGGGCGCAAAGTTCCATTATTCCTAAAGATTGGTCTTCAGTCACTAAAGAAACTGACGTTAATTACGGAACAGATTGTTTCTATGAATTACTGTTGAGTGCTGTGGATAAATCTATTCTGAAATGCAACTTCTCAAAATTCCCTTATCTATGTTGGTATACATCTGATATCAATAAGAAAATTAAAAAGAAGCATAGACATAGAATAAAGTACAACAAAAATCAGGTTCATTGTACCATTTATTCTGTTATGAAAAACTGTGATCAGAGGTTCAGTAGGGGACAAATGTTGCTCATAGTAAATATATAGAAGAAACAGAATTAAGCCTACTTAACAGAAACTGTTTGGTTTTTTGGCAATTTATTAGACACAATAGGAATGAACTCGAAGGATATGAATACACCGTTTCTGCTGAAATTGTTGAGGCTTTCAAGGGATATTTTCAGATCTTCCAATACTGGTGCTGAGGATGTTTCTACTATTAATTCTACAGTGATAGGGAGAAAGCGAATAAGTCAAAATACCAAAGTTTCAGGAGAGACAAATAACAATTTATTTCCACAGCATTTTTACAATATTTAGTTCAGTCCACCAGATATTTTTACACAGTGTCTTATGCTATGTAAAAATATCTGGGTGGACGGATCTAAATAGTGTAACAATGCTGTGGAAATCAATTGTTTTTTGTCTCTCCTAAAACTTTCATATTTTGACTTATTCGCTTTTTTCCTATCACTCTAAAATTGTAATCCCATTAGTACAGGAATTATAACTGAAGATGATACATGACATGCTATAAAAAAGCTCAAAGCCAAAAAAATCTGTCGGACTTGATAATGTTCTGCCTTATAGTGACATTCTTGTTAAGCAACTGCATTATCTATTCAATTTATCATCAAGATATGGCGTTTTCCCTGACAGATTAAAAATTGAAAAAGTATGTCCCATACACAAAGGGGGTGATAAAGAGTTAGTAAAAATTATAGACCCATATCTATTCTTTCTGGTTTTTTTTTCTTCAAAAGTATCTGAAACAATTTTATATGAGAAAATTTATTTTTAAGTTAAGAAAACGCTGTAGATCAGCATGTTTTTATGTCTGGTAGATCAACTGCGCCTAATCTTGTTACTTTCTGTGACTATGTTACAGAACAAATGGATGATGACAGTCAGGTTGATGTTGTATACGGTACACCAAATTTAAAAAAGCATTTGATACAGTTGATCATTATATCTTATAGAGAAAACTAACTACATTTGGCATTACTGGATCCTTATTAGCTCTTCTAAAAAGTTATTTAATGAATCGAAACAGTATATCATTTTCAATAAACACAAATCAGATGAATTTATTGTAACTTCCGGTGTCCCTCAAGGGTCCAATCTGGACCCACTTTGTTTCTTATGTTTAATTAATGATTTACCAAGTGCAGTTTATAATTGTCAATGCCTGATGTATGCAGATGATGTTAAAGTATTCAAAGCAGCCATTCACTTCATGACTGTTCGTTGTTGCAAGAAGATCTTAACAATATATTTCCATGGTACTCTGAAAATAGGACGTATTTTTACATAGAAAAATGTCATATGATATATAATAATAGGGCAACCTATTCTGACCATAAATTTCTATGGGTGCAGCATTACTGAAAACATTAGTTTCGGTTAAAGATCTAGGTTTAATCTTTATAAGTAGGCCTATCATGGATTTTTCTAATCATGTTCTAAAATTAGCATCAACTTCAACAAAAATCCTACGGTGTATTTTTAGAAACACAATTAATTTTAAAAATA
The DNA here is from genome assembly GCA_964059195.1 of Ectobius pallidus. Lineage (NCBI taxonomy): Eukaryota > Metazoa > Arthropoda > Insecta > Blattodea > Ectobiidae > Ectobius > Ectobius pallidus. The sequence continues at coordinate 213,376,843 of CAXKWD010000002.1, forward strand.
CCGATGCTTTAAAAATATTAGGCCTATTCTTCTCTATTGTAAGGTCTAGGTTAGAATTCTGCAGTGTTGTGTGGAACCCTCATCAGATTAAATATAAATCTATCAGAATCCATCCAAAAATGATTTTTTAAATGCGTATTTTTTAGAAGTTTTGGATATTATTCAACAAAATACCGCAATATTCCTTATTCTATGTTATTATAAATTTTCAACACTGATTCACTAGTTGTTAGGCGAAAAGTTAATGGCTTAAAATCTTCATATAATTTAATCCTTTTAAGACTATGCATTTTGTATAATAATCTATGTAATGAATTTGATACAGATCTATTACAATCCAGAACAATCTTTTATAGAAATACTAGCTTAAAAGGCCCGGCGTCGCCCGGGTTTTGTATCTAGTAATATGAAATTAACTTATGGAGGACTTTCGATGTTGAAACTCTAGGTCCTTATATAATATGTATGTAGAATTAGAAATGAGGAAGAACGACCTATGACACTCAGACTATTCCCTCAGAAAACGCTAGATATAGCTTTTTAAGGCTCATAGAGGATGTCAAATGTTGCATTCCATTGCTTCTACATACTATCCCTGGGAGGAGTGCAAATACGAAGAAAAAGAAATTCCTGTTACATAAGATTGTATTGTCTAGACAGAAAATTGTATTTCTCACTCCCGTATTACCATACAACTGTTTCGGGGCTGAATTAAAAAAGAAATTCAATATCACTTTCATACTTTCCTCCCCAAAAACCTGGGACATAATATAAGTTACTGCGCACGTAGGACTGAAAATGTTCCATCCCATTTTGTCTTCATTTAGATGCTTAGGGCCTCTGATAAACATCCCTAGGCCTATTTCTCAACTAATACAGAGCCTACAGCTATGAGTGACGTATCAGTGGATAGGATTTGTTACAGACTTCTGATATAGCATACTCACAGGCACACACTTAAGTTGTCCCTGCGATACGACTGCTTATTCTACATCAAAATCTGAAGAGAGAAAATGATATTTTCCATGTCGAGGGTAGAGAAAGTTATGTGACTGCTTTATTTTCGTGGATTTTATTCTTCAAGAATTATTTTCACAAATGTATTAATTACATCGATAGTATCAGAATTTGTTAAAGCCCAGTATAATATAGTTTCCAGTCCGCCGCCGTGGGTGAGTCGGTAGCACGCCTGCCTTCCACTCCGGCGACCCGGGTTCGATTCCCGGCTGGGTTGGGGATTTTTCAGTAGTGAAAGATCCCCTCCCCGGGTTCAGGACTGGGTAGGTTAAGTCTTAGGTTAAGATAATGCACATTGTGCGCGATTCCTTAATTATTATAATATAGTTTCCAAAGCCCTATGTGAACACCGTAAACAATACTTTCGTTATGTAAACAATTGACAGCAGAACTCTTTAACTGTGCCTCATTTCACATTTCCAACTTTCCCCGTGGATTTTCCCAAAAAAACAAAATTCATACAAACCTTGTCCTGACAATTAGGAACACAACAAAACAAAAATCAGCCAAATCGGTCGAGCCATTCTCAAGTGATGCGGCAACATACATTTTGGAAATTCTTTTTATTAATATAGATTTGCAATTTATAGCACGCAGTCATAAAATCTCAAAGCAATTTAATTATTGTTCTTCTATTTGTTAACTTTATTAATGTGTAATCCTTGGAATTAAGTGTTCTTTTGTTGTTGTTCTTAATGTTTTCTTTATTTGACTGTCAATAGAGTCTACTATGTAATTTTTTTAGTTTAGTAGACTTAAAATAAAATAAAATAAATAACAAACTGCCTTAAGAATAGATGCATAACCTCAAAATTCAATCACATTCACCTGAAAAAACGTCTGGCTGTTATAGAAATTGGCCACCTTTGTTATTCATATGAAGTTGAAACAACGATATATCAGGGATTATTAGCACCGGTAACATTTTTTTCCTCAGCTTTGTAGGCCTACATAGGACATGTGTGGTATAAATGTAAATATATAAAACTGAATGTCACTGTGCCTATGGATCTGAATGCAATGGAAACTAGGAAATATTGGTGTCCACCCAACACCAGTTTACCTGTCCCTGCTTCTGGAAGTGATTGGGAACTTGGCAAGGATTCTGAGTTTCTTTCCTTTTCTGTCTCATTGTTTTGTCCTTATAACAGACTATACTGCATTTTTAGAATCACCATATGTCCTAAAACTGCTTTGGGGCAATGAACTTCAGTCACCAATAGTTTCATGAGTACCATACTTAAGTAATTAGTACATATATAATAATTAGTCAGATCGTGGTTGTGAACTAGAAGACTAGAATGATTGCCAGAGGAATTTTTCTCCACAACATAAAGTCTAACAGAGACAATCTATGGTTCGTGAATGCATATGCATATGCATATATATATATATATATATATATATATATATATATCCATCTTGAATGTTACTGTACAATAACAGTGGAGGCCCGATCACAAAAATCACTAATTTTATTTGTGTGCCTCACAGTACTGTATATGACAACTTGTCTGTCAGTGAGGTAGACCATTAAAGAAAATCAGGTGTAGGAGAAAGGTTCCATCTGGCTCTTGAAGTAAACTCTTAGCTCAGTTGGTAGAGCAGTGGCACGGATAACCAAAGGTCCTGGGTTCGAATCCCAGTATCAGAGGAATTTTTCTCCTATAATATTCTCATAGAATGATTCTGGCTATCACACTTAGCACAGCAGTGAGACCATTTTTGGTGCTGTGACAAATTAAATCTACAAAGTTTAGAATGAAGTTTTTTAGACAGTGAAGCTTTTCTAATTATTAAAAAGTAGTCAAACGTTTTGGTGCTGTGACAAATTAAATCTACAAAGTTTAGAATGAAGTTTTTTAGACAGTGAAGCTTTTCTAATTATTAAAAAGTAGTCAAACGTTTAAAACACTTTTAGCTCACTTTACGTACCATTACTAGGACATGTTTCAAGAGGTTAGTTCCCTCCCATCGTCGGCTAGCGGTCGACTGGCGCTCTGGCAACTGTGTTGTGTGAAGTTCTGTGTGCTGCCATATTTTTTTTTTTTCTTTGTGGCGAGTCTCACAACGTCATCTGCAGGTGGGATCTCGAAGTTCATGGTATGGTCTTCATTCTTGATAATAAAGATTTTTTCCCTTACATTCAATTCATATGTTTTTTCACATGTTTTAACAGATTTATATCTTTCTTAACATGGTGGTTTTCTGTCCAGCAGTGGTGAGCGACAGCAGATTTTTCAGTTTGCATTAGTCTCACGTTTCTTAGATGTTCCTTCATTTTGGTATCTAGGTTCCTCTTAGTTTGTCCAATGTATACCTGGGGGCAGTCATTGCATTCTATTTGGTATATGCCTGAGAGTTCAGTTTTTGGTTTGTTGTTTTTCAATGGATGGTTTAGTAGATTCCTAATGCTAATTTCATATTGTAATCCTTAAAAACTTTTTCAAATTTGTGAAACAATTTGGGGTGGTAATTGAACTTCTTGCAAACTTTTTTTGTTGTTTCCAGGTTTTCTAATGTACTAATTTCTTTGATTTTGTTCCTCTTTGTGTGTCTTTTGATCATCTTATCTATGAAGTTTATTCTAAAACCATTAGTGACTGCCACTTCCTGTATATGTTGGTACACTTTATTATATTCTGTCTTGGTCATTGGTATGCTTGTGAGTCTATGTATAAGGCTATGAAAGATAGCAAATTGGTGGGCATTGGGGTTATGTTCGTTGTGTTTTATGTAGTTATCTACATGTGTGGGTTTCCTATAAATTCCAAATTCTGTTCTTTCATGATTTCCAAGTCTAGGAAAGGTAGCCAACCGTCTTTTTTCCATTTCCATTGTGAATTTTATGGACAAGTCTTGTAAGTTTAAAAGCTTAACAGCGTCCTGTGAGGAAGCAATACAGTGAAATTAAGAAGGTCTGAAGTGGAAGCTGCAGAACTCTTTGAGTATGATGTAGACCTATAGACCTATCTAAATGTCATAATTCTGAGTATATTGTGTACCTTGTAGTGGTGTCAGCAGTAAATATATGAGCCTGACTGAATTACAATCAACTCTTGAAATTACATACCGATTTACAAGATTGTAAACAAAAAATTCAGAGACTGTCAGTCCGTTACTCACCATGTCAGTCCGTTACTTTGAACTTTCTAATTAATTGCTAACAAAGATTTTAAATTAGACAAATGATATTTATATGAGATGTTTCCAGACATTAGTCAAACGAATTAAGGTGGTAGCCAGTATTCTCATTCCCTATACATCAGAGCATCAATTGATTGAACTTATATTCCTGAATCTGTGGTTGACAAGCTGTCAGTCAGTTACCTGAATTTCAAAGATGAGAAAATATTTTTTTTTTGAGGGATATTTTAAAATAGTGGTACACCAAAATGAAGCTTAAAGTCTAGTCTTTAAAACAGTATAAACATATCTTAAGTAAATAAATTAGAAGTAGCAGCATTTTATGTTTAATTGAAAAAATGTTGTGCTTTGTCAGTCCGTTACCCGTGGAATTGCCCTTGAACAAGTCTCCTCCTTTAATTTAACTTATTTAGGATGTGAAATCAGTAATGATAAGGACAAAGATATAGACACAAAGTTAATGAGATTTCAAACAATTTCTGGAACCTTACACAATAAAACAAGACCTGAAACAAGGATGAAATTCTATAAAACTGGCAATTCCTACGCTACTATATGGATGTGAAAGCAGGGTACCTATACAGGGCACAATTAGCAGAATTCAAACTTGTGAAATGAGATTTTTGATGAAAACGAAAGGATGTAGGCTACAAGAGAAGATAGAATTAAAAATGAAGAGATAAGAAAGGAATTAGTAGTAGAAGCGGTAAATTCAACAACGGAAAGGTACAGAACAAGATGGTTGTAACATATTGGAAGAATGGAGGATGCCAAAATTAGCTTTCCAGTATGCACCTAAAGGAAAGAGAGACGTGAGAAGGCTGAGAAAGAGATGGAAGGAGACGGAACAGGCAGTAGCCTAAACCATGAAATGAAGAAGAAGAAGAAAACAAAGGATGGGTATCACACAGAATTTTAATGATGAAGAGAGCACCTGAACGGAGAGCATAAACTTGCCTGAATTAAGAAATGATGGTAAATAAATAAAATCTAGGTGATGTTACCAGAGATGCCAACTGCTACGGAATTTCCGTAGTTTCTACGATTTTCTTGAATTTGCTACGGCATTACGGAAATTGTACTAAATGTTACGGATTTTACGAATCCCAATATCTATTTTTAAAATGTTTCATTTATCCCGCGAACATAAAAAAAGTTAATGTGTCAGCAGAGATGCCTACTGTTATCATGAGAAATAGTTTGTAAAAAAAACTCCGTTGTGTTGGCAACATTGGACGTGAGTATGTGTTAACCAAAGATGTTATTTCTTACAGTTATAACATATTTGTAGTTATAACATCTTAGGTGTTAACATATTTCCTCTTTTTTATTATCACTGTAATGCCACTGACGACTGCTGACGCCGTTGCTTGCTAGAAGTTTAATTGAGTGTTGCAGTGCAAGTAGAATATTGAGGAAATATGTCTTGTAAACGTAAAACCAGTGACGAGTCTGATGGACAAAAATGAACTGCAGAAAATCAGCAGTATCGAAAGCAGTATACGGAAGTGTTTCCTTGCCTCGGACCTTCAAAAATTTCACCGAATCACGTCTTTTGTGAAACCTGTAATTGTGATTTTTCGGTTAAACATGGAGGACTCACACTACTGATAACCACCTTTCAAGGTTGGCATCTCTGTGTTACTGACCAGCGTTGAATTACAGCAGGAGAGAGAGGACTGTGCTATTTAAAAGTGAAAGGTACAAAAATAGTGCATAAATAACTTATGTATGCAGCTAACTTGTCAGGGGACAAGGCCAATTTCAAGAATAGACAGTGTGGAACAGGGGACATTCACAATGTCAATATTAATCATGGTTGGAGATCCGTGAAAACGGTTCTATTTTTAAGCAAAATAGGTTTCAAAATCTCAATATTTTGAAGACATTATTAATTTGGCAGTGTTATTTTTAAAATATGATCCACCATCAGCTGGGGTGACTTTGATTTCATGAGGTGGCTTTGCAGCCATTTCATAAAATATGGGAATTTTTCCCTCAAAGAGAGATGTTATAAAACTAGCATAATTGGGAAGTCAAATAAAAGTCTAAAACCTAGAGTTCATTGAATATCCAGGAATTATGTGTATTTGAAGTTATTTCATGTGTAAAACTTGTCGATTACTTAATAATTGCGTTTTTTTTTTTTTTTTTTTTCATTTATAGCATGATTTTAGCACTCCTTAATACCAAGTAGTCAAGAATAATAAGCTATTTCCTTTTTGTTTTGAGAAAATATGCATCTTAAGGTACAATTTGGTATAAGATTAACTTGAAAAATATGTGTGTTTAATTACTATGTAAAGTAGCAAAAAGTGACTTTTTGTCCCACCCTTAATGGTGATAGTTTTGTTAAATACTAGGAGGTGCCCGTGGCTTCGCCACGATAATTCTTTTAAAAATTAAAAATTAAGAGTATAATAATTATTAAAGCATTATATTTATTAACACTTGCACGCGAATCATTCATAAACTAAGCCATTAATAATTAATGAAACAGCTAAAATTCCTGCTTTAGAGTACATTCCACGACATGAAAGCGCCCCCTGGGAAAACTATATCAGAATCGATTATGCAGTTCCAAAGAACCTGTGAACCACTGCCTTCTTTATTTCTTAGATTTAGAAGGCAGTGTGTGAACACATAATACGTATTGTTTTTCAGCTGTTTATTGACATGAATATGATGTGAATTTTATTTGATGAATTCAGTGTAATTTTCAGAAATTATATAATGTTTCAAGGGAAGGAATGGTTTGTTTGGATTATTATTATCAGCGATATTTCAAGAGTTAAACCATCAATATTTTACTGCTGGTGCCCCCGGCTTCGCCCGCCATTATTCATTGACTCCAGGACTCTTAAGAAATTTATAGGCTATTGGCAGCTTATTAAAAATGTTTGTGGTTCAGAGCTATGAAAATTCTAAGTAAAAATAAAATTAGAATATTTGTTCATTGTGTTCATTTCACTTAGGCCTTATATAATAAAGAAACGATTTTCCTAAAATTGTAGTCTTCGTGAAAGTTTACACTGCGAGAGACGAACATCGCCGAGTATACCCGATGTCTCACGAAGCGGGCGAGCAAGCACGCTATTTAGGGCCGTTGAATTGTATAAGAGTAGATTATTGTAAGAGTTAAATAAATGTTTTGACAATTTTGAAACAGTTTATAATTGTTATTTAATCCCTCATACCTTCATTAATAGTAACATTAAGCCTCTAACATTAATAGCAGGACAGCAAATGAACTTCTGTTTTGCATCATTAAAATCATTGTCCAAATTATGTCCCATCCGTAATAGAGTTTTAAAAACAAATTTTAAATATTTAAGTCAATTTTAAATAATGCTTTCCACGTAGTCTGGAGAAGCCGTAGTAGATTTTACAGAATATGCAGAATCAGTTCTAATTCATTATTTATGACATGTAATGAATAAAAGTGGTTGTAATATGCTAGAATGTTCCACCTGTAATTATGAAATGGCTGTTTGGTAATAGTAAAAAAAGATCTTAACGTCTGTTGTGAGGTTTAAAATGTCAATGAGATATTTTCAAGAACATTGTTGATATCCCTGATCATTCTAATTTTGCATTATTTAAGTTACACTTTTTAATTCATAGTAGGCTAATTTAACATGAAAGAAAAACACTGTTCTTTGAAACTTTGCATACTTGTGAAAAAAAATTGTGCTCAAACTTCTAGATCCCCAGCTCAGATTTATAACCTTAAGAAGATTTTGATGTTTAATTATGAAACAATACTTCTTTCTCATTATTTCTGCATAAAATAAATAATGTTTGGAATCAAACTGGTTTATTTAAAGACTATTTCTTTCTGATACCATCGTTGGGGTGACTTTGACAGTCTATGTCTGCAAGCATGCTGATATTTTATTTTTTCCTGCAGTTAGAGAAAACTTATTCTTGTGTACATGGCAGATATAATAAGTTAAAAAGGTGGGGAATCCAAGCCGAAAAGACATGCAAGACCTGTTTTCCCATCCCTTCATAAGGAAACACTTGATGAAATGGACAAGGTGAAGAGTGTTGATGGAAATGTCTAAGGTAGGCCTTACTGCAGTAAAACAACACTTGTGAGTGCTTTTGAGGCAACTGGCATTGTATCAGTCAATCCAAAGAAAGTTATCAATAAATTACTTAGAACAGTAAACTCGCAAGATGTTGAAACTGCAGCTTTGAATCTTTGACTTACAGTAATTTATTTTGGAGAATAGTTTTGGACCAGTTGAGATGGATGTCTTGGAAGAGGAAGAGAACAGATGTAGCACCAGGTAAAGTATAGCTGGCTCAAGCACTCTTAAGTTATTCTACTGACAATGAAACTGAAAAGATGGGATGTATATATTCACTAAACTAACCACAGAATATTTTTTTTTTTTTGTTGAAACTGAAGATGCTATGTCTTTAAATGATTCCCATGAAGAAGTTGTAAATGTCAGCAGAGGAGAAATTTTGGAGTAAGTTAGGCCTATGTTGAAGACTTTTAGGAAACAGTTGTGTGTCGAGAAGTTTGTGCTAGTGAAAATGAAGTCCAGGGGGGAAAAAAAAGGGGGGGGGAAACAGCTTTCCTATAGGCTATGTAGACAAAAATTTAAAAGAATTTAAAAAATGTACAGGCAATGAGAATTGTTTTATGGAAATTTAAAGTCTGTAGATAATGGAAAACATATTTTTCAGCTTATACAAAACGCTTTTGTTGTTGACTTCCTGGGTATAGCCTGTCAGCCATCCTGCCTGAATAAAGAGCTGAACAAACTGGTGTCGGGCTCAAGGCCTACTTTTGAAAATAATCAATTTTGTGTTTCATGTGTTAAGTATGATATATTTGTTTAGTTTTGAGCTTTCAGTAAATAGCTTAGTTTCTATAAACTGGTTTCTATACATTTAAGATGACGTACCAAAGTCACCCAGTTTCAAAAATTTCATTTTGCTATAGTATAGCCTAAAAACTACCTGGCAGATTTAAGTGTGCGTTGAGGTTGATACATCTTGGTCAGTTTTAGCTATCATCTGATGTAATTTTAAAGACCCCATCAAAGTGATACCATATGCAGAGGTGTCTTTAACACACCATAACTTATTTTATTTTTTCTCGGCGTATGTTTAGTCTGATCTGAAAGTGAATAGGTTATTTAGAATCTTCAAAACAATGCAAAACAATAGACTATGTCACAATTTTTTTGATTTTCAATACATATTTTTTTTTAGAAACTATGACAGATTAAAGGTAAAAAACTATCAATGCACCCCAGTTGACGGCATGTAATTTTTTTAATCCATTTGTTACCGTACCTTACTAGCAAGTGTCCGCAGCTTCACCTGCAATTATTGACTCAACTGCTTGATGTTTTGTTTAAATCATTAATTTAACATAAAAATAATTAAAACATATTTATCAACACTGACATCCTTTTTGTATAAGCCTAAATTGCAGGAATTACATAATTTTTTTTATTAATTATATTGCTGAATATTAAAAATGTAATTAATTAAATGAACAAAACGAATCTTATGCTGCCATATGAACATACAAATTTGACATGAAACGATTAAAATGAACCATAGATTCATGAACCTTACCCAAATCACGCACAAACAATTTTGTTATTATAATTGATAATTAAAAAACTAAAAACCCAGCTTCAAGATGCATTTCACGAACAAAATGCGTCATCTGGGGAAAGAAAAGACCTTAGATTCGAGTTCCCTAGATCAAAAAACCCCATAGTGTGTTTCGTCCAAATCACACAAGTTTTCCCATTATGGCATGCATTCATTCTCCCCTTCTGTCCACCTATTTAAAAAATCAGATCTCTGCGAATCGTAAACAAATGAATCAAGATAGCAACGGAGCAAGGCCATCTTGAATTAATTTCACAATTGAATAGGCCTACAACAATCGAATTGCTCGTGTTGTTTCTTATGGAAACATTTGATTTTTGGCATTAAAAATCAGAATTTAGCAAAATCATGTTTTAGTGTGCATTTACATTATCAAACTAGGAACTGTCAAAATTCCAAGTCTCTACCTGTTATAATTTAGGCTCTACATTGATTCTCTGTCTGTCAGTCAATCATTCATTCAGTCAGTCAGGACATAAAATCTTCAAAAGATGGCAGGAAAATGTTCTCTTAACTACCGGTACTCTGATTTGGGAATTCCCTTATTCAAGTGCCCAGGATAATTTAAGTAGAGGATTTCACTGGCCGTGCATATCTAGTGAATAGTGTGCTCTTTTTGCTCCATGTTTTCCCCTTATTTTCAGTATAATGACAAGGAAAAAATGTCTTATAGGATCTGAAATCGACGAATTAATTATTCAAAGTGACAGTAAAGTGTCATAATTATCATTTAGTGATAGTAGCCTATGTGATGTTTTTTCCAAGATTGCTACCAGCAGGTTACTGAGAGTGAGAGCGGTGTAAAGCCGCGTTTAGACCTGTGGGCCTAGTTGCTGTGCCTCTCCAGTGCATCTGCGCATGCAACGGTGCAAGCTCATGCATGCACCTAGTCTCTTGCGGCTCCATTATTGTAGGCGCATGCCTCTTTCTGTTCACACCTGGTAGAAGTGCGCAGATGAAATCTATGCTTTGAATTTAGGTGCTGCTGCAGCTGTTGTTTATTTTGCGACAAAGACGAAACCGTAAGAAGAGCGTGAATTGTGAAAATAATCCATTGTCGTCTCAACTTTAAAATAACAATTTGCCGACCAATGACAAAGAAGTATATTAAAGGAACAATTTCAGTCAACTTATTTTTGTAGATAGGAAGTGAACTGAGTGGGTATTGAATAATTGTATCATTAAAAAAATCCCTTTAGGCAAGCCTACAGGCTGAGGTAGATTTCGAAGAGCTTTTGGTTTAATTTATTTCTTCTTCTTTAGCCTTGGCATGACAAACCCGCAATAATAACTGCAAAAAAGAGGAAAGAGCACTTTTTCAAACATTTAAATCTCGCCTTATATGAGAATAACCAACACCATAAAACGGGCTACGACCATACCACTAGATGATAAGAAAGGACTGATACCTAAATACCCTCAAATGCCACGGTTCTACGGCCTACCCAAAATTCACAAAGCTGGTTACCCACTTAGGCCTATTGTGAGTGCTGTTAATTCCTCCACTCATCCTTTAGCACGCCACCTAACAAAAAGACTCACTCCACTCAGCAGATCTACAGATTCATATGTTAAGGACTCTAAGCATTTTGTCGACATTACTAAGAACTGGACATTGAACGAGCAGGACATATTGGTCAGTTTCGACATTGTCTCTCTTTTTACAAGCATTCCAATTCAAGAAGCGGTCCAATTACTGGAACTTAAATTGACTGGCCTAGGCCTACCCACAGAATGGGCAAAACTAACTGAAAGCTGCCTTCAAGAAACCTTCTTTAAATTCCGTGAAGGGTTTTACAAACAAACCAGAGGCATGCCGATGGGGTCTCCTCTATCGCCAGTCGTAGCGAACATTTTCATGGAAAACTTCGAAACCATAGCAATTAAGAACAGTGCATTAAAACCAAGGTGCTGGCTGAGGTACGTGGATGATACTTTCGTCATCTGGCCTCACGGGGAAGATACTCTACCTACGTTCCTACATCATCTGAACAATCTACATGATAACATAAAATTCACTATGGAAATAGAAACAGATGGCAAGCTACCTTTCTTGGACGTACTGGTAAGTAAAATGCCAGACGGATCCATGAATCACAGTGTCTATAAAAAGCCTACGAACACAGACCGGTACTTGAATTGGGCATCACGTCACCCTACAGCAGTGAAACGAGCTATCATCAATACATTGGCCACCAGAACCCTCAGAATTTGTGACGGTGAGAATATCCAAAGTGAACTTGCATCCCTATCACATACTTTACAATGCAACGGCTATCCAAAACACGAGATAGATAGAATGTTCAACAAAACAAAAACCAAATTAGACTTAACAGAAAATCACTCAAGCCTAATAGGCCTACCCGATAAAGTTACGAAACCTAAGGTCAAGGCCTTTTTACCATATGTAGCGGGTGTGACGGACAGTATCAAAAACATTCTAAGAAAGCATAACATAGATACAATCTTTTCCAATAAAAACAAATTGGAAAACACGTTAAGGAAAGAAAAAGACGTAGAAAAACCAGGTGTCTACGCCATTCCATGCTCATGTGGAAAGCTATATATAGGCCAAACAGGACGCCCTCTCGATATCAGGAGAAAGGAACACATAAGATACCACAAACAAAAGAATACCGACCAATCTGCCATAGCCCAGCATTCAGAAGAAACCGGCCACAACATCCAGTTCAATGACACAAAACTAATATACCACGAAGACAGAAAATTCCCTCGCCTAATAAAAGAGGCAATAGAAATTATGAAGAATCCGCACAACATTAATAGAGAAAACGGCTGGAAAATGAATAACATCTGGCGAGACACACTTCAGAAACATGGGATAAACAGACACGTGACACCGCAGACGTCAGTTGGTAGGAGTGATAGTAATATACACAGCACACCAGACTAGTAGTTCAGTTTCGTCGTCTCTCAGAGGAAGGACATCACAGAAATGTCCGAAACGTCAGTTCTTAACAAAGTGACGCGGCTAAACCCGGACAGCCATAGTGTTTTAAATTGTGACTCCGGCCGCGGAAGCCTACGTATTCATCTTAGTTAAATATGTCATTAATTACACCTCCATGGATAGGACTCGAGAGTAACAGTAACGGAGGTGAGGGTAACGGAGGTGAGATTTTTCTCTAATTTGTCAAACAGCTTGGGAACATTTGAGGTTAGAAAATCTCAGTTCTAGAGTTTAACTTAGCATTCCTTATTATTATAATTTATAGCAAAAGTAAATATAAAAACATACAACTTTACTGTTGGGTGTAAGTAACGGAGGTGAGGAAGTACAATTACCAACTTTGCATTTAGCCCTTTTACACAAACAAAACAACACTTAAAATCACACTAAAAGCTTGGCTTTATATAAATGATAAGAAAACTGCCAAAAGTTGGAGTCCAAGGAAAATAGAAAGACTACAGTGCCATATCTGTGGAAATAATTGAACTTTTATATTGTTTCACAGAGGTGAGGTCTCACCTTGGGACAAGCATGTTTAGTGCAAAAAATTGTCTTTACAAAATGATATATTTTCTTTTCAGTTATTAATTACTCATTTTTTGAGCTGTTTTTTCTTGTTATAACACTAAAATGGAATAAAAATTAAAGCCTGTTGAATTATGAAAGAATGAAAATGACAAGTCAGGCATTGGGACATGACACGGAGGTGAGATCTCACATACTGTGCCCTAAAATGCAGAAAATTGTATGGTAACTTTTGTTTAAAAAGTGGAATATGGGATCAAATAGACCTTATTTCAATCTAACTTATCATAATAATGAAAAATCCATAAGTACTTATTTTAGACCAGAAAATCAACTGCGACATGAATCTGCCCTTTTCTGGAGAATAACCCGAATATAAGGAATAGTTACTTGTTTATTTTGTTTAAAAAAAATAAAAACTTGAATAGGCCTATCTCTTGTCAAAATTATAATACAATTTTCGCTGTTATATTAGTGTCCATTATTATGTTTTACTAAGACGGCTAAACTCGTTTGTTTTAAAAGCCTAAAAAGGGCTATTCGTTGAAATAATACCACTGCTGAAAGACGTATGAATGTCAACCTTTTATATTTGACTAGCACAGTTAATAATAATAATAAACATGCAGAATGATGTGATGGCATAACAGCTTTTCCATTTAAGACGTAAGCGAGCAATCGCGAGTTAAAGTACTGTACTGTTCGAATTTGTACCTAAAATGTTTTCGTAGCCTATTTGTACTTTGCGCTAGTTTTTGTAAATTACCACATACACTAGTTACAAATCCCGCTCATGAATGACACATGTTGTGCCAATGACCTACGTATTAAAGACTACACTATTTCTTGGTATGAGTTAAAAATTGTTCCTCAAAAATATATTCCAGTTACACAAGGTGGAATTATAAGCAATTTTATAACGTGCCATTTTTCAAGCATGGAGTTCTTACCTTCGATTGGAAAATAATAATTTATCGTCAATTTATATTAGGCCTAATAATTAATAATTTATATAGGCTAATAATTTATTCTATAAAAGAATTTAATTGTTTTAAATAATTTATTAAGCTTATTAAAAAAATAATAATAATATAAATAATTTATTTATATTATTTATATAATAGTAATAATATTTATAATAATTTATTATTATAAATAATAATTTATATTTTATAATAATTTATATTAATTTATAATTTAATAATTTATAATAATATTTTACAATTTAATTTATAATTATTTACGTTAGCAACCCAGAAGTGGATAAAAATCTTAGTTCGTTCAGAATTGTACCATCTTACCCTAATGTTAACTGTTAATAATGACTGACAATGTGGATTTGATTGTTTTCGTTGATTACCTCTCTTTAAAATTAATGTTAATAACAATAAATATGTATTGATATTAATATAATATAAAATTATCCGTTCCGCACCCACTCTTCCTCTTTGAGAGATGTTCATTATGGACTCTACAAAAACATGATTGGAGGCTTTTTATTTTATTTAGCACCGCTTTCGTTGTTCCCAAAGCATATTTGTCTCTTAGAAACTGCAAGGAATCGCTCCTTTTTGTCCTGTCCTTGTAGTCCGGGGAGCTAGCCATCCACAAACATGGACAACAGCGATAATCTTCCACGAACTCAATATTCCTTTCATTAGACCACTCCGCCATAATGAAAAATCAGAACAGAACCTTGGAAGACGCACGACTGTTGCACGTAGCTCCCCGTTTCAAATGGGAAGCTACTTGCGCCTACGTGCACCGGCGCAAGGTGGTTCGTGCGCACAGATTCCATGCATGCCTCACCCTGCAGCGTTGCATGCCCCGGCTTGCATCTCCACGTGACAGGCGCATGTATCTTGTGCGCATGCAACGTTGCACAGGTGTGAACGCGGCTTAAGTGACACTGGAGGCAATAGTGCACCCAGTTCAATGGAAGTGAGTAATTTTGATGCAGATCCATCATCTACTATTACAGTATACAATATCCAGCAAGGGCCAGTTCTGCCTTCTGATTTTGATCAAGATAAACTTACTGACCAAATTGAAATTCATAGCCGGTCCAGCCCTATATCCTCGACATTACAGTTTTAATATTTACGAAATGAAACGACGTTGAAAATGTGTCCCTAGGCTACGATTTTTTTTAATATTATTATTATTAGGACTAGCTTAAAAGACCCGGCGTCGCCCGGGTTTTATATTTTGTAATTGGAAATTAACTTATGAAGGATTTTCAATTTTAAATTCTTGGTCCTTATATAGGCATTTATAATTTGAAATAGGAATAACGACTTATTACACTCAAACTATTCCCTCAGAAAACGCTTGATATAGTTTTTTATGGCTCATAGAGGATCTAGAATTTTGCATCCCATCGCTTGTACAGTGCACAGCAAGCCTGGTAGAGGTTTAAATAAGAAGAAACAGAAATTCCTGTAACATAAAATTGTAATATCGAGGCGGGAAATTTCCCATTCTTATGTTACCATAAAACCGTTTTTGGGATGAAATTAAACAGAAAGCATTATCACTTTCATACTTTTCTCTCCAAAAACCTGCGATATAATATAATAATATACCGTACACATTACCATACCTCGTTTTGTTTTCTCTATGTCCAGGGTAGAGAAAGTTATGTGATTCCATTATTTTAGTGGATTTCATTCTGTAATATTTATTTATAACATGAATTATTTTGATAACTTCTCTTATTTGTCAAAAGTGCATTTCATTTGTTTTTTCCAAGCCCACCTGATACCATTTGGCAACAATATATTCTGTGATTTGGAATTGATAATTATATGTAAAAAGGGATTAAGTATTTTCAAAAACATTTAATTTTTGGCATTTAGAATCAGAATTTTTCAAAATCCTTTCTTAGTGAGCACCTACATTATGCAACGAAGGTACTGTCAAAATTCCAAGTCTCTACCTGTTATAGTTTAGGCTGTACGTTGATTCCTGTCATTCAGTCAATCAGTCAGGACAAAGCCTTTTATATATATAGAGATTATAATTAGATGCAAAATTTGTTAATATATAAGAATACATCCTGTAATTCTCTTACCTTAAAATACGTAATTCATTATAATAACATATAACTGACGGCCATGTTACCGACTTGCATTAGAATTCTGGGTATCAGGTTGACCAATATGACAAACCTTGGAGATAGGCTAAATATGGCACATTTTTGAAACCTACAAACAATGTAACGTAGCCTACATTATTTGAAAATGCAAGGGCACTTCGCTACGGCTGCCCCCCTCCGCTTCGTGCACTTAACTATGTGGTTAGTATTATGCCTGCAGACAACTTATCTTAATGCGGAGGTGGGTAGGCTACAAGGCACCTCGCCTGCTGCAACATTATACAAGGAGGACAGTTGGCATCCTGTTTCGCTGTTTTATGCATAGTAAAAATAAATTGAAAATAGGCCTAGGTAAAAATACATGAAAAAGTTTAAAATAGACTACAACTAGTTTTGCCTCTTTATCAATTCTTCTAACAAAAGTACGGTAAGTACAATTAATGGCGTGTTGATTTCCAAAAAGGAAAATTGTAATGTCGAGGAGATAGGGCTCTTGTCTTCATAGCCTACTGTAGGCCTATATAAACTTATAATGTGCTCAGTGAGACTGGTGCAGTTTCCGCATAAACATTTTCACGCTAAATAATAAAAATTGCTTCTGGAGCAGAATAGGGGCAGAATTTGGCAAAATCCAAGCTAGGCCAATATGTTGCATGAATGCATGATTAAGTTACTTTCAATTGGTTTCTCATTAACGTATTTTTTCTTTAAAAATTCCTTCTGCCCACAGCCATAAGACATCACCGACCGCAAAGGGTTAGTTAGAGGGCTTTAATACATAGCCCACCATCATGTGGCGGGTACTGAGTAATGCTAAAGAGGCTCTGGTGACTGTATGTTTGATATTTTGTAATGATGTATTGTCATTACCGCTTACGTTTAGGGTACAACAGTGAGCTGCAGTGCCAGCACTGAGCAGGTTCATAGCCAGGGTAAAGGCACATGCAAGGCTAGGTGGTCAGGGAAAGTAGGGAAAAAATAAAGCTCTTTCTAACAATGCTTTTAAAAATAAAGTTAAAAAAATCCTGTTATTGTATCAACCCTTTTCTGTCCATGAATTTCTTGATATTCAGATGGTAGACTTACCAATTTAGTTATGCTTAATTATGCTTTTTGAAGGAGAGATTTCCTCTTAATCCTAATATAAGTATTTTATATCTCAGTGTTAACAAGCTGTATCATATATTGTATTAGACTTAAGTGACGAAACCATGAATTTTGTAACAAGATTCTTCTGGTGAATAAATTGAATTGAATTGAATTGAAAAAGTGGGCCGGCAGGCAATGGGCAGAGATTCGGTGCTGCATAACCTAAAACTATCTTTCACCTTGATTTATTATTCGAGCAGGACCATGCTTGTTAAGCAAAAATAAACTTAATCTATGCTATGTGGTGGCAATCTTACAGGCTAGCATTCAGAAGAATGATGTCACAGAACGCCTGCAAACATATCAAATTAAAGGGATAAATGTAATATTTTTGTGGAATGTAAACTTACCTCCTTTACAAGGAGTCCTATGGGTGCTATGCTGGGCCCGGTAACCAGTTATCATTTCATAATCTCCATTATCTCGCCTGAGTGGAAACGATACTTCAATGATATGATCACACTGTTGCATTAACATCAATATGCCTTTAACTTTCTTCTTTCTATCTTCCACTGACATTTTATGAACCTTCATGTCTTCGACCAATTTATCCTCCGCTACCTGGCAGGCTCGATGAAAAAAGTACTCAACCATGTCAAAAAATCTAGGATTGGGTGAATCGGGAACATCCTTTAATCTGTCTGGAATCTGATGATCAGCATAGGATCTTGAAATGTTCTGTTGGAATCCTGAGGAACATATTTTTAAAAACGCGTTCACGTCTAATTGTGAACAGGATTGCCTCAAGGGCATAACACTTTTCGTAACAAATCGAAGTTGAAACATGGTTTTGAGGATCACTATGTTAACTTATTTTCAGTCTATAATACTGCACGTCGTCTCGAACTTTACCATATATAGGAATACACAGTACACACACACACACCTCAAATCCACAAAAGAAAACTACATAGGAGTCAGAATTTATTAATACGAATTACGAAATCTATGACTAGGAGGTCGGAGGTCGCCGGTTCCCTTTACTGCCACTCCTCCCTCGGCTGCTTTCTTTCTCTATGCTTTTATGCTTGGAGCAT
The DNA here is from genome assembly GCA_964059195.1 of Ectobius pallidus. Lineage (NCBI taxonomy): Eukaryota > Metazoa > Arthropoda > Insecta > Blattodea > Ectobiidae > Ectobius > Ectobius pallidus. The sequence continues at coordinate 213,395,432 of CAXKWD010000002.1, forward strand.
GGAGTACAAACACTGCCTTCTAAATCTTACAAGCCATGCTGCTTGAAATCTGGCAACACAGGAGGTAGTCCTATCTGTGGTGGTCTGTGGGAAGCATTTGAATACGTTTTTATTGCAGATAATTTTCTTCGTCACAAATACTGACTTTATTTAGGCCAAATCAGTAGACCTATATTACATAGCCTATACTTGTGATGTGCATAATAACGTAACGTGCGGTGACTCCACATATCTGAAGGAATTCGTAGTTTTCAGTGTCTCCTCATTATACGTTATGATGTCGCGTTTTTTCTTATTTTATTGGTAATAACCTCACTTATCCTGTTAGGCCTACGAGCTCTGTTATTTGACCCACAACAGAGTCATATTTTATTAAGCTACTACACTTCTCTGGGTCATTTTGTACCACCACTGAACTAGTTGTCTCCGGTATAATATAACCTAGAACACTGATATCTATCTTCTTGTCACATGCACTTTGTGGAAGACTATGCCCATGACTGTCACTGAAAAGAATAACTTTGCCTGATTCCTTGGAAGCACTCGGCTTTCCGTTATTTGCTGTCTAAAAATCATCCATTCGTTCATCCTTGGCTCCAGTGGTGAACTGTGTTGATTCGCCAGGTTAAGGTTTGAATCCCGTTCATTGGCTTCACCAAACTGTAGGAAAACGCTGAATCGATTTTCTAGTAGTAATATTGGGAGAATAGGAGATTGCATATACTACGATTTGGCGTCTACCAGATTGAGATGAATTAGGCCTACTGTGAGCAGCTTGATATTTTGATGAAAGTTCATACCAGTAAAAGAGACTATATTTCTCTTCAATTCTTCTTTAATACCAGCCAATTATTCCTGAAGGACACTAATATCCTACCGTACCTCTCTCTTGTATTCGTTTGTAGATGGTAATAGCTGATGAACATGAAAATATTCTATGAAAAACTATTCTCTGGTGTACTCAATTCGAGGCGACGGTGTATATAAATATCTCATTTTGTACACGGTTTTTACCTTCTCTATGCTCTCCAGTTGCTCTTCAGGTGTGTCTAGATGTTCTCTAAACCATAGGCGATGATGACTGGGATTACTTTAAGCTGAAATATGCTTAATTTGCGATGATTCGGATGGAGTTCATTGCTTTATTTACGGCATGTTGATAGCCGATAGGACTACCGATGCGATGTTTCCAGATTTAACAACATGGCTTGTAAGATATAGAAGGCAGTGAGTACAAAGACGTTTTATATTATTTACATGGAGTAGGTAGAATTCGGATACAGCACCCCTTGTGGCAACAATGGAAAATACGGTTGCCATTTTTAAAGTAAAAACTAACATTGTTACGTTTGCCATTTATTGTTACCATACATTTCTTTGATGATGTCAAAGAAATGACATTACATAATAAATTAATTAATAATTATTACATTTACATTACGAGCAGATACACAGAAACAATTGACAGTGGGATCATTTTCAAATATTTTTATTCCTATCGAGGTTTATTGATTGTACATTTTTTTCTCTCAATATAATAGCCTACGCTTAAAACTATTCCGGCAAATCAGTAGACCTACACAAAATATTTTATATGTAAATCCTGGGACAATTTAGACACATATATTTGACATTTTTTACAACAGTATGATGGTAGGACTACTAAAAGTAGGCCTATTCATAAACGATCTAATAAACCATATTTAGATTTTATTTAGATTTTACTTTCATATCTTCTGACTAATTTAATTACCTCAGCGGTGCTTCTTCTCTGTAACTATGGTTCAATATGAATAGGACCCCACACAGCACACTACGTATAATATACGTATAATATACGAATAATCTACGTATATACGTATAATATACGTATATTATACGTAGTGTGCTGTGTGACATCTACATCCACATCAGGACCTACCTGTAAAATGCATCTAGATTTTTACCAAAATACATCCATTTCTGCTGGTGAAAGGTGGTGACAACTTTTAAAAAAACATTGAGATGGGCTCAAATATTTTAAAATTTTCATACTCCCGCCCCTTATAAATAGATATTATTATAAACAATATAATTGTTTATATTAATACTACTTAAACATTTTTTAAAACCATACATCGACTCACCGTTATGTAGCAAGGCATGTTGCAAAATATATTGTACATTTCTCCTGACTGGAGTTCTCCGGATAAATTTGTTACAAGCTTCATCTTCATAATCTTCTTCTTTCCTTTGCTTAGGTATTTCATACCGTCTCACTTCCCTCACTGCTACAACTATTATAACGATTCAACAACAAAACAGAATTATTAGTAATTGCAATAAATAATAATAATGATAATACACTGCCGATTATTGGGTGGGCTTGAGCCTATACATGAATACACTGTTCACAAAGTTGGTCGTCTTCTTCGACATTGTTTTTTGCACTGGTTCCTGAAAGGCAGACACCAAGCAACCAACATGAAGAACAAGGAAGGACATGTGAAGATACCGAATCAATCACAGCTAAGAAACTGTTGTAATGTAAGTACGATACTTAACTATTTTCATTTTAAATTTGGGGTTACCAGTAAGATGTAGATGTAACTTCCCTAGCCCTATGCAATATTACTCCAATCAGATTTAATAATTTCTGCTCTTGATGAATGCATGGGATTCTGCCAATGACAGAAAGAAGCAATGAAAACAAGGAAATGCACACATGGTTGACGTCGATATAATAATATTTCCATGCAAGAATTTAAAATGAAACTGAAATCTCAAAAATCCAAACTGATGCTATGAATTTGGTAACTTATTCAATTTAATTCGAGAAAAACATTATTAGGTAGAATAATAAAGTTGCTAAAAAGATTAAGTGTGCCATTAGAAAATTTTCTAGATACAACTTGAAGAAACAGAAGAAACAAGAAAGTTATAATCATCAAAGGCAAACTGATAGAAGCTATACAGTTACCAAAGCATACAAAATATAATGCTTGAAGCTACATAATTATTCATTATGTTTCAAGGGTTCTGTATAAAATACAGTGCTGCAAAATTCAAAGAGAATCTTCTGCTGTTGAAATTGCAATTCTTGTGAGCACTAACTAAAATATGTACGACATTTCCTGCTGCAATCATGCTATTGACAGGTAATAGTGGTGTTGTTTATGTTTCTGATGCCAATGCATCTATGCTATCAAAAGTTCACACACACACACACAGAAAGTTTCTGAAAATAGTATTTTTGAATTCGGAGTACCTCAAAACGTGTATTTATGTTAAAAACTTAACTTTGTATTGCACAATCAAACACAATATTTCCTCTACCTAGGCTATAACACCTTTGGTATGGACAGAGAAAGTGAAAGTAGCCTAGTTAACTTTTTCCCAAAAATCTCATGACATTTGACGTGATTGTCCCCTCTTTTATATGTGTAGCACTGAGTAGCTAAATCACTCATCAGATGGTGATGTAGGCAGCTGTAGAGGAAATACGCAAATTATTTGCAGAATCATTAAGGATTTATCAGGGTTAAGTATCTTTGTTGATCTTCAAGAATTCTTTGGGGTTTTCTTTATTTTGAAATTCTGGTATAGATCAACAGTAAGTTATAACAGAATGTTGTTAGATGTTGAACTGTGGCAGTAATTTTAAATGTACTTTTATGGTGCTCAATGCATCAATTCATACCAGAACTTAGGGAACATATTAGTTTTTGTGACAGCGATAATCACAAAATTTTACAAAGCAGCTTTTCTTAGCTATATACACGCTTATTATCAGTATTAAGCAAATAATATTCATGAAATATCGTGGAATTTTGATTTCATGGTGTAAATAAACACAAAATATGCCCGTCCAGGAAAAATATTAAGAAATAAATATGTTGAGAAATATTCGCCTATATACCACTATATACACCTTAAAGTTAACTGTTTTATTTTATTAACTACTATTTTGAGTAAATAGTTTTATGTAATAAATTATGGATTATGGATTGCAATTTAATGCCCAAAGTGGGCTATAGTTAAATGACAGTGAGCTCAATATTCGCTTGGATGAATAATATTTACAAATGCTACAAATGTGACAGACTAATTAGAATATATATTAATTAAAAATTAAAATCTACATAAAGCTAATTAAGAGAGAATGCAGAAGAGTACGCAGTATTTTGCAATTACCTCAAGCTTAAATAAGACACGCATAATGATATGCTAACATACTAATTTCCTTAAGCACTGATGCAATTAGCTGTGTTTATATAATCACCAAATTTAAGCACAAAATACAAAATATGAGTTCCCAGTAGTATGCATCACAAGATGGAGAGCTTCATGGTAGTTCCTTACAAAAAAACGCTATAAAAGCACATGAACTGGCTTGCACCGAGTCAAAACTGTGTTTTTAATCAATGAACATTTATATTATTTCAATTTCCAAACAAGTTATGTTGCATAAAATAATGTGTTTTAATTTTGCTTAATGGCATGCTGATGTGACGTTTCAATCACCATGTTGATGCCTTAAGAGTCCAATAACGAGCTGACATTTTATCTGATAAAATCGCACCCTCCAATTGATAGCAAGCATATTATAAACGATAGTGATTGGTCTATATTCAAGGGATTGCTAAACGTTATTGGTCAGTGTCAAATATGTGGCATATGAGTAGAATAACTTAGTCACTATAATGTATGCAATTTTTATAAACCAGGACAAAATCAGTACTTTTTTTAATAATAAAAAAAGGACATTGCATCCTGACAAAGGTACAGGTAGAGAAAAAAAAGCGGACCTACTAAAAATATCTAAGTTGCCAATATGAGCCACTTGCGCATGCCTAGAACCTGCTAGGCAAGCGCAGTGGCTCATATCGGCAACAGGCATGCGCAGTGGCTCATATTGGCAACTTAGATATTTTAGTAGGTCCGCTTTTTTTTCCCTACCTGTACATAAAATTCCAGGACAGCTGTTTAAAAGAAAGGATTGTCCCTACCAAATCAGGACAAATGATCACCTTATCTGTGCTGTGTGAAGTTCTGGGAAACGATGGATTAAAGGTAGTTGAAGGAAGAATTACCTTCCATAAGGATACTGTTGACCACCGGCATGGTCTTGTGGTTAGCGTCACTGACTACGGATCCGTACCTTCTCATACTTTTCTGAGGTAGGGAGGTCTGGAATGGGGTGCACTCAGCCTCGTGATTCAAACTGAGGAGCTACTTGATAGAGAAGTAGCGGCTCCTGTCATGGAAACCACCATTAACGGCCATGGGTGTCGGCATGCTAACCACATGCCCCCCAATCCTACCATCTGCCTATAGGTAGATGACGCAGTGGTTGGGTGGTAGGCCTTGTCCCTTCGGGGATGTCGTGCCACAGAGTTTAGTTTTAGGATACTGTTTGCAGTCTGAGCCATGGAAATCAGTTTCATGGGAAGAATAATTCTCGGGTGCATGGGCAAAGAGAGTTAAGTCCACTTTCTAGTTATTGAGAATTAGAGTGACTTAACACGCTTTACCCTCCCAACATCGCATCAGAGATGGATAAACCCATGAGGCACTCATCGATAACTACCGTACGTTTTTTAATATGACTTACTGGACTTAACACAAATGTAGAGAACATTTTATAACTCTATGGACATATCTCAATTTTTTAGGATGGTGGACTTAACTCTTAATGCCCGCGCACCCTCGAATTGATATTAATGAATTTCAAGTCTGTAAAGGGTCGATAATATTATTTTGTTTTATATACCTACCTCATACCCTCATACACAAATATCTATATAATACATAAAGAAGAATTAGTCTCGAAAACAAGAGGAAAAGCACAATTATTGTGCCCTTGTTTGATTCCCTTAATAGCACATAATTTAATGTAATAGCCCTATGCAGTTGCTCGACAAATGTTTTGTATAAACAATCCAATCTCCATTGTTCGAGTTTAATGTTACATTACATTGCTTAAGCGTAAGTAACGTTGACTAATCTTATCATGTAATTTGTAATATGCATTACATTATCCAAACAGAGGTTACTTAAAACCTGCTAGTCAGCACATTAGGCCTACATGGCCTATATAATCCCAACTATAATTTCAATAAGACACAGGCATTACAAGAAGCTCTGGTTTTGTTCTCCAATTAGGCTGTTAGGATTTTTCAATTGCTCTAATCTTCTGATGGCATCATGGCTCTAGGGTCAACTCATATTCTAACAGAAATGAGTTCCACGATCAATCAAAGGTGGCTTAAAAATTACAATTTTTCCACCTTCACCTTGCTGAATGTATCAAAACCTGGGATACCCAACCTCCTGGAACCTTAAGGGCTTCCATAGCCTGTATAGGGATCACTTCCCTCTTTATCTCTGTTCACGAAGCTTCTTTTTCCAGAATTATGAAAAAGCTCCTGAAGAAAAGAAAGAGCATTGGTTATATAAACTCTGCAGATAAAAGACGAAAGGCTCATTGGAAACACCTGAAGATCGGAAATTTAATTTACGGCAGGAGCGTCTAAGAGCTTCTATGTCAAGATACCAAAATGTTGGAGGAAACAGCAAGATCGTATCAGAGGTATCAGAGTATTTAATTCAATGGCAAGGAAACACTGGAGAAAACAGAGTTGCGTCTAAAGCAAGTTCGACATGAAACGGTGAGAGGTGAATCGACATTCTGACCTTAAATTACAACTGAGATTATGATCACTGTAACCACCCTACATTCGTAACAGGATGGATGAATATCACGTAACCATGGTCAGGCAAACAAATATAATGGTAACCACAGAGAAAATGTGAACCAATGGAAAAGCGATGCTACTTACCTGGTAGCACAGCAGATTTCAAAGTAAAGCGGTCCCTATACAGGCCATGGAAGCCCTGAGAGCTCCAGGAGGTTGAGGATCCCAGATTTGTAAACATTCGGCACATGAAGGTGGTAGGGTTGTCAGCCTTACACACTGACCACCTTTGCCCTGGTACTCATTTCTGATAGAGGCCGAGTCGACCAGGGGGCCATAGTGCCATAAGAACTGCTAGGACAAGTGAAACATCCCAATGACCTCATCTGGGATTGAACATGCAACCTTCCGATTTGTAGCACAATGCCTTTACCAACTGCACCACGGCGTGACCTCACAGATTCCAAACATTTCCTAAAAAAAATATAAGGACGCACTATTCTAGTTATGATCCCATTTTTTAATATCCATAAAATCTGTAGAATGCTGGGAACACCAGCTAGTACCTTATATAAACAAAATGTTCATACAGTCTTCCTTTACATCACATGGCTAAGTAAGGAAAAAACTTTTTACATTATATTAGGACATTAGTTTTTGAATATAGTCAGTAGTGAAAATGAGTATTCTAAGTGCACAGAAAGTCGAGATATTAAAACCTGAAATTAAACCACAGTGTTAATACGATATTTAATAATAAAAAATAAAAAAAAATAAAAAATAAAAAAACATTAATAGTCTGAAGTATGAAAATCACTGGCTATTCCTTGTGTCTGCTTGTGGGGAAGCATTTTGGAAATAAGTATGCCATCCTTAGCCCTTGAAATGTGTTTCATGGTTGACCCTAAATTGCCAATGAGAATGTACTCTGCCAAAATGCATCCCCCACAAGTAAGCACGTAAAATGAGAGCTATTTTTATACTCCAAATTATTAACATGCTTTTAATTTTAGTTTTTAATATCTTGCCATAACAGACACAAATACATAATTTTCACTACACTCTATAATATATTATTCATCATATTTTTCTATATTATAGAAAAATTAATGTATGATGAATAATGTAAAAGGTATGACTTTTTATGTTATATTTGTGTATGAGGATATAAGGTTGTGAATAAAAAACATAAAAATTGATGTTCACAGCCTTAGCTTTATGTATGTAGACATTTATTTGTATGACTTATCCATTTCATTTTTGACATACACTCTAATATTTCCAGGTTAGTTAAAAAAAGAAATCAATCACACAATATTGTTTTATATGTTTTATTCTCCATTTTGGTTTCTGTCGGGTAAGTTCAAGAAGAAGTATACAACAAATTGTGCTTGGCATTCATCTGTTGAGAACTTAAGTTAATTTTAATTTGGTTGTTTGAACAAAGTAAAACAAAGATAAATTAATTATTATATGTGACATATACACAACACACATCGCACACCAAAAACATATCACACAATGTATTCTACATTAACAATATAACCAATGGTTTAGGTAGGTCTCACGCCCTGGCGGTAACAAGCAATACTGTACGTATGTTGGGATAGAAACGCAAGTTGCCATATCACAATACTGATGCCACATTGCTTGTGACTACACAATCTATGATTACACACTGCTTATGTACTAACTCATACCTCTACTTATAGCAAAGCAATATGCAACACCTTGGAGAATGACATTATTTTTAGAGGTGGGTTCTCGATACTCAAAAGCAAACGATACTACCATAGACGAGCTTGACACTAACATTTTAAATTTATATTGTCAATATATAGAATTTTAGAAAGTTTATACAGGGAAGTTAATATTACGAAAAAATAATATTGAGATAGATAAATACACTGCTTCCCTTATTTTAATTACTAACCTGAACCCAGGTTTCGGTGAGCCTTCCCACCATGTTCACCAGTTATACTCCATCTGACTGTTGGTCTTCATCAGCATCCTCTCGTGGGCTTTTGATGAACTTCTTGACGAGGTCATTTTCCGAGGGAATCTCGAAATTCATTAGATTGTTCTTATTTTTGTGGATGTAGATTTTCTCCCAAACCGTAAGTTGTCTAGACAACTTGTTCTTATTTTTGTGGATGTAGATTTTCTCCCAAACCGTAAGTTGTCTAGACAACTTGTTCTTATTTTTGTGGATGTAGATTTTCTCCCAAACCGTAAGTTGTCTAGACAACTTACGGTTTGGGAGAAAATCTACATCCACAAAAATAAGAACAATCTAATGAATTTCGAGATTCCCTCGGAAAATGACCTCGTCAAGAAGTTCATCAAAAGCCCACGAGAGGATGCTGATGAAGACCAACAGTCAGATGGAGTATAACTGGTGAACATGGTGGGAAGGCTCACCGAAACCTGGGTTCAGGTTAGTAATTAAAATAAGGGAAGCAGTGTATTTATCTATCTCAATATTATTTTTTCGTTATATTGTCAACTTGCCAGAAGTAGTAAGTAGATTTTAACACTTCTGGAGATGAGATCTCACATCTGAAAGAAGATCTGTATCTCCTCTTCCAGTGTGTTCACAAATGTTGGAAAACTAATACAAAGTTTCCAAAGCAGTAAAAACTATATGGGTCACGCTATACGAAGGAAAATGGTGAACGCCAATCCCTGCCGACTCTTTGTACGTTGGTGCCGCACTTGCCAGAAGAAAGAAAGAGAGCGTAGATTTCCTGCGACAACTCCCGGGAGGTGCGTGATTGATCAACAATGTTACTTTTCATTCAAAACATCATAACTCGACAACCACATGTTGTAAAAATATGGGTTTTGTACAACTGGCTTTAGAAACATTTATTTTTTCTCATGGTACACTTGACATTTTTGGTTGGTGTATAGGTTCTTCTCGTGCAATTGAAATTGGACAACGTACTGCTTCTGTCAGGCACAGAGTTATCTGAACATGGCAACGTTGCCTCGCTATCATTCGCTACTCACAGAGGCGGGTCCTGCTAAAGCCCCCACCGATTTTCCTTCGTACAGCGTGAGCCATATAGCTGAGAGGTATTTACGTATACAATATTCACAGCGACTCTCATATGTGACATAAAAAGAAGTTTGCTTGACACCGACAGAGTGAGAATACTCGTATTTTTTAACAACACTGTTTTATCATTCAATTCTTTTTACTTTCTCGCATACACGTAGTAAGTATTGTGATCGTGACAAAAAATTGAAATCGAGATAACATCGAGAAAACATGTTTCATGATGCCTAGAAAATGAAAAAAGTGTTTTTGAAGTGATGTCTGACTATCCATCTGTCTATCGACAAGCACAGCTGGTTGGTTCATTGTATTTACTTTTTTTTTTTAAATTTGTATTTAATTTTTTTTTTTTTTTTTTTTTTTTAATTTTATCGAACCACCCAGAATTTGATTTTTAAACTGAAATGTAAAAATGACTTAGGGGTACTTTACTTGTATCCATTTTCAATTTTTCTAGATTATCTCCATTACAGTAGGCGATGCATGAAAACCTACCACAGTAAAGTTGTAGAGAATAAGCAATATAAGCTAAGTAATAATAATAATAATAATAAGAGTAACAACAACAAAAATTATAGTAATGATAGTAGAAATATTGTGTAATATAAACGAATGGAGAATGAATGAATGAAATAATGAATTTAGATTAATATATTTTCTTAAACCTGAATTTAAAAAATAATGGAAAGTATTCAGATATTGTACTACACTGATCCATAAAAACACCTCCACACAAAAACAGCAATAATTAAAATTGGCCTAGGTCATATATTATATTGATTTTGTTTAATTTGCATTCTCTTTTATTATTTACTTATTTGACCAATGAAACCTAATTCTATTGAATAGTCGGAGCAATTATTTGTTCAATTAACATGTGTGTTGCTACAAGGAGAAAAATATATGAAAAACTCTGTTCAGATTCTTAAATGTATTTAAATGTATAAATTAAGTTTTGAATGGTACATATATTGGTTTCTTTCTTCAACCTTGAAACCTCATTAATACATTTCTTAACACGTATATGCGAGAAAGTTTGTGCAACATATTTTGCACCATTTATTTAAATAGCGTTGAATAATTACGTAACAGTTGCTTTGTGGCAAGATTCATAACAAACTATTAACTAGAATTACATCTTAATTTAACGTACAACATAAAAATGTCTATTAAATAAATACGAGGGTTATCCAGAAAGTAAGGAACGTTTCCACCTGATGCCGCCAGGCGCACGCCAATAGCGTATACAATGGTGTGCTCGTACTCGGCACCTCAGTCAGCGTCCAGCTGTGACGACGGGAACATCTCTGCGCTGCCCCTTTTTTTATTATTCAAATTTGAAATGTGTGCTGCAATCCAAAATCCCGCCAGTTGTGAGGTGCGGTATGTGATTCGTTTTTTGTTGGCAAAAAACTTAAAACCAATAGAGATTCATCGGAAACTGTCTGAAGTGTACGGGAACAATGTAATGAGTGTGTCAGGAAGTGGTGTATTCAGTTTAAAAATGGGCGAACAAACGTTCATGATGAAGAGAAGAGTGAACGTCCGAGCATTGTGACTGACGATCTGGTCGCCCAAGTTGACGAAAAGATTCGTGAAAACCGCCGTTTCACAATAACTGAGCTTTCTCTATGTTTCCCACAAGTTTCACGGACTTTACTTTTTGAAATTGTTTCACAGAAGCTTCACGACGATGAGGAGCTCCAGGTACGCGTCACTGAGTGGCGGCAGAATTCTATGACACAGGAATTTCAAAGCTTGTCCACCGCTTGATAAGTGCCTGAATTTGTATGGTGATTATGTTGAAAAGTAGTATTTTAGTCGCTCTTTCACATGTATATAATAAAATGTTTTTCTTGTACTTGGTTTTTTTAAATTCCAAAACGTTCCTTACTTTCTGGATAACCCTTACTTTACTATTATATTTCAAGAATTAAAGTATCGGAGAGTCGAGTATCGAGACAAAACATATTGGTATCGAGTATTGGTATCAACCCATCTCTATTTAACATAAATAACAGAAACAAGGTACACAGTATATACATTGTTGGCAGTTTGTAGATATGTAGACGAAGATGAAGGTCTCAGACCTTGGTGATGACTGTTCCTAGATGTAATACTGTGGGCACTTGACGAGTCTCTCCGATTCTTTGGCATGTAACACTAGAGAGAGGTTTTGTAATACCTGAGCACACCACGACCAGCATGGTTCCCATCACCCACCCGGGAGGAGTCAGTTTATAAAAGTAATATACACATACAAAACTAACAGTAGATATGTGCAATACAATCACCAGGATTCTCATATACAGGGTGTTGACGAACGACCTCAAAATATTTACTCTGTGTAGAAGTCGTTTTAAACTCCTGTGCTAGCGCAAAGCACCTGATTCAATTTGAAATTACTGTAGAACCCTAAAACATCCATATCGGTCCTGAATTCCACCATTTCACATGCGATTAAAAGATGTTTTTAAAAATATCTTTAACCATAAAGATAAAAACACAGCGTTTCAACTCTACCCTTTAGACTTTATCAGGTGACAACTCATTCCATACTTTCTATACTATACTCATGTTTTTATCTATTAACTTTTATCCACTGGTTAAAGATAAATTTAAAACATCTTTCTATTGTAGAACCCTGCTGATGCGAACTTCAATCAACCATAACAGGGGCCAACTGTAACAAAATTTTCCACATGTAAAAATTTCTAACCTTCAGAAATTCTTTTTGGTAGTCTTGTACATAAAGCCTCTAAGGCGCCGTTCATACTGAGGCGATATACGATAAGCGATATATCGCAAGGGATATGTTGCAGCGATATATTGCTAGGAAGGTTCAGACAGCGAGCGATAAATCGGCGCGACCTGGGCGATAAAATTGTGGTGGGAACACAATCCTCCTATTTAAGTTACAATATTGTAAGCAACTGATTGCTCAGGTGACCAGCATGTTGCACTTCGAGAGATATATTGCTTGCGATACGTTGCGCTATCGCAGGACTGTAAACCTTTTTTATTGCCTCCCTTTAGATTTCAAGTATCTGTCTGAGTGTGTCGCATATCGTATATCGCTCACGATATATCGCTTATCGCTTATCGCCTCAGTGTGAACGCTGCCTAACACAGACTGGTCCAAGATGTAACGTTACTGTAGTTTCTTACAGTAAAATCATCACTGCCTGGTCCTTGTTAACAAATGTGTCTATCACATGGAGCACACGGTCAGCAACTTTGTTGTTAATACGTGAATGATCTACGTATGGTATTGCACCGTTTTCTTTCAGAAGTTGTGATGACATTATAAGGTAAAATTTAACCAATTTGAGCTTTGCAATTGATTGTAGGCATAAATTTTAACTCCTTTAATGGCTCATATCTTCAAAATTTTAATGACGTCCTTATACAGGTGAATATACGTCTGAGCTGTTCATGAACACCCTGTAGTTACAGTTAACTGGAAACTCACGAATTGTTAATTTATGTTTTTTTCAGTCAAGGATAGTAATTTTATAATACTGATGCAAGTTTTCTATCCCAACATAAACAGTGAGTCCAGTTTTGATGTTGTAGGATATCCTGGTTTTAGAAACAAGCACATGAAAAAAAACAAACTAGATTTAGTATTCGAGATATCTAAGTAATATCAGTTTACACCGCCAGGGTACAACAATATCTACAATTACACAGAGATACAATGCCTATGTTGGAGACCCTGTATTCAGTAACGTCCCGCGTTCTGTTTAAGCCAGCCAACTACATTTTTGCCACCATCTTGTTCAGGGTTCTGAGTTAGGCTAAAAGTTAGTTGGACTTAGTCAACTCCACTTTTCTGGTGACCTGCACCAAAACAAATAAAATTATTTTGAATATTACATTTACATATCTCCTATAGTATTACCTAAGTCATGAAAACAAATCACCCTATTACATATTGCCAAGTTACTAGCGTCATAGCAATAAGCTTGACAAACTTTGGTTCTGTTCCACCCATTTTCCTGAGCTAAACGTCAGTCAGTCAGTCATAGGTAATGCCCCGTCCCTCGTCAAACTACAAATATATAGCATAGATATCAATATCTAATCCTCAAGCTTTCAGATCTTGTTTGAAATTGTCATTACCGAGAAATCCCTTTATCATAAAAAAAAGTTTTGTTTTGTAAAAACTTAAATACAATAATTTTGTAAAACAATTATTTTCCACAGATATCAAATCTATAGCTGCCTGAAAGTTGTACTCCCACGTTGTCCTCACTGGCGAATTCTCCACCACTGCTGAACCTTCTCGTGCAGTTTCCTACATAGTCCCAGGAACCTCCGTCACATCCCTGCTCCCGCAGCTTCTTCACTTTCTTCCCCCTCACCTTCTTCTACTGTAACTTGAAATCGGATGCGATCTGTCAAAAGAATAAAAACAATATAAAGGTTACACTAATTTCACTGTGTCACATGTAGTCTACATAGCAGTGGTGGGTCGTGGGTGTAGAAACAGGGTGTTGCACTATTTTACAGGAATTAAATACATAGGCGAATGCCGCATGAGCTCGTGGTTAGCATCGCTGGCCGTAGATCCTCAGGTATGGTTCAATCCCTGGTACCTACTTCAATTTTTCTGAGGTAGGGAAGTCTGGAACGGAGTGCACTTAGCCCTGTGATATACATTGAAGAGCTACTTGATTGAGAAGTCATGGAAACCATGATTAACTTCTGTGGGTGTCAGCATGCTGACTACATGCTCCAATTCTGCTGTCTGCTTAAGGTAGATGACACACAGCCACAGAGTTTAGTTTAGTGTCTAATAGAATGTTGAAAAAAGCAATATACATCTTGCCACAAAGTGAATAAATTGGCAACTGGCATGTCTGTGAGGGACTTCAAAGCACGTGCTCTTGGAGAAAAGAAATCTCGCTTGCAGACAGCAGCCGAATTGATGTAGAGAAGCTCACATGATTCAGGGCGCTCTAGTGGCAAAGAGAAGAACACGCTTCATTGCTACAAATCACATGCAATGATCAAAACTCGAAAAGCCAGGAATGTTACTACGAAGTCAAGCATCTCGCATATGCAACTCGCCTGCAGGAAGTTGTTGCAACAACCAGCGTGCATTTAAATGTTTAAATTATTTAAAATTGTTCAATATTATGTGAGGCATGTTTTCAATTAATCAGAACCTATCACAAAGATGATTTGGAAGTGGTTTAACAGTATTAAGTAAGAAAAAATCTAAATATTCTTTACGCTAAAAACTAGTTTTTGTACAACACTACAACATGATCAGATTTGTGGAGATATAGATTTGTGGAGACTAGAATTCCTTCAGCATCCTTAAATGTGTAGTTAGTAAAACAAAAAATATTCCTTATCATGAACGGTGGATTTAGCGCGATCTTTGTGCAAACAGTTTAAAAATTGTTGAATTCATGATTGATACATTTGAGTTAAGACTGACTAGCTCAATGCATTCCTAGAACATATAACCAGAAAAAGAACGAAACATTTGGACTGTGGGCTTAGCTGTAAGGGTTAAGGTTGATCACCATGAGTGATATAGGGACTTACCTCCACTACATCCTCCCCCACCGGGTTTCCCTCTGTCGCTCTCGCTCTCGTCAGTAGTGACTTCGTCACCAGCGTCTTCCTCGGTTTCAGTTTGAGGTGGACTTGGGGGAATCATGCTTTGATAATAGTCTCTGTTTTCTTCAAGAGTATCCAAGATGTCCTGAGCGTCCGGGTGCACCAGATCAGCCCACGTTTCCCACAGCGGATGCACGATGTAATCAATGAATCCAACCTGCAGACATCAAGGCCATTTGTTTCAAGAGTTGAAAGAAAAACTCAGGTACACTAATTTAACAAACTGCCAGAATGCTTTTGTTTAATCAATACAGATTTGTGGTATCATGACAATCGCACACTCTCATAGAGATAAAAAAAAAAAGTCAAATTGGCCGGCTATGGGATTTGAACCAGGGAGTCAAGAATGCAAGTCCAAGATGTTACCATCTCTGCCACCTCATTCAGTGTAAAGGTCTAGTTTGATAAGCATATGTGAAGGAATATGTGGGTAGTGCTATTTGTCAAAGCTATCTGTATTGCAACTTCCAAACACTCTAAAACAATATGTTGTCATGAGAACTGATTTGCATTTGATAAATTATTTCTAATATATTATCAGAAAATAGGCATTAAATTAGGTATCACTCCGGTAATTTGGTTCAATATCAATAGGCTTCTTCCCATGGACGTTAAAAATGTGTATATTAAGTTTTATGAAAATCCGATAAAGTGTATTTGAGTTATCGTGCTTAAAGACACACAGACGGATAGACAGGAATTTTCCCATCCCGAACACAATCTCATAAAGTACCATTCTGGCACTTAATAACAAAACTTTAGAGCACTGCGGAGGTGATAGGTTCAAACACGATTCTCAGCCAATTTCTCTTTGGTTTTTGCATGGTTTCCCAGCTGTAGAGGCAAAAACTGAATATTTACTTATTATATTATTGCTATTTCATCCCATATCGTACTCATCAAAATTAAAAATCAATTAAAATATGAGAAGCCTATTGGGAAACCCACTAAACGTAATACATTGATGTGGCCTCCATATGTTGAAACATACTGTCATGCTTGAATTATGTAGCCTGTAGACTACTGTATCACATGGGCTAATATTGTCTTACCTGGGATTTTTCAATAGTTGCACTGTGTCTGTCACACATGGGACTAATGTCTAGGTTCTGTTCACGTTCTCGATCGCCTTGCTGAAAGAATTCCTCCATGAGAAGGTCCACCCACTGGCGATACAGTTGCAAGGGCTTCGTGGGATTGCTCAAGTCTGCACAGTGGACCAGATTCTCCAGGACCTGCAAAAACAATAACAGTTCATGTTATTCTCTTGTGACTGTGTTTCACAACTACCGCACTCTCCCACAGTGTTAAGTACGTACCTGGATCCTGTCTGTGTAGTTGTCGAGAAGGAGTACGCCTGAACCGGCGACCTTCTTTGTCTCCACCATTGTCTTGAGGTCAGCGAGCAGGCTCATGTGTTTGGACATGTCTGTCGACAGCACCATGTCTATCACCATCTTCCTCAGCGTCTGCCTCTGCTTCTTCCCCAGATTTACAAAGATATCACATCCTTCATTCTGCAGCAACTTAAATGCTACTGCCAGATGATGATTCTCCAAAACCGACTCGTCATTGTACATAAGAGCCAGTTCCGAACCTAAACATTTCATCAACTACATAAGAGCCAGTTCTGAACCTTATGTGCGTCACATATACAACTCAGAAAAATTATTATTTCACACTATATATAACATTAAAATAATTTAAATCTTACCTATGTTAAAAACTAAAACACCCAAAAATATTGTATAATTCAAATAAATACTTATTCCCCTTGAAATTCCTATATAAATATATGTTAAAAAATTGCAATTCGAATTTTTGAAGCTTAATTTGGATAAATCGAAACCAAAATTTGTCTCAAGTTAATGTTGTAAGGATTCCAAGAGTTCATTGCTTCCAGGAATTCCACAAGAATTCTCTATTTCGCTGAAAAACCCTAGTCGGTAGCAGCTACCAGGTACCGTACTAAAGTTATTTTTAACCTCCTGCTGAATAGATGTTCAATGGAATGCGAAGTTCACCCCGTCCGCCACAGTCTTGGAGGGATTCAACACTTCTGTGAAAATTTTAGTCTTCATTCTATCCTCCAAGTGTGACTGTGTTTGAAAATGTCAAAGCGTAGAGCATACACCAGTTCCTTTATTAAATTTAGGGTTACGGTTTCAGTGTGAAAAAAAAATGGTTTCATTTAACATCCTAACAACAGGATGGCAGTCATAGGTAAGATTCACTATACAATAATTATTATTTATTGCAATGAGTTTATTTTTGACATTTTTACGGCATTTTCGTTTAAAAAGTCACAGTTTTGGTTAATTCGAAATTTGGATAATTCGATTTTTTTCTGATTCCCCTTGGGGTTCGAATTACTAAGAGTCCACTGTATTACAAAAATCTAAACTAAATAAAGCACATAATTTCAACATATAATAAACCACTTTTGTTTACAAAACACAACTAATGATTTATATAAATTTAGGTATGACTGAAGCAACCGAAAGCTGAAGAGGAAAAGAAAACATAATACCCTGTGACAGACAGAACCATAACAAAGGGTCAACATAGTAAGTCAGCAAGAAAAGAACATCAACACTATTAATAAACTACAGGATTGCTCAATTACAATTACAACACGCATAGTGAAATGCCAGGCATAAATGAAATAAAGACATTCTTTTATTAAGATTATATTTTAGATAATTTCTAAGCCATTGATCAAAATAATCATTGTATATTTGAACTAGCTGCTACATATCTTATGTCACAATTTAGCAGAGTACTGATATTTTAATAATTAGTCATTTTAGTTAATTAAAATTTTTTTAAATTTTAAATATTGACAACACAAAGTTTACTTATTCTGAATATATGTAACTTTTATTAAGCTCTTTGTTCGAACATAAGAATATAATTAAGAAATTGATATTAACCCAGTTTGGGTAATAATTTTATATTACATTAAAACCATTATATAACTTAATTACTGCCTAATAAGACCGCCGGCGTGGTCTTGTGGTTAGCGTCGCTGACTACGGATCTGCCGGCCCGGGTTCGATCCCCGGTACCTCCTTGGATTTTTCTGAGGTAGGGAGGTCTGGTAGGGGTGCACTCAGCCTCATGATTCAAATTGAGGAGCTACTTGATAGAGAAGTAGCGGCTCCGGTCACGGAAAGCACCATTAACGGCCGTGGGTGTCGGCATGCTGACCACATGCCCCCCAATCTTGCCATCTGCCTATAGGTAGATGACGCAGCGGTCGGGTGGTAGGCCTTGTCCCTTCGGGGATGTCGCGCCACGGAGATTAGAGACTGACTAATAAATGTTCAAATAAATCTTTCAATAGAAGTGAATTGGCATTCTTAATTATTTTTTTCTCTTCTTCAGCTTTCACTTATACTTAATCAAATTAGTGGTATAATAGGCAGAACCTATTAAGATCATTCAATACATACCGGTACCAAGAATGTTGATCTTATTTTAAAATTTAGGGGTATTAAGTTCAAAGAAAATTACTCAATTATGAGACTTGCAGAACTGATTTATGTAATCTTTATTTCAAACAAACCTCATATATATTCTCATTGTATTAAATGCAGAACTCGACATTCAACTTTTCTGTAGATTATGGGCATCATACCATAGGCCTACATAACCTCAATGTCTTTATATCATTTTACATAAATGAATTTGTCATTTAATAATAATGAAAATGTGTAACATACCAGAGCTCTGTTTAATATCGGAATTACTTAATTGTGCTAGTCATATGATGGTTTAATTTTTTCACTAACTGTCAAATGGGCTGATATCAAGTGATTTTTATTGTTTTTGACATACTAGTGACCAAACCATCAATGTTTTAATAATTAATTAGCCTACTAATCACCAAACTCTTCCCGCTTGTATTGTTTATTGTGGGAAGTATTAATTCATTTCGAACCTCTCATAACTTCAAGTGAATGCTTGTAACTGGGTATTATAAATAGTTTCGAACTTAACACAGTAAAGTGAATCAATATTTTATCAATATGAGTTGATTAACACACTTGGACTTCACTTACCAATCGTTTGGTAGGACGCGTTTCACACACCATCCGTCGCTAGGTGAATGGTCTGTGAAACGTGTCCTACCAAATGATTGGTAAATGAAGTCCAAGTGTGTTAATGAACTCATATTAACAAAATATCGTAACTGGGTGTTGATATCTGTAAGAATTTAGGAAATATTTATTTCTTAAGAACTGAACTGAATTTATATTCAAACATAAGAAAAACCATAAAGTTAGTCTGCATTAGAATTTGTGCAAATAAAACAATACTTACTGGAGTTAATAAGGAACTGATTTGTGAGTCCTGGATGATCGACATCATGTATTGTCGCTGCGAAGAGTGCAGCTGTAATTTCCAGTGGCGTGAAGACACTTTCTAGGGCTGGAGTATTGAGGAGGACATGGGTTGACTGCGTTACGTCGGCAGCGTGCATACTGTTGTGGAAGGGGTTGTCCTTCACATAATGATCTTCTAAAGTCATCATGAAGGTTATAAAAGTTTTTGGTGGAATTAAGAACGTCTTCAGCAAATCTCGACTCTGTTTAGAACAGACAGGAATAATTAATGCTCAGACAGAAGCAATAGCCTGTAACATGTTACTTTGAAGTCACGCATGGGAATGTTTACCTGAAAGGCAGCGTATGCAACAGCTGTTAGAGGGCGATTGCTTGACAGCTCTCCTATTCTGAAGATGTCGATTCCCCATCTGTCAATTTCTCCCAACATCTGTAACAGAATTTAGTAAACTGTATCCAAGAAGTGAACATATAAACCAGACTTCAGGAAGTACAAAAGCACTGTAGACAAAGCTTATAGAAATTTATCCACATATCTTACGGAAATGGTTAGGGTGTCACTTAACTTTTCACTCACTTAATACTACAGTTCCAAATTCAAACACCATGTGTGCTACAGCGTTGTAATTCATTGATGCAGAATATGCTCATTGTGTGTTGGTAAATTTGCCAGTCTGAAAGGTAATGTTTATTGTGCTCTCAGTAAATTTGAAGTTTATGGTCCACTCTTTTTCAACAAGAAAACTAGACGGTAATGATATCAAGTAGGGATGGGTCCTCGATACTTTCAATACCTCGATGCTTGCATGGTATCGGCATCGAGCGATACTTCAGAAAACTAGCTTGGTACTTTTTCAATACTTTGGTAATTCTGAAATTAAGTGAGAATGCTAGTATTTTTTAATAAAAACTTGTAAGTGGACTGTTTCAAAAACTAATTTTAGTTTTAATGTAAAGTTTAAAAATAATTATAGGCTACTGATGATATTCAATTTTGTCTCATTAAATATGCACACTTAATTAATTTTGTTGGCATTACACAGTTCTCTCAACTTTCAATTTTTAATGTACCTATTGATTGAAACTGGAAATGTTGACGGTATCGAGTATCGAAGGAAAAATCATGTATCGGTATCTAGTATTGAGTATCGAGAAAATCTGGTATCGACCCATCCCTAATATCAAGACATGCTGGAAAATTTCCTTATTCTGGATATCGAGCAAGAAGGGACACCACTTCATTATCGTCTTGAGGTTTGTGAGTTGCTTGTTCAGTGATTCCCAGGTTGTTGGATTGGTCGTGCAAGGCCACTTTGCTGTGTAAGCTTCTCCTCTACCTGCCAATCTTGCTGAGTTGGGGATATGAATCCTGGTCTATTAATTGTGAGATTGACTTAAGGTTTGATGAGTCAGATGAATCCAAAATAACTGCATGGTAGGAATTTGATGAATTTTTCTTTAAAACAACACCTTAACCATTTCTATAAAATGTGTGAATAAATTTCTATAAGCTTGTAAAGTTGTGAAGACCTGCACTTTTTAATGATTCTTAAAATAAATTTAGCTAACCTTGCCCAAATCCTCTTCGAATGGTGTTTCAACTCCATATTTTGGCAGCTTTTCACCTGTAAAGCTATTGGTATGTGTAAGAGGCTTCTTCACACCTGATATCTGTGACATAGTATTGGAGCCATGGTGAGGCCGTTCCTTCTTCTTGCTAGGTCGAGCTTCTGTGTCTTCAATCCGCAGTGAAGGAAGATCCAGCTCCTGTTGTTTATCTGCAATTATCAATTATGTATTATTATCATGAATTCATATTTCACAGCTAGGACATTGAAAAGGTTTAAAAAGTTTTAGGCTATACTAACACAAACGCATAGAGCCTGGGGACTGCTATCTGCTCAAATACATTGAGTCCCGTGCAAGAGTTGGCCAATCATGCGGGTTTCTGTGTTGCGGCAGGCACAGCTCCAACTCCTCAGCGATCGGGTGAAATATCTACGCAAATAAAGCCGCAAATGGTGTAATGGTTCAGGTTCTCACATTTTGGAAATACAATGAAAATAACCACGTGCCTCATCACAAGAGATCTTGGATATGTCCTCCTCTTGCATTCACACAACACTGGCAGCTTCAAACACTTGAGGACATTTTCAACATCTCTTGTGATGAGGTACGTGGTTATTTTCATTGTAATTCCAACTGTAAATATGAGAACCTGAACCATTACACTGTATGCGGCTTTATTTGCATAGATATTTCACCCGATCGCTCGGCAGTTGGAGGCATGCCCGCCGCGATGCAGAAACCCGCATGATTGGCCAACTCTTGCGTGGGACTCACTGTAGATGTAACTACAAGCACAAAGCAATATTTAGGATGATACAATAAATGTGGATTAGAGAATCTCGTTTCATCGATATGGTAATCATTTTGTGGCATTCTATATCATCTGAAAATTATCTTTGACCATATTATTCTGCAAAATATTGTTTCCAATCTGGTAGCTGAATGCTATTGGCCAGGAAGGCTTTTCAAGTCTTGCTTCTAACTACTTGATCTAGAGGACATCTTCCAGGTTGTAAAAGTCTTAATAAGCTCACATGACTATAGTTTATTGTTAGGATAGAAGTGCAACTTTCAAATAAATCAACTGAAGACAGAGGTTTATACGACAGACTTAGTACAGGCCCTAGGTTTAAAGGTCTTTAAAGCAGATATAAGTGCGAGATAAACTTGTTCTTGTGCAATTTCGCACAAAGCATCTGTAACAAAATCTAGTTTCAATTCCCAGGAATTGACTGACTTACGCATAGAGAGAGTGAGAGAGATGTATGTGACAGACCTCAGTAGTTTTATTATTTCTGCCACAAGACTTACACGACATGTTTCAAGTGCTCGGTGTACGGTATATTTTATTGCAACAGTGTGACGAAATGAAATGCAGGCCTCCATTGTGCATTGTAATAATGGATTAATTCCACTTTGAACACTTTTTAAATTTTATATATTTGCTGTTGAAATTCAAAGCATGGCAATTATATGCAGGGTGTTTTATATAAACACAATTATTTCCTTAATTATCCATCATTTTCAGAATCGACCCTTTCTTTCTTTAATGTACTTTTGTGCAAGACCATTTATAACACTTTTATATTGATTCTGGTAATAATGTCTATGATGCAGTTCGCCATCGTAATTAGTTGTGTTATTACTAGGGACCGGATTCTTAGGTTTTTACCTATTTTTTTCCTTTCTTTCAAAACAAAAAGCGCTCATACACTTTTTCGAATCATGTCCATAGGATTCACCCACATTAATTCTGTGGCACCTAAAAATACCTAAATGGGGTATAGAAACCTAATTATACCTAAACAGGATATAAAAACTAAAATATCTAATTTAGGCTACTTTTTTGTCTTTTTTTGTTTGTCACTTGAGAAATCGATATTCTGCGGAGAGACAATTTTTGTCGGGTTGAAATTAATACCACCAGCGTTTCGTTCAACCCATTGTCGTCTAGGATGGACAGTATCAAGAGAGGAAGTGTAAGAGTACTGGCATATTCCTTTTAAAATATTTGTACGAACAACCATTGTTACTGTGTATGAACAAGGATATTATAAATTTCTGTGTTTTAAAGCGCTTGTTTGCCTTAGGTACCGCCCTGTGAGTTTTAATAAGACATGTTAATTATGCCGAATTATGCAAGTTTACACAAATTTAAGTCAATTTTATTAAGTTAAACTTTACAAGTATTATGTATTGAATCCCATGTAGCACATTCAAATTCATTAAACCAATTATTCTTCTCGAAAACGATATTTTGGACAAAAAACCTAAAAAAAACTATTTCACCTAATGGAAAACCTAAAACATTGTTTTTAAAAACCTAAAAATCCGGTCCCTAGTTATTACTTTACCTCTCACAACGAAGTAGCCACTATACAATGAAAACAATGCAGTATTAACTTATCTGTAGACGATTATGAGGTATTTTGCAAGATTTTTGTGGTGACAATATCATTCCTTAAAGTGGAAGAAGGAAAGCCATATTTCTTCTGAAAATTTAAGAAAAATTTGGATTTAGTTCCATGTGCTCCAATTAAGAGACCAATTACTTCTATTGTACTGGCCACAAAATAAGGGATTGTTGGTTCCATGCCTTGAGGTCTCATACAGTAATTATTTTAGATTCTTGAATACTGAATTTATAAACTAATTTTCTTTTTTAAATATAATTTGACAATCTTTTATTCTAAGTTGAGATTTTAGTTTTAACTTATAATGTAATATTTATAATTAAGTTAGCAAAAGATAATAATTATTAAGAAAAAATTTCCGGGATGATGGTACTAAGTCACAGATTTCAGAGGCTTCTTTTAGAAGATGATGTGTTGTTTATTCGTACAAATTATTTCCCAGAAACTACTGGTTCTTATTTTTAAAGTAGATTGTGATATTTTACTGACAGCTCTCATGACCAAACTTAGTACAAATCCTGTTTTATTTGCACGTGTTTGTTGTAATAACGTCATTATGATCGCTGATCCGTACCTAGTGTTATCATCTTCTGAGTTCAAGTCTTATCAGCAGCTGACTCTGATAAATATGGTACAGGCTGTATATTGGTAACAGCAAAGTCTAAAGCCATATTGGTTGGAATCCTGGAATTTTGTTAATGGATTTTTCCTCTATTAAAAAAAAAATTAATCAAATTGGATATCTTGAAGTGGAGAGAAACCGCATGCAGTTAGACAGTGTTGTTCTGTCCAGGCTTTGTTAAGAGACAATAGACATGCTGTGCTAATTCTAAGTCATGTCTCTCAAACTGCAAGGTCATGGGTTCGATCTACAATGTTATTGGGATTATTAATTTGATGTATCCTTTTTAGTTAGAGTATTGGTCTTGCAAAAGGTATGGGTTCTGGGCAAATCTCGGGGCAGTCAAGACAGCTGGAGGCCATCTGTTTAATTTGAGACTATCTACGAGCAGGGTTATCTTCCTGAAATAATGGGTAAAATTGGCTCAACAGAAAAGCATGAATGGTTTAAATTTTAAAAGCAAAGGCTGATTTGTCACTGCTATTAAATCTGCCATGCGTTCGTCGGTTGTGTCTTCTGAAATAAATATGGTAACCCTGTCTATGTGTCTCAATAACTAACAACCTTATCGCTAGGAAAATATACATTGTGATGTAGACGAATCCAAAACCTCAATTGAATAATTCAGGTCAATAAGTGCCTATGTGACACTTATTTCTAAATTGAGGTACGATGGCATTTCATTCAATATGTAGATGGGTGTGATATCATGGCAAGAAATACCCAAGTTTGAACTGTACGTGACTCTTGGGCATTTTTTGCCATCAGGTTGGCAGCCCAAGTGTCTTTTTATGAAGTACGGATAATAGTTTTTTCACTATGTTTTGTTTTATTATTAAGTTATCATTAGGAATGTAAGAAACAGAAATAAATTTAATTCAAGAATATGCTTTTCATTGTGAAGAAATATTAAATTAGAATAAACTACCAAAAAGAAAACAGAAAATACTATTTTAAGAAATGTTTCATAAGAATTTGTAATAAAAATCTTGCAATTAACAGAAAACAGCCAAGTGACAAATTAAAGTCAACAGTTAACCAAGTGAAATTACATTTTGCCAAAAATTTGACGTCCATTGAAATAAATATCATAGAAATCTCTAGTTAGACATTAAAGACAATAAAATGTAAACTTTAGAAAGTGGTGCATGTCACAGATTTAGTTAGTGATGACAATCTCAACATTAATAACACTTTTTGAAAAGATAAAACTATAAACAACTTAAAAGCAGATTTGTTTATCAGCATGGGACTCAGTTTCATTTATTTGACAATGGTACGAACAGGCAACAGGTCACATGGCAGAACTAGCGAGTGTTACCCAAGAGCAACAAATATAGTCTAAGTTATGTGTCAGGCTGTGTACATGCTGGAATGATGATACTAGCAAAGTTCATGTTGGAGCAACGATAAAAACCCCTTTCACCAGTCAGGTGATTTTGTCAAATTTTATGACTGCTTATATATGATAGATCTGAGTAAACAAAGCTAAATAAAGTACATGGCATGAATATGGTACATGGGAGTGAATGTGAACTAAACATCTGATCTCCCAGCTAAACACCAGGAACAAGTATATAGAACATTAATTAACTCATTCATGACTCCTGAGGAATATTATTAAATATTTCTTGTTTTCGTGCACGACTTTGATCAGTAATCCACATGCTTGCATTTTCATTTGTGAAAAGAGCAAAAAAATGGATTATTTTATTATCGTCGCTCTTATCTTTGCTAAAACATGAACGCTACCATTCTCTTGGTGCTTTGTTCGTTTACCGTCGCTCCAACTTGTACGCAGCCTTAATCATCTCTAAAGTACTCAAGAGATTGATCAAGCAACATAGGAGAGTTCTTGCAAGAGAGATAAAGTGGGGTAGACTCTAGCGATAGTATTTTTTTGTTATGGTTTTAAATATGTTACATTTCCATGTTAGCACACAGAGGGGGTGAAAAAAGGCACATGCATATTCTTTTTAGTTTACTGAAATACCTGCATTATATGAATCCGAGTCCTTTTTCGACTCTTCTGGTATAACAGGACCTATGTTACAAGATCAGAAAGAATTAGTTAGAGACGCACATAAGTATAAGCGACATGTGCCCCTTTGCATTACTGATTCTTACCGAGGAAAGTGGAGCAGATGTATTCTGAGATTTGGTTCCCTGATTTGCTTGACTCGGAGAAGTGGCTCAGCTCTTTGTTCAGCATTCGCTTAAACTGAAACAAACAAGAAGAAGAGAAAGTCAAACACACATCCTATGCTTGGACACAACAGAGGGTAGTTCGCCAGATACGACAACATTGTTTAAAAAAATGACTAACAAAATTGTAAGAAAATAAAGACACTGTTCTTTCTCTTAACTCTTACCACAATATGCACTAAAACAAAGAAATTCTATTAACAGTCTTTGTCTTTGATAGTAGAACACTAACAAATTTATTTAATTCCATTACTAAACTTTATGCATATTTGTTGAACTTGACATGTTTTTATTTAATTTGATTGTTAAACTTGACATTTGACATTTAATTAATTCCATAACTTGACTTTATTTACTTAATATCATTAAACTTAACATATATGTAATACTCGTAGCACTATTTAATTTGATATAAATTTATTTAATTTATTTAAGTTATTTAACTTGACATGTATTTATTTATATTCGTTACAGATTTGATTGTCATTTTGTTATTTAGTTAGATGTAACTAAGTTTGTTAGGAATGCTAGAGCTACTAGAATGGATTTCCATAATGTAACTGACATCTCGACCACTGGGTTCATAGCCCAGTTGCAGTAAATACATCACAGTGGTTTTAAAGTTAGGGCAAACATGCTAGGAGATTGCTCTAAACCCTGATTCACAGTTAGATTGCAGTTATCTTTGAGTTCAGCAGGACTTTTATTAACAAAGTTATAAATCGTTGTCTGTAAAATTTATAAAATTGTATCAATATTCTTTGTCCTGTGATGGCCAATAAAAGAAAAATACCTATCATAGACCTAATTGCATATCCCCATAGATATTGGGTATTGAGTAAGGAATGCATTTATTACAAGAACATAATCTGCTGAACAACATGTATTCGGGGGGAATGTTATTCCACGTTTTGAAATCCAGCAGTAGGCTAAACAGTAAATCCAAGAACTGGACTGTTGATAGGAATTTATTTGTTATATATTTCCAATGTATTTCAAAATAAGTAATTAGTCTTAAAAATTAACCAATTTATTTCTGATTAGTCATTTTTATTAAAAAATGTAAAATGTATTTCAGAACTTTTATTTCAGAAAATGTAAAACGTATTTCAAAATAATCACTTTTATTTAAGAAAATATCAATCGTATTTCACAACAATCACTATTATTTAAGAAAATATGGAACGTATTTCACAATAATCACTACTACTAAGAAAATAAATGTATTTTAGAAAACACCATTGTATATAAAATTATTTATCAACGCATTTTAGCTAAAGTTGCAGCACGAATAGCATGATCAATAATATGGCACGAGCACAATAAAGCTCCATTATACGGTAAATACAGAACATTTCAGTAATACAGTATAACTTCTGATATACAGCTGATATTATATAAACTCATATGCCAACTTCTCATACATTATTGCCAACTTCCGAAATACAAATAACAATTCCTCAAAAACAACAGTTGACACTACCTGAAAACCAATTGATTAGTCTGAAACAAAATTGATACTTTCTTAAATACAATTGGAAAAGTTGCAGAGATGTGATTTCAGAAAGCTATGAAGTATGCCAAATAAAATTGTAGTTAAACGCCAGAGAAATACAACTTGTTTACAGTTTATGTTTGTTGTGTTGCATATAACCCAGGCGTTGCAGATACGAAGGATTTTGTTGTGATCAGAACCAAGACAACCCACGATGTTATGGGGTTACATACGTCCATCTCGATTTGAATTATCTATGTTACAGTCCGTGGTAAAAGTCGGGATATGTGAATACAGAAGAAATAAGGTCTTCCATTCTTTCTATTGAATAGAGAGGGCCTTCACCACGTTAAGGTCTGTGGATGTGTATATTGTAAGAGTATGGATTTTTGGAATCAGAAATCACGGCCAGAGAGTCCGTTCTTCGTATAGGCGACGGAATTAACGGAATGACAAACACTTGTCTTGTGGATTAAGTATCTGGAATGATTTTTAAAAACATATTTTCTTAAACAAAATTTTTACATTAAGAAGGAGTTTGCGATGCTTGACTGAAAATATAATTAAAAAAAAGTAGATTACAATTCCTTTGGTAACCGAAAATTTAAACCTATACATTTATATTCGCTAAAATATCCAACCTTTCAGAGAATAAGCTTTTTGGAAACGTTTATATAGAGAATGTAACATCACGTAATGGTGCCCAAAGTATTTACAGTTTAAAACTTATTATTAATTAATTCGCGATCACACATTTGTGGGGGGGGGGGGGGTGATTAAGGCGGCCATTCCTAAGAAAATGAAAGGTTATTCGACAACTTCGTTCATAAAGACGGTCAAATTACAGACGCAGAAGTCCCAAACCAAATTATTGATACAGATAACATAATTTAAAGATATAATTCTAGGTTATAGTGAAAAAGCGAATAAGTCAAAATACCAAAGTTTTACGAGAGACAAAATACAATTTATTTCCACAGCACTGTTATAATTCGCACACTTTATCTTGAGCTTCACACTCCATAATGCTGAAAACCGTCCATATAAAGAAGGCCTCGCTCGAAAAAATGAAGATCGCGACCCGTCCCCAGTATTGCCATACCCAAAAACTTCCCGTTGGGGCATTCTTGAGCTACCGTCAATTTTTTTTATTTTACATAATATTATTCTGAAAATGACAGAATAAATCCAGAGATATTAGAAGAACAGTACTGGTGTTGTGGAAATGGTCGATATAAGTGACAGCGAAGTTAAAAATAAAGATTCTTTAAACCAAGAAGTATCAGAAATCAGCGAAATAAAGAACCAAATAAATGAAATGGAAGAAAAAGCAATTTAATGTGTTTCAAGCTGAATCTGTCGTTGGAGAAAAGAACAAGTCAAGTTTTATTATTTCGTTGTATGAATTGTGTTGTATTAATTACCTACAAACATTCGCGATTGGCATTTGGTTAAATTGCATCAATTCAGGCATGTGAAAGTGCGTATTCAAGTAGGCCTACATGTATAATGCTACGACTTTTAAACGATTTTCTATATTCTGAAGACCGGGAGAGAAATTGTCTAAATAGGCCTAAATATATTACTTTATTCATTTCTCCAGCGATATATTCTACTATAATATCTGAATCAATATAACATCTTTAGTTTGGTAGCGAGAGTTGGAAGTGCTACAGAATACAGTTAGTTCCATTGTGACCCAGCATAAAACTACACACGTTATATTTTCTGGTAATTGGCAACCCTTCAGAAACAACGTCAATTTCAACTCACCGCCTTCTGAAATAGTCAATCTCACTGCATGCAATATCAGCTCCCCTCACCCCGCATTTTTTTGGCTCAAGATAAAGTGTGAGCACAATACAATATTTAGTTCAGTCCATATTTTTACACAGTATCTTATGCTACGTAAAAATATCTGGGTGGGCTGATCTCAATATTGTAACAATGCTGTCTTTCCTGAAACTCTGGTATTTTGACTTATTCGCTTTTTTCCTATCACTCTAGAATTGTAATAACAACAAAAACATACCAAGTGAACTCGCAGGACTACTACTAGTCATTGCGACTGGTTATTCACATACACACATGCAGTCCTTATTTACACAGGAGAAGTCAATATTGTATTATGTTCGCTTATCTGTTCAAAACAAACAACGTATACGTGCCGTGACACAGGCTGACAACACACGACATTTCTTTCATGGAGGGTGGACTTTTGACTAATAATATCTGCAATATTACCCAGCTATTGTTATGAAAGATATTTCCAAGGCAAATCCCTCGAAACAACTGCCTGGGAAAATATCTTATGTTCAACAGTATTTTTGTTTTTAGAAACAGGAATTGGCCCACAAATTGTGTGCAGGGAGGAAAATCCCGTCAGGATAGCTGCCTTAAATTAAGGGTGCCAATAGGACACAGCCAAATCAAAATAATTCTAAGAGGTATATATTTTTTAAGATGAGAATTATTTTCATAATTTTCAATATTCGTGTATTCGTGTATATAGCTTTATATAGATATTATATATTATATATATATATTTAAATAAATTTTTATTTCTATATATATTATATAGATTTTTTTATATTTTATATAGATATTTTTATATGTAGCAGCTATCAATAAAAGACTTCCTTTCCATAGCATTCTTAATTATTTTAATTACAGTATATGGTAATTTTAATCTTTAATATTATTTAAAATATACACTAGAATCTCTTTAAAAATGTATTCATTCATAAGTTTAAAAAAATACGAGTTAAATAATAATAATAATAATAATAACAATAACAACAAAAAGTGTCACCAAGAATTCCTAGTACAGCCAGATAGCCTAACTACATTAGCTTGTATTATGAAATATTGGACAGTTTGCTAGTTTTGTTGTAAACTGGATATCACGGTACACAAACTACATAAAGACACTTGAGAAGTAGGTACTACATTAACATTATTGAGAAAAAAGCAATTTTCCCACAAAAGGTCATTATAAGCAACTCACCTGGAAGAGGGAAATGCCGATGAGCAAAGCTAAATCCATCATGAGACTTAACCAGGAAATCCCGTCCAGGAAGAAGGACATGTTCTCCGGCCTTTGCTCCTGATTGAGACCCATCTTGGTTATCTTGAACACTACACACGCGTGCCACACACGCCGCTAAACTGAGTCACGCTCGGAGTAACAACTCCTTTTTATCCAGTGAAATCCTTTATTAAGACCCACACCTACTCAGATCACTTCACTTGTGACGGACGACATCAGTTCTGCTAACACCTTTCAAAATGTTTACGTGACTACTCGACTCTTTGCGGAATTCACTGGTGAATATACTTCAGCGGAATTCACTACAGCAGTGAAATATATAAGACTTCAGCGAACTGAAGTCGAGAGAAATGCTCTGGTAATCAACAACCTGGCGACGTGCCTCCCAGCACACCGATTCCAAGTAAGTCTAAAATTAGTCCGCTTTCAATGACAACAGAAGTTAACCATTGACGTTTCCCAGAGCAGAACCAGAAAACCAGAAGCGGAGGATGGGAAAAACGCTGCTGAAGAGGTCTCTAGAGTCGACAACAATGCACGCGTTTCAATCCAATTGTTGCTGTAAGAAGCTGATTCGCTATAACAGGACGATGAGCACGTGCAACAATGAGGTTTCCTTGTTCTACAGATGAAGTTATTGTTGCTTGAATAATACGTCACCATCTTGCGTTTGTGTTCGATGCCCCCTCTCCTATCTATTTATAAACCCGCAGAAAATAGTTCACGCTTTTAACACGGATACAACAATGTTTACTTCAGGGGAAACGTTAGTACACTAAACAATTCTTACTACGAGCGCTATGTTTACTCTAAAACATCGTTGAGGTATGAAAAGCGATTTAGAAGTTCACGCCATATTTCCTGGAGCGGATAATGAGGTGAACAGATCATATCAGACACCTAATATATCGAGAAAACAGATGCACTCTTTCGCAATTCTATCCAGCAACTAGACTGCCGTGTACGATCTCATCTGCATTTATATATCTGTCTGCAGCCCTTGATCTCTCTTAATCACATTGACAGATGGATAAAAAGAAAAGTTATGACTGTACAGTCATTGCAAATCAAACTGTGTCACTTCTTATCAAACTCCGCCCATTCAGATAGAGCTTAACATTATCGCTTACTCTGAAACTATTCGCTTATCTAAAGCATAGTTTTGTATGCCTTTACCCTCATCCTGATTTCCACATTTAATAAACTTGAAACTTTCTCCCTCCTAATGTATTACTTCCTCTGCCCGTACCATAGGTACTATAGGTAGAGGAAGTATTGTTTTCGACCCTAAAATTCGAAGTTGAGTTTTTAGCATATATACACGTTTCAAGGCCCCCTGAATCCAAAAATAGTATTTTTGGAAACATGTCTGTGTGGAAGTTTGTGAACAGGCTAGCTCCGAAACGGAGAATCGTATGAAAACAAAATTTCGTATTTGGGTCAGGTACCTTCTGAAGATGTGATTCGAAGATTGGCGACAAATTTCTCTTATTTTTAAGGGGACTTTACATGAAGAAATTTTAGTTTTTCGCGATTTTCTCGAAAACGGCTCTAACGATTTTCTTGAAAATTTGCACATGTATTCCTTTTACTGAGAGCTAAAACTTTTATTTGAAACTTTTTTTCGAAAAAATTCTCTGAGGGTAGTTACAAGCCACCCACTGTTCACCCACTGTTTATAGAAATTTTGTCTTGCATGATGAACAACTGAATACACGCTCTTTCACGGCCTCTTATTCTATATAAGAATGTGAAGTGAGAAAGATGTATTGTTGGCCAGGTATAGAGTAAAGAAGTATCTGAGGGAAATATTCGATAAATTTCGGAAATTATTCTTTACGGCGGAAAGTTCAATAAACGTCTGCAGTCACTTGTTCTTTTTTTAAGTTTGTTATATAGCCTGCGCTTTTAGTCGCATCATTGAAATAAGAGGTATTTATAGGATAATTAGCGTAAAATTGTGTCTTGCGATTCTGTAAAAGGATATGTGAATACCGCTAACTTTTATTTGGGCTGAGGAAGTTATGTGACTTTTACATCAGATTTTTTTAGTTTATTTTAACCTATGAACATTACAGTGCATAACTTGTAAATAAACACAAAACGCTTGTAACGAAACCAGTTAATTCAAAGTTAGATAGAATATGTTGGATTAATGAAGTATTTAACAGTAGCTTCGCGCGCGTCACTCTGTTTTATCACTTAAATCACTTATTTAAATTATTTAACAGAAAAATAACTAGAACATTATATTCATTAACACGTCGTTTTCACATAAATTGCATAAACTACATAATTTTATTTTTAATTCATCTATTAGACAGGTAAACTGATTTAACAAAGTGCCAGAATGTTTTTGTTTAATCAGTGATAATTGCAAGTATGATTAGGGTGGCCAGACGTCCGGCTTTTGGCCGGACTGTAAGGCTTTTTGCTAAGCAGTCCTCCATCCGGCGCGGCTTTATGCCGGACGTTGATTTGTCCCCCTTTTCGAGACTCTGATGGATCGGTTATTAATAAAATTTGCATTTTCCCGTATGTTCCTGCCAATCCTAAGGTTGGCACGCTTGTCGATACTATTAATTGTTTAGTTGGTGCCGCGGAAAAATCTGAATCTATTCCTAAGGTTGGCACGCTTGTCCATACGAAGGTAGCGTACTATCATTTATTTTATATAAATGCAGTTATTAAGTAAAATTTGTCAGGGTTATAACTTATACCATGTAATATCTGCTGTCCAGCCGTCCATGTCCGAAGTTTTATACTATGCTAGATTACCGAAGAAGTGTGTCCTCCTTTCTGACATTTTAGAAATGGCCACCCTAAGTATGATATACAGAAAACAGATTATTTTCGTAATCGATTTCCGACTTAAGCTCCAGATCGATTCATTAAGCAGAGCTTATTATGGAAGAACAAATGTTTGATAAGCATATGTGAAGGAATATGTGGGTAGTGTTATTTGTCAAAGCTAACTGTACTGCAACTTCTAAAGCCGTATATCAACACTGTAAAACAATATGTTGTCATGAGAACTGATTTGCATTTGATAAATTCTTTCCAATATATTACCACAAAATAGGTTCTAAATCGGGCACTACTTTTAATAATTTTATATACAATGGTGTTTTCTAAAATACATTTGTTATTTTCTTAGTAGTAGTGATTATTGTGAAATACGTTCCATATTTTCTTAAATAATAGTGATTGTTGTGAAATACATTTTACATTTTTTTGAAATAAAAGTTCTGAAATACATTTAACATTTTTAATAAAAGTGACTAATCTGAAATAAATTGGTTAATTTTTCCCATTGAAACGTCCATTCTGCCTACCTATGCAAGTTAAAGAAATCAGATCTCGGCGTAATCGTACTGCTATAAACAAATGAATACAAAATCGAAGCGTTCAACAAACTGATGTGTTATGTTGCAACTGTTTGAGATAGCCACGCAGCCTACTAAGAAATGTTTACTTCGTCCGTACCAATTCAACTCCAAATCTATGATATCTTGAAAAAATACGAGACCCGGGATTTTCGTCAAAATTAAGAGAAAATACGGGATTTCCCGGGAAATACGGAATAGTTGGTAACCCTTATAACTCACCAACTGTTGTCTGGTGAACAATAAAGCTTTGCATGAGGTTGAAACAACTGAATACGTGCTCTTTGCAATACGGCCTCTTATTCTACAGGGAATCCATTTTATGCGGAAACTTTTTAACAGCGTTGCCCCTGCTCCCACTTTCCCCGCTGTTGTGCTTGCACCGGCGGGGACCGTGTTGCGTTGCTACCGGCAAATCAGCAAATCAAGACTTTAGAAACAATACAAAATAGAATAACTCAACCAATTTATTATCAAAATAGGCCTACATGTAGAGGCTTATTACTCACCATTTTGTAGGGATGATACAGTCAGGATATTTACGAGAAAATCTCCGAACGCACCTTCTATGGTTATTTCTCAATAAGTAACATTCCACCAAATAAATTCGCTGTTCAACCGTATACATTTTCGATTATTGTCTTATGTAGCCTAACACACAACAATAGACAAGCGTCTCACTACAAGACACCGAAGCAACTAACCGCTTGTATGCTTTGTACAATGCTAGCGCGGCAATGCGGCAGTGATGCGAGGTTTCCTCATAAAATGGACTCACTGTATATCAGAATGTGAAGTGAGAAAGATGTATTGGCCATGTTTAGAAAGTTACGTGAGTGCATTAATCAGATTTCATTTTGGTTATGTATCCTTCGGGGATGCAATACGATGTGGTAACGACATTCTCTTCATTTTTTAACAAATTTACATGAAGAGACTGCCATAAGTAATATTAACTTACACTAAGAGACAAAACTTTTATTTGGGCAGAGGAAGTTATGTGGTTTGCATCAGATTTATTTTTTTTGGGGGGGGGGGGCGAATGGAATCTGAAATAGGTCGGATTTTATTAAGTTCGGTCTTATGCATTGTGTTCTGAATTGAATGGGAAATGAAGCGCGTGAGTCCTATGTTATGCAAACGTGCAGCGCAATCAAAACAGGAGCGAGTCCGGATTACCTACAGGCCATGGCCGCCACTGACTTCTAACATTTAACAAATGCAAAACAAAGGAACTTCGTTGCTAACACTGGAGTTAGGAATAACAAAAACTAATGCAGTGGCGGCTAGTCTGTGACTGGTCTGTAAATTTGGCATATTATGAAAACACTAAATTATGATATAGGCTAGCTGTTGACGAATAATTAAGAATCAGGTTTTTATCGGTCCACCGCTGTGGCTCAGGGGATGCGTTCAATCCTCTCACGCAGCGGGCCCGGGTTCGATTCCTGGTCGGGACAAGTTACCTAGGTGAGGTTTTTTCCGGGGTTTTCCCTCACCTATGAGACAAATGTCGGGTAACTTTAGGCCCTTGTGGTCCCCGGATATCATCTGGCCGTCATTATCATCTTCATCCCCATCCTCGCCTTGTTTGGAGTGAGTGTGTGTGAATGGTGTTTATCGTCCTATGTGTTCGTGTTGTCTCGGAGGTGGCCCTGGCATTGGGCTGATCACTCATCCGGGGAGGCCCTCCATGTCCTTGTCTGGTCAAAAAAGTATGTATGTGATCCAAAGATAACCCTTCTCCCGACAGGTCGCGGCCCTGTAAGGCCCGGGCGGCTTGGGTCGCTTAAATCCTAAAAGGGGGAGGTGAAACTGCGTAAAAGAAAGAAAGAAAGGGTTTTTATCGATCACTAAGAAAGCATGAAATTAATTTAATGAGAATTTTAACCCTATTTCACTTCATTATTGACTTATGAGCACCAAATTATAATGACTTTAATGCCCTGTAGCATACACAGTTTACGTCATAGAGCAAAAATCTCCTAATAAATGTTGCTTGTCTATATCCCCTCTTTACACAGGTAAAATATTCCGGTGATATTCATTAACACCCTGTATATTAATAATCTTTTTATATACACAGTGAGCAAAATAAACATGCCCCGTGCTGATTATTAACGACTAGCTTAAAAGACCCGGCGTCGCCCGGGTTTTGTATTTTGTAATTGGAAATTAACTTATGAAGGATTTTCAATTTTAAATTCTAGGTCCTTATATAGGCATTCATAATTTGAAATAGGAAGAACGACTTATTACACTCAAACTATTCCCTCAGAAAACGCTTGATATAGTTTTTTATGGCTCATAGAGGATCTAGAATTTTGCATCCCATCGCTTGTACAGTGCACAGCAAGCCTGGTAGAGGTTTAAATAAGAAGAAACAGAAATTCCTGTAACATAAAATTGTAATATCGAGGCGGGAAATTTCCCACTCTTATGTTACCATAAAGCATTATCACTTTCATACTTTTCTCTCCAAAAACCTGCGCTATAATATAATAATATACACATTACCATACCTCGTTTTGTTTTCTCTATGTCCAGGGTAGAGAAAGTTATGTGATTCCATTATTTTAGTGGATTTCATTCTGTAATATTTATTTATAACATGAATTATTTTGATAACTTCTCTTATTTGTCAAAAGTGCATTTCATTTGTTTTTTCCAAGCCCACCTGATACCATTTGGCAACAATATATTCTGTGATTTGGAATTGATAATTCTATGTAAAAAGGGATTAAGTATTTTCAAAAACATTTAATTTTTGGCATTTAGAATCAGAATTTTTCAAAATCCTTTCTTAGTGAGCACCTACATTATGCAACGAAGGTACTGTCAAAATTCCAAGTCTCTACCTGTTATAGTTTAGGCTGTACGTTGATTCCTGTCATTCAGTCAATCAGTCAGTCAGTCATTCATTCAGTCAGTCTGGACAAGTCCTTTTATATATATATAGAGATTTTTGGATATCTAGATCTGGGGAGGTCAAAATTGTTGACATTTCTAACATTGGCTCGATTCCTTGGCTTGTCTATCTATGTTCTCTCATAATAGAACGCGACTATAAGCGGATGTTTGGTACATACGCCGTTTTCTGGATTAATAAGTGCACGAGGACAAACATCGCAATGCGCCATCTTGAAGTGCAGATTGTTCACGTGATTCCCTCATGGACATGGGATCGGGTCAAACAGTCCATTCAGACGATTCCTACATTTCTATCACCCTAATGTAAAGGTTAACTGCGTTAATTCCGGAACGTTCTGGTTTGGATGTCGTGGGCGATATATCGAGATACGAGAAAAATAAAGAAAAAGAGAATTTATGATAAGACACTATTTATATGTTTAAGAAACAGACAGGCCAAGTATGTTATTGATTTGATAGAAAAACAAGTAGGGATAATATTTCACCCGGTTTAGCCGGGTACCATCCGATATTCAATGTGCATTTCCAACCCCCAATTAAATACTAAGAAAATTGTGTGGCATATTTGAGTTTGATGAAATTACTCATCAGAAAAAGGTTCCTATGTAAACCGCTAGGAACAGAAAAGAGAGCAACATTTTTAGAAAATACATTTCCGGATAGTTTGTATAATGTTTTTCATTTGTTCCTTTCACTGTGTAATTTTCATATTGTATGTGTTTCTTGTTTATTTATTTTTTATTTATTTATTTATTTTTTAGTTGTAGTATTAAGTTAGTTTATATATTGCGATACAGCCCTTGCTTTCTTTCCACGGCCCTGTTTATTATAGCTGGAGTTTTTAGTTACATTTCATTGTTGTATTTCCTGTTGTTGTCAGCCTGTAGGATCTAGGGTTATTAAAACTTGGTTCATAAGTTAAACGGAATTATTTCCGCTTCTAGGGAATTTCACTGTTTCCTTCGACAGACGAGATCTTCCTCACATTTCGTTCAGTTATAATATTTTTATTTAGCTTTTCAATTATGCTAAGAGTATTTTAAGAAGTTTTGAATTAGAATTACGTTAGAAAAAGGGCTCTCGATGAAGAAACTGTTGCTGAATGTTAGTCATCCTAGGAGGCGGATTTCTATGACATGTCATATTTTCCCCCTATGCATTATTTCAGGTTTCCGACTAATTTAAATCCGATTCCAAGCATCCTGGTGAAAATGGAACGGCTTTTATTGTGCATATAACTGCATATTTAGGAAATTTTCAACTATCGTAGCATATTTAGTATAAATGTGCATATTTAGGTCATATTTTCGGCATATTTGTGTTCATATTAAAGAAATTTTGAAGTTTCATATCATATTTTGTAAATTTTGCATTATAATGATACTTTTTGATATTTTGTAGATATTTTAAATAATTAACACTATATTTTAATAAAATGTATTGTAATGAAACTTAAAAAATATACACAATGTGTAAGTGGTAAAGTCATATTTTAAATTTTATTGTCATATTTTAATGTTTTTAGGTCATAAATGCATGCATATATCCTATTTTTTAGGTCATAGAAATCCGCCCCCTACTGATGACTGGATCCCGTCTGAAGTTAGGACTCCATGCTTCTCCCATGTAGGCTACGTGGGTTGCAAATGGAAATCTTTAAATCTTAACTCTAAATGGAAACTCTGTATGGAAGAGTTTGTTTGTTTTTTGCATAATATCCAGTCTTTTATATTATTTTACTGTAATTTGTACGAGCACCAACCCGTGAGCTAACAACACAATTACAACATAAGAAATCCCTTTAGGCAGACCTACAGGCTGAGGTAGATTTCAAAGTGCTTTGGGTTTAATTTATTGTCGCTGCACAGCGCTCTTCTTCTTTAGCCTTGGCATGACAAACCCGCAATAATAATTGCAAAAAAGAGGAAAGAGCACTTTTTCAAACATGAGAACTATCGAGAAACTAGCTATTGATCTGTAGAGTACCCATCAAGAGCATTCCAACGATACCCCACGAGATATGGTTTCAAAAAT
The DNA here is from genome assembly GCA_964059195.1 of Ectobius pallidus. Classification (NCBI taxonomy): domain Eukaryota; kingdom Metazoa; phylum Arthropoda; class Insecta; order Blattodea; family Ectobiidae; genus Ectobius; species Ectobius pallidus. The sequence goes on from CAXKWD010000002.1 coordinate 213,434,861, forward strand.
TTCGAATTTCCATCCTCTCACCCCCACCCCCATTCGTATCCCCAAAACCCCCGAATCGTTGGTATCACTGTGAACGCCATAGGGAGTACTCTAATTTATTCAAACAAAGTTTCCCTCTATACTTCGTGGGGCCGAGATATAATTTTTTCAAAATTTCAACCCCCTCCCCGACTCCCCCCTTGGGCCAATTTTGCTCATTAACGAAGTTGTCCGAACTATTGGGCCTAGAAATAACATAATAAAATTTGGTTCAAATATCTTCGAAATTACGGCCGCTAGCGTGTAAATACACAATTTTTTTCTTTTGAACGGGCGGTGGTTTCGTACTTAGTGAGGCATGAAACGTAAAGATATGAAAGAATTTTTCGAAAGTCATGACATAGTATCGATTGCAATAGGTAGATTTTTCTTCGAAATCTACCTAAAAATCGAGTAAACTGATGTAACAAAGTGCCAGAATGCTTTTGTTTAATCAGTGACAATTGCAATTATGATATGCAGAAAATAGATTATTTTTGTAATAGATCTCAGAGTTAAGCTCCAGATCAATTCATTAAGCAGGGCTTACGGAAGAACAAAGGTCTAGTTTAATAAGCATATGTACATGTAGGCCTATTTGAATACGGACTTTCACATGCCTGAATTAATATAATATAACTAAATATTTTTCACGAGAGTTTATAGGTAATTAATACAACTTTCTAGCAAAATAATCATGACTGACTTGTTCTATTCTCCAACGAAAGATTCAGCTTAAAACACATTAAATTGTTTTTCCTTTCAATTCATTTATTTGGTTTATTGTTTATTCGCTGATTTCAGACACTTCTTGGTTTAAAGAATCTTCGTTTTTTAACTTCGTTGTCACTTATATCGACCATTTCTAATGTCCCTGGATTTAATTATGTCATTTGCAGAATAATATGTTGTAAACAAATAAAAAAATAGACGGTAGTTCAAGAATGCCGCTACGGGACATTTTTTGGGTATGGCAACACTGGGAACGGGCCGCGATATTCATTTTTTTCGAGCGAGGCCTTCTTGATATGGACTGTTTTCAGCATTATGGAGTGTTTAGCTTAAGATAAAGTGTGCGATTAATAACAATAATAATAATGCACAGTTACAGAGTTGACAAGCATAGACAATGACATTTGTTTAATTGCCCAGATCTCTCAAGAATTTGCCTCATTCAATTCACTCAATTGTTCGGAGTTCGCAAACAACATTCCTGAATGAGCCAAACTGGCTTACGTCATTCTAACCATTATGAATATTACTATAATGCTTATACCAATGAGAGAGATCTAGTTCCCATCGCTGTAACCAGGGCATAATTAACAAAGCTACTCCAAAGTCTAAGCTCATTTGTTTGGAAGAGAGGTTACATGTGTAATCCAAAGCCTAGATGGACAGTAAAATCGTTTTCCTCCTCTTTGCATTTTGTTGTTAGTCTTTTGTCTCTGTCTCGTTATTGTTGAAAGTACGAATGTAACCAAAACCATGTTCAATTAATCATTTTCCCCTCCAAAAAAACTGTACTAGTAAATAGTGTTGTGATTGAAACTTGGAGTCGCCACACATGCAATGAACAGCTATTGCAAGTATTCCCCACTGTTTAGCGTAGGCTAGGTAAATACCGGGATCAACTCATGTGAGGGGCTCGAAGACCCATCCCTGCACGGCGAATCTACTCGACCAAATGGGCACCTCGAGTTTATTGACTTGGACAGTGCGAGATTGGTAAGACGGAAAAGCTTAAAGGTTCAGATCTCGTTGTTTGTACTCTTTTATTTTGGTTACCAGGATCCCGGTGACCTGGCTAGTGAAATGGTTGAGGACGCGTAAGTCTACTGCATTCATGTAGAACTGCGACCTCCTAGTCACCCCCATTAAGGCTCGGAAGTTTATGAAAATAATTTTTTAATAACAAAATTTGGCTAAATCCAAAAACAGGGCGCCCCTTAAGCTCCGCCCACTCGATATTCACATTTGCACGGACTGTGTGATGTATCTTGTTTCTTAGCGAAGCAGGGTGACCAACTGTCCTTCTATATTGTCGCAAGTGCCTTGTGCCCACTGACCTTGTATACTGTCGTAAGTGCCTTGTACCCACCTCATTAGGGTAATTCCGGGAGAGACGGCCACGCGGGGGAGACGACCAATCGCTCTAATTTCAAGGCCGAAAAACATATTTGAACGTAACTTGGTAGGCGGCAAGCTTTTGACACTAAGAGTCGATTGTTGAACACCTGCGCTGTTTATATTTAGAAATTCGCGATTTATATAACATTATTGTTTTGTAACTGGCCATTTATTTTTTGTATATTGAAAGAAATAAGCAGAAGTCCGACAATATTACTAACAGTTAAACGATATTTACTGTGTGAGGTGAGCGAACCTTATATACTTCACTTGCATTGCGTGTTCTGTTCTAAATATTTCCATTTTTAACTACTGACTATGGTCATCTCACCTTTACAAATAGGAGAGATGGCCCACTGTTTTTCCGGGAGAGTTGGCCAACAACTTAAGAGCCATATTTTCAAGATCTTCTGATTTTTTCTAACACGAAATGTAAAAATTTTCACTTAAGACTAATTTCCATCGATTCTCAATTACTTATTTATTTTTATTGCTAGGGAAATTACATAAACGAACATATTAATACGTACACCTTAATGAAACAATTTTGAAAATCCAATCCAGAAAGATGTATGTAAATAGATACGACTTTGACAGTGTACCCCTAATTAAATAAATTCTTCAATTCATTGTCAAAATTATTTATTTATTTATTTATTTACTTAAAAGCGGTCATGGAAGTCGGCATGCCGACCAGGTGCTCTCGGTCCTGTCATCAACTAAGGAAGTCGAAAGATGCAGATAAATGATGTAGAGGTTAGATGGTGTGCCCTTCCCCTCCATCGAATGTAATAGCATGCAGTAGAGTTTAATTATCTTTTCAGAAATGTATCAGAACTCTTCAGTTACTCAGAATTGATTCTGTTTTCCAAAATATGTTTAATTTTATTATTTTAGCACTTAAGTTATTTTTTTGTATGTATTTATAGAAGAACAGCTACCTAGTCTTTCTACTTTGTTACTCTTCGAAAATGGTGCGACCGACTGTCTCTATGCCCTATGGCAATCTCCCCCTGACACCTCGGGTGAGATGGCCAACGCACCGTTTTTTAAAATGTTGGGATTTCTCACCCTAAATTACTTTTTTTCTCTATAAAACATTATGTTATGAAAATGTGACATCCAGGGACCTGACTGAACATTTTGCACACGAATTATCTTGAAAATCCTTCAAGTTATTGAGCATTTAAAAAAGCGTGGCCATCTCACCCGGATTTACCCTATATCTCCCGGGAGGTTTGTCAGCCTGTCACCGGTATCTAGCGATATGACGTCACACCTCCAACGTCCAATCACGAGTTTCTTCATAATACGAGGACAGAAGAATTCGCTTGCTTTGGGGGCGTGGCGTAAGCAGATAATTTCGTTTTCCCTTTGAATCTTGTGCAGAAATTGTCGTCCTAGATGTCCTAGTACGACATACGTTCCTTTATCCATTAGGGTGCCTTTTCTGTGTTCTGCTTCATATTCCTCGTCACTGTGATCATCTTTCATGTTGATCAGATGTTCCAATCGCCTACGCGCCATCTTGTTGTCGCAGTTAGCTTAGTTTATCCTGTTTTGCTGGCCGATATTTCACCGGTAAAGCATTAGCTTGGATATTATCGAAGAACCAAGTTACTGTAGCTGGTGAAATGCAAAATGAACAATATCGCAGCTTTACAGTCTAAAAACCAGGATCAGACAGATTATTGGCGTTGGTGAACACAGCCCTAAGTGAATGTTTTGAGAACAGACTGTAGAATAATTGACAGTACATAGGCTGATGATTTCGGAACTGATTGTCTAACATTAAAGCGACATTAATGTAAAAATAGTTTAATTACTTGTAACTAGGGACTTTGAAAGGGGATACCTTTACAATGTTAAATCATACAAGAGGTAAAATTTGAATATTAAACTGACAAAAATAAGTGGAAACAAAATTTGCATATGTATATAATGTTTTTAATAAAATCTGATGTAGGGCCTAAAATTCACATAACTTCCTCTGTCCAAATAAAAGTTAGCCTCATAGTATAATATAATAATAATGTTGACATTCTCTTCATGTAAACTGGCTCTAAAATGAAGAGGATGTCGTTACCACATCACATCGCATCCCCGAAGGATACATAATCCAAATAAAATCTGATTAATGCACACATGTTACTTTTTTTTACTTAAAACATAGCCAATACATTTTTCTCACTTCACATTCTGATATAGAACAAGAGCAAAGAGCACATATTCAGAGTGGGTGGCTTATAACTAACTAGACCTGGGATTTTAAGGCAAATGCCTATTTTGTTCCTTAAGAAATAACATGAACATTTCTAAATATGTTGACATTTCATGATAAATCACTTATATTTATAGAGTTTTATAGCGCCTTTTTGAACCTTTGGAGCCTATTTTTACTATTTAAGTGCCTAAAATGCCTATTCTGTACATTTAAAATAAAATTAAACTTCTTTAACTTTTACAATCATTTAATGGACATCCCTGAATGAAGAGCAGAACAGCAGAGGGTGGGGTTTTCACCAGAAACTTGATTTTCCTAAACAATTGTCGTCAAAGGAATGCTGACTGACGAGGAGGATTAGCTCAAAACAACAAGTAGCAGGTATATAGTATGAAGGGACATATTGTGTCAATTTTTCATATTAAAAATCTGTTTTTGACAAATTTATTTTAAATTCTGTCTTAATTTTGCAATTATTTCTGTTAAGAATACGTATACCACGTTTCTTAAGGGGCTGTCACACTGGATCGATCGAGGGACAGCGTCCGACTGACTGGTATAATGAACCTATAGACAGTAGTGGTACCAGTCACATAGCATCGATCGCCAGCGATCAACAACGAGGGTGAGAGATCATCTGGTCTGTGAAATCAAACCTGTCCGTTTTTCAATCGCCAGTCGATGGCAAACTTCGTACCCACCTGAATTTCAGAATTGATGCTGGAAGATTTAACTTACACAGTAATATCGTTTTAAACTTATATTTGATTGAAATATAGTTGCACGAATCATTTAAGGCATTTAAAACGATATCTTCTTATGTAATTTAATTTTAAAAACACAAAAATAGATCGAGTTGTAAGCACCTAGCGGTGGGCGATCGAACTACAACAAACAACAAACCTCTTCGCTCGGCCGACTGATGGAAGCTTGAAGTAACAGATGTAGCCTGATATAGTAGGCATAATATTAAACCTTACATCCCAACACATGTAGTATGATAATGTGCAGGAAATAGGCATTCGTATTCCTAATAAGGTAATATACTTTACCTCTAATATACAGTGATGAGTAGACCTAGTAAAATCATATAGGTACATAACCTATAATATTTTCGTTGATCGATGACGCTCGATGCAGTGTGACAAGGAACACAAATTTAGTCGAGAGCGCAAGATGGCAGTCGGCTGGTCTTGATCGATCGAAGCTCAGTGTGACAGGCCGCTTACAGTAAAAAAGATCACGTTACAGTTTAAGAGCATATTGTACTATTTTAAATTCTATTTTCCGTCTATTTACACATTTTTAAAGCATATTTTAAGTGCCTATTTTCTCTCCTAAAAGCCTATTTACTTGTTTTAAAAGCCTATTTTAGGTGCCTAAAACTAATTTTTATAGCCTAAAATTCCAGGTCTACTTATAACTACCCTTCAGATACTTTTTTTTAGAAAAAATGTTTGAAATAAAAGTTTTAGCTCTCAGTATAAGCATCCCATTTGTAAAATATAAAGAAAATCATAAGAGTTGTTTTCGAGAAAATCGCGACAAACTATTTTTTATGTAAAGTCCCCTTAAAAATAAGATAAACTTGTCCCCAATCTTCGTGTCACAACCTCAGAAGGTACCTAACCCAAATACAAAATTTTGTCTTCGTACGATTTTTCATTCTGGAGCTAGGCTATTCACATACACACAGACATGTTTCTGAAACTAGTATTTTTGGATTTAGGGAACGTTAAAACAGTGTACCTAGGTATTCATTTAAAATCTCAACTTCGAATTTTGGGGTCGAAAACAATACTTGTTCTATCTATAGTATCTATGGTACGGGCAGAGGAAGTAGGCCTAAGAACACCGGTATGTTGAGAATTCAAAACGAATTTTGCTTAAAATGAAAACATTTTCTCTAGTCATACATGTGCTAGTGGACAGTACAAATACTGTACAGACACAATATGTCACAAATCCTCTCTACTTTCATAAAGTATTTGACAAATAAACTAAATACGGTACCGTTAATTAACTTCATCCGTCACCAGTCGTGTTGCTTACGTATAACAATAGGACTTTTAGATGATAAACCAGATAATGATAGATAGTATAGATATCAGTCATTTGTTTGTGGCAGAACGGAATGACGTCACATTATTACACAAACAAAGGGATTTATCACTGCGTAACTGCATACGTAACAGCCGAAGGTTATAGGCCTCCAAGAGGAGGTTTCTGTTACCTATATGAATTTTGTTACGCTTATTTTCCGAGAGAGGGCAGAGGGACAGGTGGTAAGCCCATCGCACCGGATATAGTAAGTGTAATTAAATCACGGAGGTTGAAGTGGGGGAGGAAAGACATACCTAAAGAATATTGACTGAGAGACCAGAAGGGAAAAGACCACTTGGAAGACCTAGACGTAGGTGGGAGGACAATATTAGGATAGATTTAAGGGAAGTAGGATTAGAGAGGGATGGTTGGATGGAGTTAGCACAGAATAGGGTTGAATGGCGGACTCATGTAAGCGCGGCAGTGAACCTTCGGGTTCCAAAAAATAGATAATATTCCTTTAGCTTGCTTAGGAATTGTCTATTGCAATTGAGAAAGTGAGAATATGTGTAACCAAATTCTCCTGGATGCATAGGATATATAGGGTGAATGAGCTTAACTACTCTTGTAGTTACTTAACACAAAGATACTTTGTTTAGATTAACTTAAGTGTGTTAAAATTAAACGGCGTATTGTGTGGAAAACAAACGCTGGTAAATGTATCATGAAATCATCGATGGCACTTTTGTCACTAAAGAGAAAATCTCGAATCAATTCATATTGTTTGGTACATTAGGTTCAATATTGTAATTTTATGTGAACTCTTATGACGCAAATCTAAATTTCTGTTCTATAGCCTATTATTAACAAGATCTGGCCTATTGCACATCGTATGTACCGCAGGATCGGTTGTATCAAAACTAATGGAAAGCAATATTGTGCATTATGTCCTGTAGATTAATTGACCCTAACCTCAAACTTGCAATGAGACCGACACGACAGCATTCCTTTCTCTCACGTAGAAAATATAACAAATTAAAAAACTATCGGACATTTCTGCCTTACAAAAAATTATAGTATTAGTACAAGTAAATAGAAACACGTGGCAGAAGTTGTGTTTCGTCATTTTAATTCCAAAACACAGTTCCCTCTGAAGAACTGCATTATATATACACTAGCTTAAAACGCCCGGCGTCGCCCGGATTTTGTATTTTGTAATTCGAAATTAACTTATGAAGGGCTTTCGATTTGCAAATTACAGGTCCTTATATAGGTATTAAAAATTCGAAATGAAGAAGAACGACTTATCACACTCAAACTATTACCTCAGAAAACGCTTGATATAGCTTTTTATGGCTCATAGAGGATGTAGAATTCTGCATCCCATCGCTTGTACACAGCAAGCCTGGTAGGGGTTCAAATAAGAAGAAACAGCAATTTCGGAACATAAAATAGTATGTCTTTGCGGAGTATTTTATGTTACCATACAACCGTTTCGGGGATGAAATTAAAAATAAATTCTATATCACTTTCATACTTCCCTCCCCAAAAACCTCCGGTATAATTATATATATATTACATATATATATATAGGCCTATTACATATTATATATTTTACAGTACCATACCTCGTATTGTTTTCTCTATGTCCAAGGCAGAGAAAGTTATGTGACTGCATCATATTGTGCATTAGATGAATTATATCATAGCTTCTCTAATTTGTCAAAGTCCCGTTTCATTTATTTCCTGAGACCATTGCCAACAATACACTGTTGTCATGGAATGTGATTTGGATTTGATAATTCTGTGCAAAAAGGTATTTTGTCTCCTCTAAAACATTTGATTTTTGGCATTTAAAATCAAAATTTTCCAACATCCTTTCTTGGTGTGTACTTACGTTATGAAACGAAGGCACTATCAAATTTCCAAGTCTCTACGTTGATTCTCTGTCAGTCGTTAAGTCATTCAGGACAAAGCCTTTTATTTATATAGAGCTCTGTCAGTCGTTAAGTCATTCAGGACAAAGCCTTTTATTTATATAGAGATTACGTGCTGAGTTTTTATTATAACTGAATAACCTTGAAAATGATAGGAATTATAGAAATAGCGTATTTCCAGCTCTCAATGGTTCATCATGAGAATGCAAGCGATTGTGCGTTGTTTTAAAGTACGAAAGTGCAACAATAGCATCTTCGAATGTGCAGCCATGGCCTTCCATAACATTTCATCTCACATGCAGAAATTTTTGGACGTGTTTACGGGTAATTTATTATTTATTACGATATAGCCTATGTTTAGGTAGAATACTGTTCTGTATTACTTTACATGGAATATCTCCACTGTCAACATTACATGAGTATTTACAGAAACTGTGTGTACACAGATGGATCACAAACAACTGTACAATAGTACGGTACATATCCACGCAGAAATAGAACAGTGCACGTCATACTAGGCTTGTTTATAAAACTTAAAATTAAATTAAGTGAACTTTAGTAATAACTAGCAATAGTTAATCTTATCAGAATGATAATTCTTTCACATTCGCTGTGTGTAGGCTAAGGTGGTAAGGTGAAGTCAGACTGAAAAATTCAATGCCATAGCCGCGATCTTCCGTTCTCCGTGCCACTGCTCTTACCAATAATTGAGCTACCATGGCAACGTACCGGTACATTTGTTACGATTTGTTTCCATATTTTCAATATGGCCAATAATATCAAAAACGTATTTAAAGCAAGCGTACTATGCATTCTTCCATAGTATATTAATTTATGGTATTCACATATGGGGGAATGGAACTGGAATTGATAAAGTCCTCATTTTGCAAAAGAAAGCTATTCGCATATTATCAGGTGCTTGCCATGATGCCCATTGTTTATAGAAGGTATTTTAACTAGGGCTGAAAATCGATTAAAATTTCTAATCGAGTTAACGCTTGACTTTAATCGATTAATCGACCAATTAATCGACAACTACTACACTACAGATAATCAGAAGAAATCCTGAATTAATGAATACCATTATTAGTTAACTAGTGAAAAAATATATACAAAACTTACATTTACGGTTAGTTTTTCAGCCAAGACTTGAGACACACGAGTTTGTTGACTAAAGTACCCTTCAGGTTTTTGAATAACGGGAATTGTTTGGACACAATAGGCTGAATGACACATTATGTGCCAAGGCCGGAGAAGAGAGAGAAAAAAGTTTGGTCATTTGACCCATTTCTCGAAAAAAGTTCTTCAGAATTCGACTAAATCGATTAATCGGAAAATTGTAATTGATCGACGATTAAATGTTTAATCGATTAATCGGTACAGCCCTAATTTTAACTATTATAAATCAATACATTTTTAACTGTCTAGTCCGCCGCCGTGGGTGAGTTGGTAGCTCGACTGCCTTCTACCCTGGCGGCCCGGGTTCGATTCCCGGCCGGGTCGGGGATTTTTCAGCAGTGAAAAATTTCCTTTCTGGGTTCAGGACTGGGTGTTGTGTTGTGTCCTTTCATTCCCATCCCGCGAGAGGCAATGGCAAATCTCCGCGGTATCACCCTTGCCTGAATCACCTCGGACGAGTCGTGGTCATCACCCCACGGCTTCGTCCCGGGTCTGGACCTGCCTTCGGGCAGAACACTCATCATCAAGCAATATAAAGATGAATCTGAATAAGTTGACCACTAGGCAAGTTGTACATAATCACTCCACTAGATTCAATTATTTTATTGTCAAGCCCTCTGTTAGACTCACTAAAAGCAAAGATTGGTTTAGTGTAATTGCAATCGACATGTTCAACAAACTGCCATTTGAAGCTCACACTGTGAGTCTTAATAAATTTAAGAACGAATTGAAAAAGTGGCTTACACTACATCCATTTTACATCAATGAATATTTTATTGCCAATTTTGATATGATTTTTTAGTGTGTTATATTTTTATGTGTTATGTGTTAAACATTTGTAATTGACTTCTATCCATAACACCATAGCGGTGTTGATGATAGCAATAAAGAATAAGAATAAGAATAAGAATAAGAATAATATACAGAAAAGACTCGTATCTCATTTGTTATGTATTTTTTTATTCATATAGATATGTTGAAAGATGAGAGTTTCGCAGTTTTTCGATATGTTGAATTTTTTTTGGAACTTTGAAGCGCTATATCTTTATACCGCAGTGGCGTACCAAGGGGGTGCGAACGGGGCGGCCGCACCGGGCGCCGTAAAGAAGGGGGCGCCAAAATTGAAAAAGTTATTTTTTCAGGCAAAATATAAGGTTTCATTGGTCAAATTTTCTTTATTACTTTGTTAAATATTGCAGTAATATTATTTAGAAATGAAATAAACTTTTCGTATTAAACTATTTATAGACAATACGAAATATGTCGTGGGCGCCGAGCACACAGGAAAAGTTTACGGTGTAATTTAGCAATTTTATCAATTGAACGTGATGTGGCTGCTACTATAGACTTCAATTCTATTATAAGTAAGTTTGCATCCATCAAGGCTAGGAAGGCACATTTAAAAACATTTGTTATGACTCTGAAACTTTTCTCTTTATTTTTTCAAACAAACTAACCTTATAATACTTACAGTTTTATGTCATTCATTTTTTGTTTGTTTATAATGTGTTAAAGTAGCATACTACTTATTAAAAATAAATAATTGTGAACATTAAACTGTGTTTAAATTAAACTCATTGAACCTTGAACCTTTTAGTGTTAGGGGGCGACTACCATCTAATTTGCCCCGGGCTCCAAGTAGCCTTGCTACGCCACTGTTATACCATACGTATTTGATTTAAAAATGTTTAAACAATGAGAACTGTAGGAAATTTACTGCTCTTTAACTTTTGTAACGGAGTGTTTTTAGCTAAAACGCGTTGTTTAGGAGCTATAAGTAAAAATTTGAAAAAAAAAGTCCAAAAATGTCGGCTGCCCTGAAGTTAGCATGGGTTTTCGAATTGGAAAACTTGGATTCTACACCACAGAATACTCACATACAACATATTAAAATATCATTAACTCCGTACCTTTTTCCAGGTATAAGTACCTGGTAACTGGCCTAAAAGGTTGATTCAGCTCAACGGTCTATAGCCCAATATGGGTTTAAGTTTTCTATTAAATGAATGACCAGAAAAAAAAAGGAATCAATTAGAATAGGTGGAAACAGGATAATAATCTAATTCTACACTTGATCACATTCAAGAATATGGTACATGGTTTTTAAGCACAACACAGGTGGAGTAAAAAACTTCCACCAGCCAGGGTCGGCACTGTGAGAGGGTGCTGCAGTTCCACAGCGCTTACACACGAGCCGCCACTGGTCACACAGGTGTGACCCGGTTTTCGGAACTGGAATGAGTGAGGACATAGTGATTAGTGACGTGTGTTGTGGCAGCAATGCTAAACAAATGAGATCTGTGAGTTAAATGACCAAGAATTGTTCACGAGATGAAAAACGCGCAAGGAAAGTATGTTTTTCCTTGTACTACCTAAGCTATGGACTATTCCCAAGTTCACCGCTTTGACTTTCAGTTCATTGAAATGAATTCATGTGGAAATTGAGAACTCTTTCCTGCTACTGCAGGAATGTACGTTCAGATGGAATTAAAACCTCAGCCAATGACAATAATAACCAGGGCCCGGATTTTGATGTTATTTTTTAACTGGAACATCATGGACGAGGCCCACTAGTGCAGATATTCTGATCATGACTCCTAGATTATAAAAATGGTAATTTTTAGGGTCATTTTTTGGTCATTTTTCACCATTTTTTATTTTTAGGTAGTTAAAAAAATTAATGTCTTTTCGTCATTTTTTTACCATTTTACGGTCTTTTTTTCTCCATTTCATACTGTTAGGTAATTTTTAATTTAAAGTAAATAGTTTCTCATTTTGTGTTGTTTCTCGCATGTTATGAATTTATTTGTATAGAATATTACAGGAACTCTAAACAAGCACAAATAAATAGATTTTGTTATAATTTTAATTTGGATACACAAAGACGGTGTTTGCTCTTTGCATTTAACTTAACTGTACGTACCAATTAAGCAATTACAAGTCTATAATTGAAGAACATGAATGAAGAATAGACTCAGGTCTGATGAATATACTAGCTTTTTCATATAAATTTTTGGGTCTTTTTTTGTATTTTTACGGCCATTTTATAGCTCATCTTTTAAGTCACCAAAATCCGGCCCCTGATAATAACAATAATAAAAATTTTAATAATATAAAATAGTAATAATAATGTAAAATAGTAATAGTGATACTGTAAACATAGTTTTTTTTCGTCCTATTGATTTTGTAAAGGACTGGTATCATCTCAAACTGCAAAATATCTAGCGGTGTAACAGTGCCAGCTCCCCTGATTGGCTATTACTCATATGCCTTAAGCTGTGACAGATCACGAGAGAGTTCTCAGTGCAATCAAACGGAACCTAAGCAAAATGTCTCATCGGCAAGATAGCACCCAAGACACTCAAGATACAACGCTCTGAAGAGTTCTCTCATTTCTATTGATACCACCCATAGTCTTATAAGTCTCGGCCGTTCACTAGTTCTCATTCACAAAATAGTAAACTGAGAAAAACTACGTAACCATGGACGTGAGGTCTCACAGACCGCTTCATAAATAAACTGTTTTCTAGCATGACTCCACTATTCTCTATCCCATTTAAGAACGATCCTGTTCAAAACAAAGAGGCGTGGCTGTCATAGTCCGCACGTGAGAACGCATGTCATCACCGTGATAATGGTAGTTTGTTTATTCTCAGTACAACTCACCCGCAGGGTCGTCGTGAACAATGAATCCTTTGTTTTATTTGCTAATTGATATACTATAATGATGACGATGCCAGTGAGAGTTTATTATTTCACGTGTAAATGTTGATATTATTGTTGCATGAACTTATGAACACTCGTTAGCCACACCCTGCTAATGGCGCATGCTAATGACATTAACCAATCACGTTTTGTCACATGATGCGAATTTTCCGCGAACTCTCTGTGAGTTCTCCTCCCCTTTGTTTTGACTAGGATCAAACTAGAATGGGATCAATTATAACACTGACATATTTGGGATGATAAAGAGATTTGTAGTGTAACAATCCAGATAGTAGCAGCGGTCACTCAGACCTCATGTCCATGGAGAAGAGTACATTGGATTACAACATAGGTTTAATAGTAGCAAAGCAGGAAGAACATTATTGGATCTTGTCGAGTCAGCTTGAAAGGTATTTTCGGGGAATGATGGCCGCAATTTTGCAGATCAACAGAATCTGTTCCTGCCAGCGCTGCATTTTCCGCATGCGTACAACTCCCGCTTACATCACCATCAGTGTTGTTTGTTTCATTCATTCAGCTTTCTCCCAGGCTTCTCCCATAGCGATTTCTTTCCAAACATTGATAAGGTCAACATACTGCTTTGTGAGTTGTAGATCAGGGCCCGGATTCTGATGACCTAAAATTGTTTGAAAAAAATGACCTATAAAATGACCTTAAATTTTAAAGAAAATGACTTAATAATTACAAAAAAAGACCTAAAAACTCATATTTTATTTATAAAAATTATTATTGTGCACACAAAGATATAGACTGATTTTTACATAATTGTAAAAACTGTAAATGTAGAAAGGATGTTGGTCTAAACACTTTGTTCTTGATTGGAACATTTGAGAAGAAAAGTAAGAAAATTGTTTTTAAAGTAGATTCTACAAAAATGTTGCAATATACCCAACCTAGTAATTTATTTCAAGTAAATGCATGAAAATGACAAAATAAGGAAGCAAAAGACACGAAAATGACAAAATAATGACGTAAAATTGAAATAAATGCCCTAAAAATATAAAATTGCATGAAATGACAAAAAATGACCTAAAAAAATGCATTTCTAAATTCTAGAGTTCATGTTTAGCATTTATCTACAAGTTGGCAATGTCTAGGCGGCATCGACAAAAAAGATGACATGTCATTAGAATCCGGGCCCTGATTATTATTATTATTATTATTATTATTATTATTATTATTATTATTATTATTAAGTGTAATAATGGTACTTTATGAGATTGTTTGGTGGACGGGAAATGTCTGTCCGTCTGTCTATCTGTAAGCACGATAACTCAAGAACGCTTTATCAGATTTTCATGAAACATGGCATACGCATTTATAACAACCATGAGAAGAAGCCTATTGATATTGGACCAAATCGGTTGACTGATACCGGAGTAATGCCCAATTTACTGCCAATTTTATGGTAGTATATTAGAAAGAATGTATAAAATGCAAATCGGTTCTCATGACAACATATTGTTTAACGGCTTTGGAAGTTGCAATGCACTTTAGCTTTGACAAATAACAAAATCCACACATTATGCTTATCAAAGTAGGCCTTTGTTCTTCCGTAAGCCCAGCTTAATGAATTAATCCGGAGCTTAACTCGGAAATCGATTACAAAATTAACTTATATTCTGCCTATCATAATTGTAGTTATCACTGATTAAACAAACGCATTCTGGCACTTTGTTATATCAGTTTACCTGATTTTATCTTTTCTACACTTGGAATGACTTGTCATGTTCAGAATCCAGATTTTCTAGAGTGATCATTGCTTGACTCTTTACTTTCATTTCAGCTACAACTGAATCTGCCCTCTCATCACATGCAATTTAATATTCTTTTTTTCTTTTCTTTGCTACTTCCACATTTTATTAACCAGCTGAAAAGTTTTAATAATAATGTAAATATAGCAAGTCACATTCTTTACGTTTCGCACTATACAACTGAACAAGAGGACGGGTGGGATATGAACTCAGAGCCTCCCCAATAACATTGCTATTGTCCAGCATGTGTTGGTTGCATGTATTTCATCACTTCCTCTTGCATCTCAGCACGTGTTGTTTACAGGTAATGTAACGACACATGCCGTGTGGCCACGAGTTTCTCAAGGCACAACAAATTGTACAATATCCTCACTGAGAAGAATCTATCACTATGCCGATCCATAGCGCAGAATGTAATAACCAGGGCTAGGATTTATATGTAATTACATATTTCTTAATTTCACATATAGACATATTTTTTTCACTTATCTCCATCTATTATGTTGTCCTGTATTCAAATTAAACAAATTTATTTTACATATTTTTCCATATTTCTGACATTAGTACATACTGTATTTATATGTAAAATAAATATTTGTCCATATTTAGTGATTTTAATGCAATATTCGTACATATTTCATTCTTAAGAGTAAAACTATATAAAATTGTCGTTCTCAGTGGCAGAAAATATGACAGCACAGGATAAGTTTACAGTTATGTAAAAAACTGAATGTGTGAAAAATGATTTATGTTACACTGAATCAAATTTTTGTAATATAACAAAAATAATTCAGAAACTACAAAATAATAATCTCACATTACTTGGAAATATTGACATTGTGAAAAACATGAGTCATGGACTCAAATGTATACGTGGACATTAGCCGATCTTATCAAATGTAAAGTGGACAATGTGTTTTCAAGAAATCCAGGCTTTGAAGAAATGTGTAAAATCAGTGCAAACTTAAGTGGCTCGTCAAAATTAAAACTAGAATCAGTGAATTTTAAACACGCGCCAATCACTACATATGCAGTAGAACGAAGCTTCAGCCAATACAAATCACTTTTGAAAATTTAAAACAACATTTTGTGGCATACTGTTATGGTAGCAGAAATAATCAATGAATGATTACAAATAAAGTAAGTGATCTGAAAAAAATTGAATAATTTAATTTATGAATCCAGTATTTGTAATGCATTTTTATAGGTTCTAAAAGTAACAAAATGTAGTGTCTAGTGGTTAAATTTGTTTTGATGTCCGTATTTTACAAAATATATTTGCATATATGTGTACGTATTTTGACATTTTTAGTACATATATATGTACATATTTTGACATTTTTAAGTACATATATAAGTACATATTTTGACATTTTTTAGTACATATAAATCCAAGCCCTGGAAATAACTATCGAGGAATTTCTCTCTTATCAACATCATACAAAATTCTATCTAATTTACTACTGTCAAGATTAACCCCATAATATATGGAGATCACCAATGTGGATTTAGGCGAAATAGATCACCCATTGATCAAATATTTTGTATTCGCCAAATCTAGGAGAAAAAGTGGGAATATAATAAGCCTGTTCACCACCTATTCATAGATTTTAAATAAAGCATATGATTCAGTTAGGCGAGACAAATTGTACAATATCCTCACTGAGTTAGGGATACCATATTATCAAAATATGTGAAACCTATAGCAGAGTCAGGGTAGGGCAATTTATATCAGATAGATATGCCATTAGAAGCAGATTGAAGCAAGGAGATGCACTACTGCCTTTACTTTTTAATTTCATTTTGGAATATGGCATTAGAAAAATTCAGGAAAACAAGGCAGGCCTAGAATTAAATGGCAGTCACCCGATTTTACCTTACGCAGATGACGTTTTGTCTGTTGGGCGATGACATAAACACAATCGAGAGAAATGCAGAAAGTATTTTCGATGCCTGCAAGAATGTCGGATTGGAAATTAATACAGAAAAAACTAAACATATGATCATGGAATGTCAAAATAATGCTCTACAAAATATTAGAAATGAATAACTGGTAAATCGTTCGAACAAGTGGAGAAATTCAAATATCTGGGAGCAATAATTACAGATACAAATAATATTAGTGTCGACTCAAATAAGGAAATGCTTGTTTTTATGCAATTTGGAAACTCTTATCTTTTCGTCTTCTGTCCAGAAATCTAAAAATTAAGATTTATAAGACTATTATCCTGCCTGTTGTATTATATGGATGTGAGACATGGTCGTTTACTCTTTGGGAAGAACATAGTCTGAAAATAGGGAGCTTAGGAAAATATTTGGGCCTAAGAGAGATGAAAATGGGGACTGGAGAAAACTGCATAACGACGAGCTTCATAACCTGTACTCTTCGCCGGATATAGCCTAGTAAGGGTAATTAAATAACGGAGAATGAAATGGGGGAGGAAAGACATCTAAAAAATATTGACTGGGAGACCCGAAGAGAAAAGACTACTTGGAAGACCTAAAGATAGGTATCTGTATCTGTATCTGGTACCCTATGATCCCCAGGTGGGGCGAAGGGGCCTCCAATGGAGGTTTCATTACCTATACTAATTTTGATATGCTTATTTTCCGAGAGAGGGTAGAGGGACAGGTGGTAAGCCCATCGCCTCGCAACCCCCCTCTGGAAACTAAGTATTTCGTGGACGTGAAAGGGCCGAGAAATTTTGTCCAGAGGCTCTAATTTAGGCTTGGAGTTCTTTAACGTGCCGTAAATCTACGACACGGGACCCCCAGCTTAAAGTCCCTCCCGGAGGACCCCGTGCCCAGGATTTTTACGTCCTGAAAAATCCATCGACCGCGGCCGGGTTTGATCCCGCGCCCTGCGGATCTAGAGGCGGGCACGCGGCCGACTAAACATAGGTGGGAGGAAAATATTAGGATAGATTTAAGGGAAGTAGGATTTGCAAGGGATGAATGGATGGAGTTAGCACAGAACAGGGTTGAATGGCGGGCTCACATAAGCCAATGCCATCAAGTAATTGAGATGCTGGGAACTGGACAATAGGGGTGGCTACGACCGGCCTTCACCTCTCACCCGATATGTTGTCCAGCACGTACACGCCTGCCCAGACATGAAGAAACGAGAGGTGACTCAAATGAGTTGTGGGACTAATCCATGACGTAAACCGGAGGTAAACATGCACGGGACATTTTTGGAAATGTTTCGAAAGGTTCCGTATCATAACAGGCAATAGTTTCACCTTAAAGTACCCGTTTCATCTTGCAGCTTTACTTCTACAGTAACAAGCATTTCTAGAACAACCGTTGCAGACTTTATTGTATTTATGTTTCAAACCTAATTAGCTTGCAATATAATTTCATACAGCCGAATGCTGCTACCATGCATTTTCTTTGAACAGAGTTCACAATACAGCGCCAGATGGAACCTCTCTCAGATGAAGTGAACTATGGCTTAGCTCAGTTGGTAGAGCAGTGGCCCGGATAGCCAAAGGTCCTGGGTTCAAATCCCAGTGTCAGAGAAATTTTCTCCTATAATATTCTCATAGTAGATAGAAAATCTACCTATCGCAATCGATACCATGTCATGACTTTCGAAAAATTCTTTCATATCTTTACGTTTCATGCCTCCCTAAGGACGAAACCACCGCCCGTTCTAGCGGCCGTAATTTTAAAGATATTTGAACCAAATTTTGTTATGTTATTTCTAGGCCCAACAGTTCGGACAAGTTCGTTAATGAACAAAATTGACCCAAGGGGGGGTCGGGGGAGGGGGTTGTAATTTTGAAAACTTTATATCTCGGCCTCTATGAAGTATAGAGGGAAACTTTGTTTGAATAAATTGGAGTTCTCCCTATGGAGTTCACAGTGACACCAACGGTTCAGGGGTTTTGGGGGTACGAGTGGGGGTGGGGTGATGGAAATTCGAAATTTTTGTAACCATATCTTGTGGGGTATCGCCGAAAAGCTCTTGATGAGTACTCTACAAATCAATAACTAGTTTCTTGATAGTTCTCATATAAGGAGAGATTTCAAGGTTTAAAAAAGTGCTCTTTCCTCTTTTTTGCAGTTATTATTGCGGGTTTGTCATGCCAAGGCTAAAGAAGAAGAGTGCTGCGCAGCGGCAATAAATAAAACCAAAAGCACTTCGAAATCTATCTCAGCCAGTAGGCCTACCTAAAGGGATTTTTGTTCTGGAAGTTGCCTTGGAGCAATTGAGTTCAATCATCTCATTAAATTAAACGCTGATATCTTTACCTGCTTAGTAGTAGGCACATTATGATATGTGTGATTATCAGGCCCGATGGATGATTTGAGTCCCGGAGGCTTCACTAAAAGTTTGTAAGACACGTTGTAGATTTAAACACAAATCATAAAATAAATTAGCAATGTAAAATTTTTAGGTCTACAAATTGACCAAAATTTTGACTGGAAGACACATATTGAAATGATAAGTCCAAAACTAAGTTCATCGTGTTTTGCTTTACGAATTTTGAATAATATATTACAACAAGATGCATTACTTATGGTACATTTTGCATATTTTCATTCGGTAATGAGATACGAGTCGTGGTCATCACCCCACGGCTTCGTCCCGGGTCTAGACCTGCCTTGTATGTAGATGTAGATGTAGATATCTCGTCCTGTAGATCCTGTGTTGAGCGGGGCTCAAGGATATAGAACACGTCAGATCAAAAAATACATGCATGTTATAACAATAATATAGGTCTACAGAAACTGCAAGCTGCCAAATTTATCCAAGCTGGAAATATTCCTCCAAATTGTAGAAGGTGTGAGTTATTAAAAATTCCTTGACAGCTGTTTTGAAAGGTTTGATCTTTCTTTGAATACATAATAATTTAATGTTGTTTGGAAGCTTGTTATATATCTGTACTGCAGAATAATACGCACCCTTCTGAAAGAGTTTTAACGAGTTATTTGGTCTGTGTAGATCATTCATGTTTCTGGTAGTACGTCCATGTACACTAAAATTAGTTTGAAATTTATCAATATTATTCACTACAAAACACATAACAGAGTATATATACTCCCCTGTAAGAGTGAGGACTCTTAATTTTTCAAACAGCGGTTTACAAGATTCCCTTTTTTTCTTTCCACATATTATTCTTATTGCCCGCTTTTGAAATCTAAATATTTTCTCCCTGTGGGTAGAGTTGCCCCAGAAAATGATCCCGTACCTCATTACCGAGTGAAAATATGCAAAATATACCATAAGTAATGCATCCTGTTTTAATATATTATTCAAAATTCTTAAAGCAAAGCATGCTGAACTCAGTTTTGGACTTATCATTTCTATGTGTGTTTTCCAGTCAAGATTTTGGTCAATTTGCAGTCCTAAAAATTTTACATTGCTAATTTCTTGTATGATTTGTGTTCCATAATTAATTTCAAGATTTGAGATACATCTGTTTTTTGTCCTAAATTGTATAAAATGGGTCTTATCAATATTCGGGCAGAACACTCATCATCATCATCATCATCATCATCATCATCATCATCATCATCATCATCAATGAGATACGGAATCATATTCTGGGGAACTCCATGGGGAGAAAATATTTAGATTACAAAAACGGGCAATAAGAATAATATGTGGAAAGAAAAAAAAAAGGGAATCTTGTAAACCGCTATTTGAAAAATTAAAAGTCCTCACACTTACAGGGGAGTATTATATACTCTGTTATGTGATCTATAGTAGATAATATTGATAAATTTCAGACTAATTTCAGTGTACATGGACGTACTACCAGAAACATGAATGATCTACACAGACCAACTAACTCGTTAAAACTCTTTCAGAAGGGTGCTTATTATTCTGCAATACAGATGTATAACAAGCTTCCAAGCAACATTAAATTATTATGTATTCAAAGAAAAAGCAAACTTTTCAAAACATCTGCCAAAAAAGTTTTAATAACTCACACCTTCTACAATTTGGAGGAATATTTTCAGCTTTGATAAATTTCGCAGCCTTCAGTTTCTGTATATTACTGATATAACATGCATGCATTTTTTATATGACGTGTTCTATGTCCTTGAGCCCCGCTCAACACAGGATCTACATCTACAGAGTGCCTCGCTAAAAGGCAAATAATAACACGGAGAGTGGACAGCATTGGCGTTTGGTAAAGAAACCGTTAACTTGGATTTTAGAATGTGCTTTGTCGTAGATATATTTTAGGGCCATCGTCATTTTTTCTGGAATACAGAAATGTTGCAATACTTGTAAATACAGATGACCAACCCTATTAAAAGGCTTCATTAAAATGTATGGAGAGCAGAGCAAAGTGCAGAATAGTATCTCGTACAGTGTCAGATTGTGTACGCTACATGTTTGGCCAATTTCCAATACATCTTTGAAGGGATGTATATAAACTGCGCCACGGAGATATGTAAGTTGCGGCAATAGTTATAGGCAAACAAAAG
Organism: Ectobius pallidus; assembly: GCA_964059195.1. Classification (NCBI taxonomy): domain Eukaryota; kingdom Metazoa; phylum Arthropoda; class Insecta; order Blattodea; family Ectobiidae; genus Ectobius; species Ectobius pallidus. Next base: position 213,456,316 of record CAXKWD010000002.1, read on the forward strand.
TTAGACCTAATATGTGAATGTTCGTTTCTATTCAGTAACAATTTTTTGCACATGAGGTGATGGGAGCGTACTTGTCTGTAGGTTGGTACCGTTCTGTGTATATTGGTAACGAGTGCTTCATCTGCTCTATCTTTAGGTTGGTAACAATTTTTCTCTAGCGAAGCACATCAAAAGACAATCTCACTAACGAGTCATTCACTTGTGTTTTACAGTCTCAGAGTCATTGTGTACATTAAGTGGTCGCAGTCATGGACGTCATGACTTCTGAAATGGTGAGTCAAAACGGTGACGCAGCTTACATCGTGTAGGTTAGGGGAAAAGGTAGAAGTGGCGCAGATTATCTCTTACCCTTTGAAGGCTGATTTCAACCGGTTGGCCAATACCTTCATATATAATTTGTGGTCAGTATTTAACAACGTCTGATACACTTTGTTTTAGGAAGGATAGTGACCACACAATCCAGTCTCAAGAATTGTATTAAACTAGGAGGTGCCCGTGGCTTCGCCACGATAATTCTTTTAAAAATTAAAAATTAAGAGTATAATAATTATTAAAGCATTATATTTATTAACACTTGCACGCGAATCATTCATAAACTAAGCCATTAATAATTAATGAAACAACTAAAATTCCTGCTTTAGAGTACATTGCACGACATGAAACCGCCCCCTGGGAAAACTATATCAGAATCGATTATGCAGTTCCAAAGAACCTGTGAACACATAATACGTATTGTTTCTCAGCTGTTTATTGAGATGAATATGATGTGAATTTTATTTTATCAATTCAGTGTAATTTTCAGAAATTATATAATGTTTCAAGGGAAGGAATGGTTTGTTTGGATTATTATTATCAGCGATATTTCAATATTTCAATATTTTACAGCTGTTGCCCCCGGCTTCGCCCGCCATTATTCATTGACTCCAGAATTTTTAAGAAAATTACACTGGTAGGTTATTAAGTGCCAGTATGGTACTTTATGAGATTGTGTGGGGGACGAAAAATGTCTGTCCGTCTGTCCGTCCGTCCGTCCGTCCATGTGTCTGTACGCGCTCTAACTCAAATACGCTTTATCTAATTTTGATGAAACTTGGTATACGCGTTTATAATGTCAATGGGAAGAACCCTATTGAAATTGGACCAAATCGGTTCACCGGTACCGGAGTAAAACCCAATTTAGTGTATATTTTAAAGGTGCCATAACTCGCACACGCTTTATCGGATTTTCATGAAACTTGGTATACGCATTTTTAATGTCTATGGGAAGACGTCTGTTGATGGTGGACCAAATCGGTTGGCCGGTACCGGAATAATACCCAATTTAGTGCCTTTTTATGGTATCATATAAGAAAAGGCGCGGTAACTCAAATACGCTTTATCGGATTTTCATGAAACGTCATATACTCATTTATAACGATAATAGCAATAAGCCTATTGAATTTGGACCTAATCGGTTGAGCAGTACCGAAATAAAGAGTAATTAACAGTCACATTTAGAATAATATTTTGTTCAATTCGAAGCATTTTGATTGACTCGCGGCCAACCAATCAGCACGCTCGTATAAAGCCTCTTTCAGTTGCCATGGACTATTGACATCTACATGAAAAACAAATGTTCCCATATGTTCGATTATAGATGAAATGCTGTTGTATAATGACTAATTATTTTGCTAAAATTGATTACAATTAAATTAAAGCATTGAATTTTACTTCAGCCTATGTCAGATTAATAATTCCTGACCTCTTAATAAATAAAAACATTAAGCTATGAGAATATGTTTACGTTGGTACCTTTGCTTCAGCTAGAGACATATCAGCATTTACCACAGGGATATCTAGAATATTATTTTACCTATGAATGAAATACATGAAATAATGTAACACAAGGAAACTAGCAGGCTTGAAACATAGCCTAATTTCGAAATACGGTGATTTTTCTTTTCTGTGAGCTACGACGCGATAGTATTCTCTGGGATTGGACACTCAACATTCGCAGTGTGGTTTGGTCTTGGGGTAAGATGCTTGTCTAGTAACCAAGACATATCACGTTCGAGTCCACCCTAAAGCAAAATTTTTTTTTATTATTATCAATTGTGTTAAATTGAGCCTATTCCATTCTTGTGTTCTATTTTGTCAATGTGCTTAAATAAGTATTACATTTTTCTTTAAAAAAGCTGGGAATTCATTGTCTTTCATTGACCTACAATGTTATTTCACGAACAGAAACTAGCTTTAAAGTTATTGCGTTGCGTTAAAATTGCATAAGCCTATACTCAGAACAAAACTGCATACCGCTAGGTGGAACTATCCTCTTCTTATTGGCTTACTGTACTATTTCATTGTCAATGCATTTTGTATAATGTTTACATATTTTAAGAATTAGTATATCAGTGTATACCAATATGAATTAAGGTTAAGAATCAAACTTTAGACCTTTGTTCTTCCGTAAGCCCTGCTTAATGAATCGATCTGGAGTTTAACTCGGAGATCTATTAAAAAAAAATATATATATATTTTCTGTATATCATAACTGCAATTATAACTGATTAAAAACGCATACTGGCACTTTGTTATATCAGTTTACCTGATTTTATTAAAAATGTTTGTGGTTCAGAGCTATGAAAATTGTAAGTAAAAATAAAATTAGAATATTTGTTCATTGTGTTAATTTCACTTAGGCCTTATATAATAAAGAAACGGTTTTCCTTCCTAATTTTGTAGTCGTCATGAAAGTTTAGACTGCGAGAGACGAACATCGCCGAGTATACCCGATGTCTCACGAAGCGGGCGAGCAAGCACGCTATTTAGGGCCGTTGAATTGTATAAGAGTATAGATATGTCGAGTAAATAAGATTTAGTCAATGGCCAATAGGTTTTATAAAACTGATAGGCTAAGCAAGGATTTGAAATATTTTGACACCTTATTCCCTGAAAAACCAGTACATCTCCTATGCCTTATGGTGGATATGGCAGAGTAATGGAACTTAACTTAAAAATGTCTAGTTTATCATTATATCGATCTTCGTTATACAGAGATTTCACTGTAGGCCTATTAAATGAAGAAATCAAGGACAATAGTAATTGGTGGCTTCTTCATTTCAAGAACACTTCTAACAGTTTGACTCAAGGTTCGAAAGAATCAATCAAAATAAGTACAAACACATGATTAAATTACCCTTACTATATCCGGTGAAGAGTACTGGTTATGAAGCTCGTCGTTAATCAGTTTTCATCTCTCTTAGGTCCAAATATTTCCCTAAGCACCCTGTTCTTCACGAAACTTTCAAGGTCGGTTCATGTAATTCTTAATGACATAGGAGGGCTTAAGCACCTTAAGTGTGTTTACTTAAGGTAACAACAAGTTTCTTATTTAATGACATTTTTCATTTATCTTGAATTACATTTTCTTAGGAAGAGTTTGTAAGTTTTCCATTTGATAAACTGAACCACGGTTTGTAATAGCTTTGTCTATCATTTTATTGTAAACTTGCGTGTGCCCGCGGCTTCGCTCGCGATAATTATTTCAAAAATAAAAATTAAGAGCATAATAGTTAAATCATTATATTTATTAACACATAAATCACGTGGACTACATACCACGATTAGATAGCGTCGCCTGATAAAAGCGACCTCAGATTCTAGTTCCTTGCCCCAGAAAACCCCTGTATAGTGAGTTTCGTCCAAATCGAACAATGTTTGGCCATATTTAGGACTATATTGACTATCCCTCTTCTGTGTAGGTTGAAAATTTCAGATATCTGCGTGCCTTGACATTATAAACAAATGAATCGACCAGCGTGAGCTACAACATTCAAGCGATCGCGATGCTTTTATTTCAAAGGTTTGACGAAAATAGCCAAAGCCAACTGTAATTGATTTGACATTGAAATGTATTATTCAAAACTGATGCTTCGAAAACGCAAAAAAAAAAAAATGCACGTTTTCTGCCTGTTTTTCACTCATAACTCACGAACGAAAGCGAAAATTAAAAATCCGGCTTCGAGGTGCGTTTTCCGACCCTTCAGTTCACTTATGCTTAAAATTTCAGATCTCTGCGTTCAGTAGATTTCGCTGGGCATAGCGGACAGACAGACAGACAGACAGACAGAAAGACAGACACTTCCTTTTATTAATATAGATTGAAATACCGTGGTTGTATGTCAGTTATACATAAAATAAGTCGATTCTATTAGTTAACATCAATCATATAGGGGTGCATGCTCTACACATTCATATAGGGGTGCATGCTCTACACATTTAGAAAGGGATGCATGCCTTACACATCCATATAGGGATGGGAGATTTGCGACGCAATAGAAAGAGGATGCAAGGTCACACACGCCCGATGAACTCTGCAGATAGAGAAGATGTGCTGGCTGCATTCTAGCTCAAGCTGGATTCCATGTCACCAAAGGGCAACATTATCTTCCACTTGGGTTTATTTTAATTAGGAGCTCGCGAGCTCAAAGATAAAAAATAAATATAGCTCAACCATGTCAGTTACAGTCTGAGTATAGTTTGAGCCCGATTCATATTTCAGCGCGACAACTTAAATCACACGCATACAAAACGTGAAATGATTTTTCCACGACGGTGCTTTTCTTACCCTTTCCATTTCATGTTCCCCGCTTAGTGCTATCATAGTGGAAAGTAACTCCTTGCACCCAGTGGCGGTAACCCAATCTATATTTTGCCTTCTTTGCAGGACATCTGTGCATCATTATATCATAGTTTGTAGATTTTGATATATTTATTGTTGTAGTCATGGAATGAGGAAGTCTTTCTGTCTGTCTGTTTGTATGTGTGCTAAGCCCAGCTAAATGTAGGGCACGTAGAGATCTGAAATTTTTAACATTGTTGGACTGAAGGGTGGCCAAATGCACATTGTAGCAGAAAATTAAAAATCCGCCCATGTTAAAAAAATCAGATCTCTGTGTGCCCTAGATTTGGCTGGGCAACGCAGACAGACAGCTTCTCGAAGAACAGTACTAGCATGTGCCCGCGGCTTCGACCGCGATAATTATTTTAAAAATAAAAAATTAAGAGCTTAATAGTTAAATCATTATATTTATTAACACCTAAATCACGTGGACTACATACCACGATTAGATAGCGTCGCCTGGTAAAAGCGACCTCATTTTCGAGTTCCTTGGCCAAGAAAACTGTAGGCCTATGGTGAGTTTCGTCCAAATCTAACAATGTTTGACCATATTTAGGCCTATATTGATTATCCCTCCCGTGTAGGTTGAAAATGTCATGTGTCTGCAGGCCTTGACATTATAAACAAATGAATCGACCTGCGTGGGTTTTATGACAAAAATAGCCAAAGCCAAATGTAATTGATTTGACATGAAATGTATAATTGAAAACTGATGCTTCGAAAACGCAAAAAATGCACGTTTTTTGCCCGGTTTTCACTCATAACTCAAAATTAAAATTCCGGCTTCGAGGTGCATTTTCCGACCCTTCAGTCCACCTATGTTTAAAATTTCAGTTTTCTGGGTTCAGTAGATTTCGCTGGGCATCGCGGACAGACAGACAGAAGGAAGACAGACACTTCCTTTTATTAATATAGATATAGATTTATTACATTTTTATTCGTGAAATAGTCATTAATGGAGCAACCAGCAAAGGATTGTAGGATATCAATGGAGGACGAAACGTCACTCATCTGTTCCCACCCTCATCTGCGATAACATTGAAAGTTAAAGGAACATTCACGCCAAACTGGAAAAAAATCGAACGAGTTTGGTCATCTCTGCGCAACAAACAAAATTACAAACAACGGAACGAGGTGGCCGAGATGGCAATGTCTTGAACTCACATTCGGGTGGTCCCACATTCAAATCCTGCAGCCGGCCAATTTGACATGGGTTTTTTCATGGTTTCCCCAGTCGTAAAGGCAAATGCCGAATTGGATATTTACATTCATCCTGTATCATATCCATTTAAATTAATATCAGTTGAAATTTACTCCATAAAAATACACCGACAGTAGAAACAATTGACAATCAATAGTTCCATGGCCTACCTTCCTGTAGGCCTATAGACACAAATCTCGAACTCCTGATATGATCTCGAAGCTAAAAGGAGTATAAACACAGCTGAATTAAAAAAAAAGACAAAGAGTGGAAATGGCGAAAGGTTTCAGTTTTGTCCGGACGCGTGTGTACGGTTATGCAACACGCGCGGTTCGCGTGGCTTCGCATATCTCAAGTTCATTAATTCCCTCACATTCTACGCAGTTAAGTAGCCAGATATAACGGAATTCGCAGTCTCGTATGAATGACACACTCTTCTTCTTCTTATTATTATTATTTACCAATTAACTTTTACACACCAATTGGATTTCGTCACATTCATTCTTCCTTCTATATTATTTTGAATCGTGAGCGTTGCTTAACAGAACTATCAGTCTCTATGTAAAGTTCATTTTACGGCCTGGGCTGTAAAGAAAAAGGATTATAAGGATTATTGAGGATATCACCAGATGTCACTGTCGTTCTGTTCCCTTTCGTACTAATAAATAATTACCCATTTCCTTAATTTTAACCACTACAAGATCAGTGAAATCTGGCGGGAAACAATTAAAACTTTAAAACTGACGTCATGATGACAACTGCGACTGTTTATTCTTCACTTATTTTTAATGCGATTCTTTCTCCGAAGGACACGATATGATGTCCGAAACGTTAGAAGACACTAAAAACACGACGCGGCCCAACTCGGATAGCCAGTACAATCAGTTTATGTAAGACTAGCATGTGCCCGAGGCTTCGCCCGCGATAATTATTTCAAAAATTAAAAATTAAGAGCATAATAGTTAAATCATTATATTTATTAACACCTAAATCGCATGGACTACATACCACGATCAGATAGCATCGACTGGTAAAAGCGACCTCAGATTCGAGTTTCTTGGCCCAGAAAACCTCTGTCTAGTGAGATTCGTCCAAATAAAACAACGTTTGACCATATTTAGGGCTTACAACATTCAAGCGATCGCGAAAGTTTTGTTTTCAAGGTTTGACAAAAATAGCCAAAGCCAACTGTAATTGATTTGACATTGAAATGTATAACTGAAAAATTATGTTTTGAAAACGCAAAAAATGCACGTTTTTTGCCAGTTTTTCACTCATAACTCACGAACGAAAACTAAAATTAAAATTCCGGCTTCGAGGTGCATTTTCCGACCCTTCAGCACACCTATGTTTAAAATTTCAGATCTCTGCGTTCAGTAGATTTCGCTGGACATCGAGGAGAATTCCTTTTATTAATATAGATAATATGAATTATAATGATACCTTCTCTAATTTGTCAAACATCCATTTAATTTAATCCAAGCCCACCTGATACCACTGGTAACAATACGTTCTGTGAATTTGTTTTGATAATTCTATGTAAAAAGGGATTAAGTATTTTCAAAAACATTTAATTTTTGGCATTTAGAATCAGAATTTTTTAAAATCCTTTCTTAGTGAGCACCTACATTATGAAACGAAGGTACTGTCAAAATTCCAAGTCTCTACCTGTTATAGTTTAGGCTGTACGTTGATTCCTGTCATTCAGTCAGTCATTCATTCAGTCAGTCAGGATAAAGCCTTTTATATATATATAGAGATTGATAGTAATTTATGTTTCTTTTTATCTCAACCCCTACTATCCCTGGTCTTTAGAAGCAATTTGGGCGCAAAATTCCAAGTGCTCTATGAGCGATAATAAGTGATATTAAGCGTTTTTGGAATAATCCGAGTGTGATAAGTCGTTCTTCCTCATTCTAAACTCTACGCAGTGGCGTTCCTAGGGTGGGGCGGTCCGCCCCGGGCCCCATTTACCCCCCATTGATACCCCATCCTAATATAAAAATTATTGTTCCACCTGATTTTGTAAAACGAGGCAGTGAATTTTTCCGAAACAAACAAGGCTCTTTTGATTCAACAGTTGTGAAAGAAGTTTTTCAAAACTGAAATTAGTCAAAAACTATTTGTGCTCAACAATGAGCCAAATCAGACTAAATGGACTAGCAATGTTATACATTGAGAAGAATCTGGCTATGAAAATAAAATTTCATGAGACAATTGGACAATTTCTAATGTAAAAGCCAGGCATATAAAAATACAATTTTAAACGTACTATTACATATTCTGAATTAATATAATCCAGATAATTTGTTATCTGATTCTCCCAATAAATTAAAACTGTTGTAGTTACCTTAAAATTTCATTAACTTTGTCATATTTAAACATAACCTTTTTTCCATTTCATTACTTTGTAATTAAGCACACATTTATATTTTGCTAATCAGTTAACTTAATATTATTGGACAAATTTCATATTAAATAAGCACATTAAACTGCGTGAGGTTGCTCCCTTATTCTGTCTATTATTTTTTCGTTAGAATAGCCCATGGAGACGAACTGAAAGACAAAAACCTAGCAATAGAAAAATAAGTTAAAAATAGCCGTGTTCGTATCTTTTTCTGGGGGGGGGGGGGGCAAAATAAATCCGCCCCGGGCCCCAGGTGGTCCAGTTACGCCACTGTTTATACGGACTTACATTGTGAAAATTTAAAGCCCTCCAAAAGTTTACGCTGTAGCACAAAGTAGCATAACATAAAACCCGGGCCCTTTCAGCTAGTTACGTCATAAAGTCAACACATTGTTCTCCAATTGAAGTAATGGTATTGTATTATACTACAGGGGCATCAAGAAGTCGCTCCGCAGCACTTGGGCAGGCGAGAATCCGCCAAGAAACGGAATTCAGTTGGCATAGTTATAATGTCCTGCTACAATCATTTATGAAGTCAGAAACGAAAATGACATAAAATCCACCTATTTACAGAAGAAGTTGAAAATGTTTACCATTTTTTTTAAGATAAAAATTCACTCGCTTTCATTTATCTTAGAAAACTCTAATTAAAGTTCCTCTCGACACAGAATTAAAGTAAAATATTACAGATACATACAAAATAACACACAATCTACCGAGCGAGGTAGCCGACCAGTTTGACCTTTCATGGTTTTCAATTTGACCTTTCATGGTTTTCAATTTGACCTTTCGTCGTTTTCAATTTGATTTTTCATGTTTCTCCAGTCGTAAAGGCAAAATGCTGAATTGGAAATCTGTTTTTGCACTCCTTAGCTAGTAAGTGGTACTTACGAACGTTGTTTACATGGATCGTAAGTTGACATTCCCACACAGTCTTGTTGCTAAGGGCGGTTGCGATGAGGTTAAATCACTTACGGTCCAAGCGCTACGTCATAATTCATTACGATACACTTCATAATACAAGCCTTTATGGGCACGGCCCCAGGAGAAATATTCGGTTCCCATAACAACAAACACATGCGAATCACTTTCTGAAATAAACATCTATTTTCAAGAATGTATTTACATAATATTTTCAGGTAATATCACAATTAATATAATTAAATTGATATAAATAATCATCGTGCAAAAAATAGCATGCAACACACGGGCCGTAAAGGCATTTACGGGTCTCGAAAACTTAAAAACCCTCGGCGCGCCTCGGGTTTTCAATCTGTTTCCTCGACCCGTAAACGTGCCTTACGGCACTTGTATCGCAATATACTATTACGTACACATAGCCACTGCTTCATTCTGTAGGCTATCAAATCCATTGAAATTGAACATCAGTTGAAATTCAGAGAAAGCCACAACAATAGACAGTAAATGCATCTCAATCATTAACATGGCCTATACTGCTCTGGTGTACCTGACAAGAGTCTGAAAGGAAGGGTAGGGAGAAATACCAACCTTCACGTGGGTGGCGAACATAACGAGAGCTGCGAAGAGACACTGTATTAGCTATTACACTCATTGGAAGAAGCATTGGAAGCATTGGAAGAAGTAATACTATTAAGGCGTGTTATTACAAGTCCTTCACTGTTGCAACTTTCTTTTGTGTAAAATAAACTGGCCAAGGTGAACGAAAAAAAGCGTCGCGAATAAAATTTTCGGAACAGCGGGATTTTTTTCCACAAAAGAAAAACGGACTGTCCCGAAAAATGCGGGACGACCCACCTCACGGCATTGAACAAATGTTTAGTGTACTTTATACTCTTGTGTACATGGGCTGTCCACAGCACCCATCATGTACCTTTATTGTAATTCTCGAGTATTGGAATGTACAGGGGCGTATTTAGCTACTTAATCGCCCCTGGGCAGACAAATTTTTTTTCGCCCCCCTTATTTCCACATGAATGTACAAAGTAACCTATTGTAACATTATTGTAACTGAAATAGTAGGCTAATAATAATAGTAATAATAATAATAATAATAATAATAATAACAACAACAATATATAATAATAAATAAATAAATAAGTAAATAAACATATTGTTGTCAACGTTATTCATTAAAAAAAAACAGTAACAGCTTAAAAGCCGCCCCTTCAAATCTGCCGCTCTAGGCAGCTGCCTAGTCTGCCTAGGCTTAAATACGGCACTGGGAATGTAATGAAGACGCGACACAGAACATTGTATTATTTTCGTATTTAAAGGTGGACAAGAGAGGGCAGCTCATGGCGTCCGGTTTAGTATGATGTTAAAAATAGCATGAACAGAATTTATTTTATTTTAAATACAGGTTTTTATTACGCAGTTTCAGTTGCTACTCCCAAGGTCTCATGATCGATACCATACCGATGTTATAATGAAAATCAGTTTCGAAATTAGATACCGTTACGTCACACAAGTCCGCCGGAGTGGTCTTGTGGTTAGCGTCGCTGACTACAGATCCGTCGGCCCAGGTTCGATCCCCGGTACCTCCTCGGATTTTTCTAAGGTAGGTAGGTTTGGAATGGGGTGCACTCAGCCTCGTGATTCAAATTGAGGAGCTACTTGAAACAGAAGTAGCGGCTCCGGTCATGGAAACCACCGTTAATGACCGTGGATGTTGGCATGCTGACAACATGCCCCATCTGCGTATGGTAGATGACGCATCGGTCAGGTGGTAGGCCATGTCCCTTCAGGGATGTAGCGCCGCGGAGTTTAGTTTACGTCACAAAAATAAGTTAAGCGTATTATATTGTAGGCCTATTAGTTAACACGTTGTAAAACAAATGAGTCAGGAAAAAAAAAAGTTAGAGTTAAAATTTTAGCTGGAAGCTGACAAACCCGGGGTTATTGTAGGCATGTTTACATACAGCGTGCGTTGCCATTTTGTTTAGTAAGGTAAGATCGCGTGATCACTTGAGAATGCTATCGATTGACTCGCTGTGTCGTACCAGCCAGAGCCAACTGTGACTCAAGGAGATGTCCATTGCCGAAGTTGAAGGGTACCTTGACATGAAGATCTTTACGGGAGACGTAATAATCATCTACGTCATCAAAAGGCGAAGTTGTTAGACCCCACGGTGTATGTCGTCCGAGATTTAAACAGCAAGTTACGTCCTTGATACATAGCCTACGTAGTTTGAAGTGAAAAAGTGTTTCATTATCATTAGAGTTTGAAAATCGAAAGTCCTTCGTAAGTTAATTTCAAATTGCAAAATACAATACCCGGGCCTTTTAAGCTAGTCTATATATATACTGTATATAAGAGGCTTTGTCCTGACTGACTGACTGACTGACTGACTGACAGGAATCAACGTAGAGCCAAAACTATAACAGGTAGAGACTTGGAATTTTGACAGTACCTTCGTTTTATAATGTAGGTGCTCACTAAGAAAGGATTTTGAAAGATTTTGATCTTAAATGCCAAGAATCAAATGTTTTTTAGAACACTTAATATCTTTTTACAAAGAATTATCAAATCCAAATCACAGTTCACATGACGACAGTGTATTGTTGGCAGTGGTCACAGGTAAGGTTTGGAAATAAACGATACGGGACATTGACAAATTAGAGAAGCTGTCGATATAATTCATTGGTGTAAATAAATATTGAAGATGAAATCCACGAAAATATTGCACAATGTGATGCAGTCACATAACTTTCTCTACCCTGGACATAGAGAATACTATTTTCTCACTCCACATTTTGATGTAGAATAAGAGGTCGTATTGAGGGGACAGCTTAATCCAGCTGTCTTCGCCTGACACTTTCTTTTCGAGTACGAGTAAAATATGCCATATCAGAAGTCGGTAAAAAATTGTATCCACTGATTCATTATCCATAGCTGTAGGCTTTGTATTTTTAGTTGAGAAATATGGATGTTTATCATAGGCCCTAAGCATCTAAAAGAAGACAAATAGGATGGGACATTTCTAGTGCTATGCGCGGGTTTTGGGGAGGAAAGTAGGAAAGTGGTATTGAATTTCTTTCCGATTTCAGCCCCGAAACGGTTGTATGGTAACATGTGAGTGAGAAATAAAATATTCCATAAAGGCAATACAATTTTATGTTACCGTAATTTCTGTTCCTTCTTATTTGAACCTCTGCCAGGCTTGGTGTGTAGAAGCAATGGAGTGCAAAATTCTACATCCTCTATGAGCCATAAAAAGCTATATCTAGCGTTTTCTGAGGGAATAGTTTGATAAGTCGTTCTTCCTCATTTCAAATTCCTGTTTCATACTTATTTAAGGACCTAGAGTTTGAAAATCGAAAGTCCATCTTAAGTTAATTTCGAATGTCAAAATACAAAACCTGAGCGATGCCGGACACTTTAAGGTAGAGATGAACGGCCAGCCAACGCCACCTATTAACAAGACAGTATTCAATTGTGAAATTAATTGCCATAGACTAAGCCTACAGCTATAGCTTTTTTATGCCTCATAGAGGATGTAGAATTTTGCATCCCATCGCTTGTACACAGCAAGCCTGGTAAGGGTTCAAATAAGAAGAAAAGGAAATTCCTGTAACATAAAATTGTAATACCGAGGCGGAAAATTTTATTTCTCCCTCTCATGTTAAAGTCACCGCTTTTAAAGGATCCTCAGGCGGCAACCCTCTAATTTAGTATCTCAACCCTGACCAAACCCTCCATAAACACCTCCATAAACATCTTGGGGTTGAAAAGCCGAAATGGAAGGAAGAGAAATGTTGCGCGTGCCTAAGCATAAGATGCGCATTGTTGCCACAGTTTAAAAACCTTGCAGCTGATTTCCACAAATCTGGAGAAACAACACAAGTGACATTGCAACAAGGCCTGACCTGGTGGCAGGGACCACCGCATTTGTTTAGGGGTGGGTAGACCCTAATAATCTTTTCCAGATGAGGTAAGTGGTCCGACTTAAAAGCGTTTAGGGGTGGGTAGACCCTAATAATCTTTTCCAGATGAGGGGAGTGGTCCGACTTAAAAGCGTTCCGCTCGCTTTGTAGCCGAGTGGGGTTCGTTTGGGCGCGAAGACATTATTTTCGTGGATTTCATTCTTTAATATTTATTTATAACATGAATGATAGCTTCTCTAATTTATCAAACTCCCATTTCATTTATTTCCAAACCCATCTGATACCATTAGCAACAATATGTTCTGTGATTTGGATTTGATCATTCTGTGTAAAAAGGGATTAAGTATTCTCAAAAACATTTGATTTTTGGCATTTAAAATCAATTTTTTCCCAAAATCCTTTCTTAGTGAGCACTTAAATTATGAAACGAAGGCACTGTCAAAATTCCAAATCTCTACCTAGGCCTATAGTTTAGGCTCTGCGTTGATTGTCTGTCATTAAGTCAGTCAGTCAGTCATTCATTCATTCATTCAGTCAGTCAGGACAAAGCCTCTTATATAGCCTATATAGATTGAATCAGAGTGATTTATTTTTCACTATTTTAAGATCACATCATATCACATGGACTTGGATAATAACTTGTTAGTCCAAATGCACTCATAGAAAAAATAAAATACCTAATTTTATGAGTAAATTTTGTTACCTTTGCAGTCTATGAAACTGTTTACTGACAATACTAATAAGTTATGCCCATGAACTCATAACTAATATTATTAATATACTCGTGACACAGAAAATATGACAACATTAACTAATGTATTTGCTAATATATGAGAGTAAAAGTTCTATGGGCCCCGAAACTAACTAATATGACGTAAATCTGGCCTATAATAAGAAATAAAATCGTGTTCCGGCATTTGTAACTTGACACTTTTTAAAAGGAAACAAGTTAAACACAGCAATTATCCAATGGCAGCTAATCTTGCTTTCGTGTCCGCGAGTCACGCCCCCAAACAGCTGCTTGTTCACTCTCACTTAATATTGATTTCACCAACGAAAACAAACTGTGAGAGAATTAACACTTAACGTGGGAACGGATACCCTTGCAGATTCAACATAACGCTAAAATTTTCCGTTATGTTTTAAGAGAAAATTACATCGACAGGTGCAGTAGAATTACAACAGAGCACTGCCAGATAGCTGTCCCTGGTGGCAATGACCTGTAACAGATTACTCAGGCATGTACACACTTTCGACCAGATTTTTAGGCTTTTATAAAAGGAATTTTAGCATTTTATTTTCGTAAAATAGCCCTTTTTAGGCTTTTTTAAACAAACGATTTTAGCCGTCTTAATAAAACAATAATGAACACTAATATTAACTTTGGCACAGTTATACTAGTTTTTTATTTTTTTTATTTTAAAAAATTGTTTTATTATTTTTTTTACAGAATAAACAAGTAACTATTCCTTACATCGGCACTCGAAAAACACCATAAACAACTGAGATATGTATCCTTTAATAATACAAATATTCAATTCATAACTTATTCACTTCCTATCTACAAAAATAAGTAGATTGAATTTGTTCCTTGAATACATTTCTTTGTCGTTGGTCGGCAAATTGTTATTTTAAAGTTGAAACTACAATGGATTAGTTGCAGAATTCTAAGTATTGCAGACGGCTCAAGTTTCATTTCATGCGACGGCGAGGCAGCACATTTTCGAGTTACAAAGACAAAGTGACATATACATTGTTAATTTCAGTGCATTGCATAAATGTATTTTTATTATGTCTTCTCTTAAAATGCATATATTTATTTTCCTTTGCATTAACTGGAAAATCTGTTTAAAAATCGTGTTTTTCTGCAAGTCCTCTTTAGCCTCTAGTTTTTCAGCAAAAGTCCTCTTTAGCCCCTTTTAGGCCCTTTAGTCCGATTTAGCCCTTTTTAGGTTCTATGAGATTCCTATATCCGGAAGTAAGAGGCACGAAACGGAAAAGTACGTTAAAATGTTCTAATTAGGAAGCTGGGGGGAAAATAGGTTAAAATCTTCAAATCCGTGCCCTAATGAAACCTTTGTATTCAAGGAAAACCCGCAATGAGATAAAACGTTGGTTATTCGTTCCTGTAACGACACAGATAATTCGTACAGAGTTGAACATTTCGGCGTAGTGTTACATACAAGCACTGTTTCATACAGCCCACAGTTACAATAGAATACCCGTCACGGTGGCTCATGGAATCTAATAATGATATTCTCACTCATAATACAAGGTCTTGTAATAAGATTCATGTGCCTCGAGTTAGACTAAAAAACTCAAAATAGCCATGTTGTGATTGGTTCGAAGTTGTTCAACCATCTTCCAGAGAATTTAACATGCCTACCAAGAAAAAAATTCAAAGCCAAACTGTTCTCAGTGTTAGTTGTAACACCTTTTTATAGCATTATGGAATTTTTTGACAGTAAAATATAATCTGCCAAATGTATTAATAGTTAATTTTTTTTAAAATTTTCTGTGTACAAGATTGATTTTAACTATCTTGTCAATTTTATTTTAATTATTATTATTTTAATATGTAAAATACCTTTGTGACTTTATATGAGTAAACTATGCAATTTATTTATAAGATTATAGCCTGTACATTTCTGTAATGTTTGTGGCAATAAACAATCAATTTCAATATCATGGTTAGCGCGTGGGCCTGGGTCCCGGATTCAATCCCCGGGCGTGTCATTTGTGGTGGACGAAGCCGTGACCTTTGGGGGGGGGAGGTTTCTCGGGGATCTTCCCGTTTCCCCCTCTCATTCCACCAACACTCCCCCTCATAATCATCCCGTTTCCTTACCTCGCCTCCAACCGAACGGACTTCTATGAACAGGGTATCACGATGGGAAAAATGTGTTGAGATACTTGGCGACTATATGGAAAAATAAATAAAATCAGGTAAACTGATGTAACAAAGTGCCAGTATGTTTTTTTTTAATCAGTTATGACTGCAATTATGATATGCAGAATGTGTTTTTTTTTAATTGATTTCCAAGTTAAGCTCCAGATTTATTCATTAAGCAGGGCTTACGGAAGAAGAAAGGTCTACCATCTCGGCCACCTGGGTCATTTTAACGGTCTAGTTGGATAAGCGCATGTAAATCAATATGTTTTTTGTCATAGCTACCTGTATTTTAATTTCCAAGGCCTTATAAGATCACAGTAAAACCATGGGCTATGTTGTCAAGATAAATGATTTTCATTTTTTTAATAAATTCTTCCGAATACGTATACTACCATAAAATAGACACTAAATTGAGCATTACTCCGAAACAAGTCAACCGATTTTATCCATTATGAATAGACGTCTTCCCATGGACATTATAAGTGTGTATACCAAGTTTCATAAAAATCCGGTAAAGCGTATTTGAGTTACCGCGTCTTTAAAATATACACTAAATTGGGTTTTACTCCGGTACCGGTCAACAGATTAGGTTCAAATTCAATAAGGCACTTCTTATGGACGTCATAAATGGGTATACCAAGTTTCATGGAAATCCGATACAGCGTATTTGAGTGATGGCGCCTTTCTATTAGAAAGGCGACATAATCTATTAAAATAGGCACTAAATTGGGCATTACTCCGGTACCGGTGAACCGATTTGGTTCAATATCAATAGGGTTCTTCCCATGGACATAATAAATGTGTTTTCCAAGTTTCATGAAAATCCGAAAAAGCGTATTTGAGTTATGGTGCGTACAGACACACGGACAGACGGACAGACATTTTTTCGTCCACCACACAATCTCATAAAGTACCATACTGGCACTTAACAAAAGATGTCCTTTCAAGTGTGCATTTGTCTGTAATTGAACCTATTAAACTTTTTGAAAATTGTGCGTTGCTTTTCGATCCACCCTCATAATATACCCAAGTGCGTGTGGAAAATGAGATAGTCCAGAATATTATGGGCAATGTGAAAACAACTCAACTTAATGAAAACCCGACTTGCAATGCATTGTGGTACTAAACATATGAAGCAGAAGCAACAGAACACAGTCGACTGTAGAATAGGTTCAAGGTAATATTGAACTAATGTATTGTAGATGAGGTTTCCACGGTATCATGTGTATCAAACAGCGAACGAATGATGGTATTGGACTCATGGTCTGAGAGTGTTTCAGCTTCATGTGTATGAAATCAGTATTCTACTGAATGGAAACTACAGTAGTATATTGCGATACTAATTAGTTTGAAAAAACGATTTTTCAATTTCCGAGATCCGTTATGCACTTACGGCACGAGTATTGCATGCTATTTTTTGCACGATGATTATTTATATTAATTTAATTATATAAATTGAGATATTAGCTGAAAATATTATGTTTATACACTATTGAAGATGGACGTTATATTTCAGAAAGTGATTCGCATGTGTTTGTTGTTATGGGAATAGTATATTGCGATACAAGTGCCGTAAGGCACGTTTACGGGTCGAGGAAACAGATTTTTAAGTTTTCGAGACCCGTAAATGCCTTTACGGCCCGTGTGTTGCATGCTATTTTTTGCACGATGATTATTTATATCAATTTAATTATATTAATTGTGATATTACCTGAAAATATTATGTAAATACATTCTTGAAAATAGATGTTTATTTCAGAAAGTGATTCGCATGTGTTTGTTGTTATGGGAACCGAATATTTGTCCTGGGGGCCGTGCCCATAAAGGCTTGTATTATGAAGTGTATCGTAATGAATTATGACGTAGCGCTTGGACCGTAAGTAATTTAACCTCATCGCAACCGTCCTTAGCAACAAGACTGTGTGGGAATGTCAACTTACGATCCATGTAAACAACGTTCGTAAGTACCACTTACTAGCTAAGGAGTGCAAAAACGAATATATGTCCACAAACTGGGGGGGGGGCCTTGGTTCCAATCTTCCATAAAGGCTTGTATTATGAAGATTTTACTTACGGCACTTGTGCTTTTTGTAATTTTTACAGCACTGAGATTTCCTTTGTTTTCAAATCGTGTGGGAATGTCCAGTTACGATCCACGGCAACAATATTCGTAAGTACCACTAATTTGTTACGTCGTGCAAAAAAGTAAGAATACATCCAACCTTTTAAAACAGTCAAAATATGTATAAAATTGGGGAAATAGGACTACAAGCTGCGCATTGTGCTAGTAGTAGGCCTACTTTGGAACTCTCACTCTTAAGAAGCACATGTTACATGCAATCACGACGGTCGTTCGACTTTCTTCCAATTTGGCAGAAATAAAGTCGCTTGGAATCATTAAAAACGACATATGTGTACGGATTTTTGTATTTTGATTCAGCTTCAACATGAAGAGCAGATCTTAGTTCATTTTTGAGGCACTAGAGATTATTCAGCAAAGAAATGTTTTTATTTAATGACGTAAGATTTTATATTTGTTACTATGACGGTGAGCTACCATTCAAATGCCAGGATAACTTTAAATGATGTTTATAACTACCATCAGCGGCGTAGGGAAGGGGGTCCAGGGGTCCGGACCTTCCCCGAAATCAAAACCTAAAATTCTATTCAAGTTATTTAAGCTTCATTTTGTCAATTATTTAATTATTTTATTTAATAATAAAAATACTAAACTTGTAAATGTAGGCCTATTATTTCCACTGTTACATGTGTTATTTAACTTTTCTTATAAATAGTAATACGCTAAGTGTTAAAACCAGGGCCCGGATTCTGATGACCTAAAATTGTTTGAAAAATGACCTACAAAATGACCATAAAGTTTAAAGAAAATGACTTAATAATTATACAGAATGACCTAAAGCTGAGATATCATTTATAAAAAAAATATTGTACACACAAGGTTATAAACTAATTTGTACATAATTGTAAAAACTGTAAATTCAGAAGGATGTTGTAGGTCTAAAAAGTTTCTTTGTTCTTGATTGGAGCTTTTGAGAAGAAAAGTAATAAAATTGTTTTTAAAATAGACCGTACAAAAATGTTGCAATTATACTAACCTATTAATTTATTTAAATACAGTATAACCCGTATGGAAAAAAAGACAACAAAAAGTAATACACACAATGTAAATGAATGAAAATGACTAAATAAGGAAGCAAATGGCAAGAAAATCTCTCTATATATAAAAGGCTTTGTCCTGACTGACTGAATGAATGACTGACTGAATGACAGGAATCAACGTACAGCCTAAACTATAACAGGTAGAGACTTGGAATTTTGACAGTACCTTCGTTTCATAATGTAGGTGCTCACTAAGAAAGGATTTTGAAAAATTCTGATTCTAAATGCCAATAATTAAATGTTTTTGAAAATACTTAATCCCTTTTTACATAGAATTATCAATTCCAAATCACAGAATATATTGTTGCCAAATGGTATCAGGTGGGCTTGGAAAAAACAATTGAAATGCACTTATGACAAATAAGAGAAGTTATCAAAATAATTCATGTTATAAATAAATATTACAGAATGAAATCCACTAAAATAATGGAATCACATAACTTTCTCTACCCTGGACATAGAGAAAACAAAACGAGGTATGGTAATGTGTATATTATTATATTATATCGCAGGTTTTTGGAGAGAAAAGTATGAAAGTGATAATGCTTTATGGTAACATAAGAGTGGGAAATTTCCCGCCTCGATATTACAATTTTATGTTACAGGAATTTCTGTTTCTTCTTATTTAAACCTCTACCAGGCTTGCTGTGCACTGTACAAGCGATGGGATGCAAAATTCTAGATCCTCTATGAGCCATAAAAAACTATATCAAGCGTTTTCTGAGGGAATAGTTTGAGTGTAATAAGTCGTTCTTCCTATTTCAAATGATAAATGCCTATATAAGGACCTAGAATTTAAAATTGAAAATCCTTCATAAGCTAATTTCCAATTACAAAATACAAAACCCGGGCGACGCCGGGTCTTTTAAGCTAGTTACATAATAATTACGTAAAATTGAAATAAATGCCCCGGTTATGACTTAGGCAACGATTTCTTGTTTAAGTTGGCATGTCTAAGAGTATGGTAATAAAAATTGCTAACTAGTTTTCAGCGCTAAAATAGCGTAAAATGTGATTTTGATTAGCTCAATATTTAAATAATTTCGGGGGGTTGGCCCCCGAACCCCTCTTTCTTGGAGGGTCCGGAATACCCCTGAAACCCCCCCCCCCAGCACTTTCTACTCTCCCCAAAATTATTTTCTGGCTACGCCACTGAGTACTATTCTAATTACAGGTAAGTTCAAAGCCCAGCAAAGTTCCAAGAATGACTGAAACTGCACAACGGTTACAATATTCCATGGAAAAGTGACTGTACAAAAAACTCATACATTCCAATTGTGCTGTTATGCTAATCGCAACACGTGTTAACTTGAGACATCTGTTGTAAACACCAGCTGAGCATCTGGCAGTTTGCGCAAACAAGTCATTCAAGACCTCATTCTAATAAGGATGGAACAAACGATATCAAAACATTTAATTCGGTTGCTTACTCTTCGCGAAGAACATAATCTGAGTGTGTCAGGAAAATATTCGGACCTAAGAGAGATGAAAATGGGAACGGGAGAAAACTGCATAACGACTAGCGTCATAACTAGAGACCGGATTTTAAAGGGAAAATTTTCACCCAAAAAAGGACGGAAAAAGGGAAAATTATTGCCAAAAAAAAGGAAAATTATTGCCAAAAAAGGTGGGAAAAAAGGGATATAAAAGTAAGAGAGTGTAAAAATTCAACAGAGAAATACATGTTTGTTTTATGTAAAGGCTTTGCTTGGTTTACAGCTGCTGATTCTGTAACATCTAATGACTGAAGACATTTTTTGATTTTGTTGAAATTCTCACAGAGGAAAATAGCACACGAAATCCATGTTCCCCACCTTGTTATAATGGGAAACTTAGGCAATGGCAAGCCTGTGATTTCCCTGTAACACTCTTTTCTGCTGGGAGGAATTATTTTTTCAATGGTGAATCAGTGAAAACAATTTTTAATGTTTTCATATTGCCAAATATTGGGAAATTTACGAATTTTTCAAAATAAATTAGCAAAAAAGGTACTGGAAAGGGAAAGTTCCTAAAAAAGGGGAAATGGACCTAAAAAAGGGGAAAAAAGGGACTTTAAAACCAGGTCATTTGCAGTTGAAACTTACTCAGTAATGTCCTGTTCGATTTTATCACGTTTTGTGATGAGATATAAAAAAAGGAATTCCCTTTAAAATCCGGTCTCTAGTCATAACCTGTACTCATCACCAAATATAGTAAGGGTAATTAAATTACGGAGGATGAAATGGGCTGGACATGGGGAAGGAAAGAAATATTTCAAAAATATTGACTGGGAGACCGGAAGAGAAAAGATCAGTTGGAAGACCTAGACGTAGGTAAGAGGACAATATTAGAATAGATTTAAGGTAAGTAGGATTTGCGAGGGATGGTTGGATGGAGTTATCACAGAATAGGGTTGAATGGCGGGCTCAGGTAACCGCGGCAATGAACCTCCATAAAATAGATAATATTCCTTTAGCTTGCTTAGGAATTGTCTATTGCCAATGAGTAAGTAAGTAAGTAGTTTCAAATTTTCATTTCTCGTGTCGTCATAGCTTGACCTTGAACCACCTAGATACAGCCAGTTCATGTACGTCATTATTGAATAAATTAGCTATTGTAATAATTATGGGCTACGAAAATAATTGAATATTACCGATATAGCAGAAGAATTTTAAAAACCAGATTGTAAATATCGTAATGACTAGACTTCGGACTTTCAGGTCGCTAAAAATGCTGTTTTAGGTATCTAGAATATGCTATAAAAATTGGAAAATAGGTTCTAAAAATCGTAAAAAAAAGTATATTATAAAATCATTAAGTTGCCAATGTTCTGAAATATCTCAATTGCAATGCAGAATATTATATTTATTGAAGTCACCATTAATCAATAATCATGATAAAACACAGATATAGGCCTATGGTACAAAGAGTTATATAGACCTATTACTAGGGCCTGTGTCATGTACTGCACATTCCGAGCTAAAAATTTAGTACGAACTGAAAATAAATGCTAGAATTTATAACAAAAAATATCTGATGTGAATGTCACATAACTTCCTCTGCCCAAATAAAAGCAGTATTCACATATCCTTTTACAGAATCTCAAAACACAATTTTACGCTATTATTATCCTATAAAAACCTCTTCTTTCAATGATGCGACTAAAAGCGCAGGCTAGCCTATATAACAAACTTAAAAAAAAAGAACAAGTGACTGCAGACGTTTATTGAACTTTCCGCCGTAAAGAATAATTTCCGAAATTATCGAATATTTCCCTCAGATACTTCTTTACTCTATACCTGGCGAACAATACACTTCACATTCTTATATAGAATAAGAGGCCGTGAAAGAGCGCGTATTCAGTTGTTCATCACGCAAGACAAACTTTCTACAAACAGTGGGTGAACAGTGGGTGGCTTGTAACTACCCTCAGAGAATTTTTTCGAAAATAAGTTTCAAATAAAAGTTTTAGCTCTCAGTAAAAGGAACACATGTGCAAATTTTAAAGAAAATCGTTAGAGCCGTTTTCGAGAAAATCGCGAAAAACGAAAATTTCTTCATGTAAAGTACCCTTAAAAATAAGGGAAATTTGTCGCCAATCTACGAATCACATCTTCAGAAGGTACCTGACCCAAATACGAAATTTTGTTTTCATACGATTTTCCGTTTTGGAGCTAGCTTGTTCACAGATATTCCACACAGACACACAGACATGTTTCCAAAAATAGTATTTTTGGATTCAGGGGGCCTTGAAACGTGTATATATGCTAAAAACTCAACTTCGAATTTTGGGGTCGAAAACAATACTTCCTCTACCTATAGTACCTATGGTACGGGCAGAGGAAGTAATAACTTATTTTCAACTTTAGAGGAAAAACAAGCAAAAAGGCAATATTAGGCTTTAACGTAAAAATAGGCTGTTTTAGGTCCTATAAAAGTATCAGTTTTAGGCATAGTCTCTTATGAAACATGCATATACAAGTTTTCGTCCATATATCACTTAAGGATTAAAATAGGTTTTTACCTAAAATCCCAAGTCTAATAATGACACAACACTCAGGTTCCGAAACAAGAACGATCGATGCACTCACGACGCTACAACTTATTAACACCGTTTTATGCAACGTATACCTTCACTGTACAGCACTGCATAAAGCAGTTTTCGCCTGTGTTGTGCCATTATGAGCGAGCCTGATGAGTAGACCTGGGATTTTAAGGCAAATGCCTATTTTGTTCCTTATGAAATAACATGAAAATATTTAAATATGTTGACGTTTCATGATAAATCATTTACATTTATAGAGTTTTATGAATGAATGAATGAATGAATGAGCCACATGTGTCCCATTCAGGGCTAGGGCCTCCCTCTGATGAGGGTAGCTCGGTTAGAATCTCATATGGTGAGCTGGTCCATATGAGCTTGGTAAACACTTCACTTTCACTAAACTTCTTCCAGCAACTCGGTGTGTAGGCTTCTCCAGACATCTCTGCTCTTTGCTACGCTGGACCAGTGTACCCCGGCACGCCTTCTGAAGAAATCTACCCACCTCGTTCTTGGTCTTCCTCTCTCCCTTTTGCCGATCCTAGGGTCCCATACAGTAGAGATGTTTCCCCATCTGGTACCTGGAAGTCTCGCTACATGACACAAGTCATGTCTACAAGTCTCACATGAGTTTTATAGTGCCCTAAAATGCCTATTTGGAACTTTTATAGGCTATTTTACTGTTTTAGTGCCTAAAATGCCTATTTTGTACATTTAAAATAAAATTCAACTTCTGTAATTTTTACAATCTCATAATGGACATCCCTCAATGAAAAGCAGAATAGCAGAGGTTGGGTTTTTCATAGAAACTTGATTATTCCAAACAATTGTCGCTGAAGGAATGCTGACTGATGGGGGAGGGGGATGTTTAAGGGGGAAAGACTACTGTGTCAAGTCACCAGTGAAAGAACATCTGTTTAAGTGAATATAGTTCGTGATTTTGCAGTTAATTCTGTTAAGAATAGGTATACCACGTTTCTTGCAGTAAAAAAAAAAGGCTTTTAAAAGAGAAAATAGGCACTTAAAATATGCTTTAAAAATGTGTAAATAGATAGAAAATAGACATTAAAATATTACAATATGCACTTAAACTGTAACATGGTCTCTGGTAACTGTAACTCTGTCTCGGAAGCTGAACTTATGTGCGTGAAAGAAAATTTCCTTAAAAGATGCCAGTGTTGTGTGGATGCAAGTGGACATTTCCATCATCTCTTGTGATGAGGTACGTGGTTAATTTCATTGTAATTTAAACTGTAATTGTGAGAACCTGAATCATTACACCGTTAGCGGCTTTAGTTGCGTAGATATTTCACCCGATCGCTCGGGAGTTGGAGCTGTGGCCGCAGTGACGCAGAAACGCGCACGATTGGCCAACTCTTAAGTGAAACGCACTGTATATATTATAACATAATATAGGTGTTAAAGATTTTGACACATTTATTTGAAACATGAAATATAATTTGTCCGGGATGCGTTCATTCCTCTCACGCAGCGGTACGTGTGGTCCCCGTCATTATCATCTTAATCCCATCCTCGCCTTGTTCAGAGTGAATGAGTGTGTTCGTGTTGTCTAGGAGGTGGCCCCGACTTTGGGCTGATCACTCATCCGCGGAGGCCCACCATGTCCTTGTCTGGTCAAATAGTGTGTATGTGATCCAAAGATAATCACCAGGGCCCGGATTCTAATGACATGTCATCTTTTTACTGATGCTGCATAGACAATGCCAACTTGTAGATAAATCCTTATCATGGCCTCTAGATTATAGAAATGCATTTTTATTAGGTCATTTTTGTCATTATGCATTTTATATTTTTAGGGCATTTATTTCAATTTTGGTCATTATTTTGTCATTTTCTTCCTTATTTAGTCATTTTCATGCATTTACATTGAGTGTATTCACTATTTTCATCGCTGATTGACTTGGCACCTGCTTGGATTTGAGAGTACAAATTACTGTTTACCCTCAATAAACAATAGTATAATCCGACAGACCGCAAAAGGAAATGCCGAAGTTTGACTCTCCAGTGCCTCAGTGCCAGTATAAACTTCCGTGAGTAAAGAACATTCACACCAATACAGTTATTTACAGTAAGTTTTTACAATCATGTAAAAATTAGTCTAAAACTTTGTGTGTACAATAATAATTTTGTATAAATAAAATATGTTTTGGGTCATTTTTTTATAATTATTAAGTCATTTTCTTTAAAATTTAGGGTCATTTTATAGGTCATTTTTCAAACAATTTTAGGTCATCAGAATCCGGGCCCTGATAATCCCTCTCCCGACAGGTCGCGGCCTTGTAAGGTCCTGGCGGCGTGGGCCGCTTAAATGTCCCTAAAAGGGAGAAGTAAAACTAAGGTAAAGAAAGAAAGGAAATGACCTTATTTTATTCATCTTGCTTGTGAGCCTATCCAGGACGTGACCTTTTCCTCAGCCGTGTTCGAGGTAGAGAAAGGGAGGGAAATGCTACAACATTTTAGACATCTTGTATGTATTGATTGCGTCCCTGCGTATCCTGGTGCAGTGACATTAAAACAAAGGAAACTCGCTGTCAAGGCCATGGAGATGTCAATGATGACTGATTCATGTTTGAAAAGTCAGGGCTTCGAAAAAACGAAGGTACAGTCAAACCTCCGTATAGCGATATTTGTGAGACCTAGCAGATTCTATTGTTATATTGTTGTTTACCTCATATTAGGAAGCATAATACTTTATAATCCAGTATAAAGAAGCGAAAAACAATATTGTTCACAAATCAAAATCTTAAAGATCGCTTAGGCCTGTGCCAGAAATTCCGGACTCGTACAGGGTAGGAAAAGAGAAGAAAAGCAAATTCGCCCTATAGCTAAGGCAAAACTAAAAGCATGTGCTCAGAATGGTGTTTTAACTACACATGATGTGCATATTGATTTATTGAAGTAGCAACGGAACTCACTTAACCTGTTTTCTGCCACTTTCTCAACTTCTCTCTTCTGGAATTTCTATCGAATGTAGGCCTTACAGTAATCAGGGAAAAGAAATCTTGATGACTGGGATGGACGTTAATCTGATACCAGATCCCATTCAGAGAAATAGAAATTTAACAAAAAAATCTGATGTGAAAGTCACATAACTTCCTCTGCCCAAATAAAAGTTAGCAGTATTCACATATCCTTGTACAGAATCGCAAGACACAATTTTACGCTAATTATGCTATAAATACCTAATAGCCTCTTCTTTGAATGTTGCGACTAAAAACACAGGCAATGGACAAACTAAAAAAGAAGAAAAAACAAGTGACTGCAAACGTTTATTGAACTTTCTGCCATTCAGAATAATTTCCAAAATTTATCGAATATTCCCCTCAGTTATTTCTTTACTGTAAGCATGGCCAACAATAAATCTTTCTCACTTCACGTACTTTTTTTTTTTTTTTTTTTTTTTTTTTTTGGTCTTGGCTTTAGCTATTTAGAATGAGATGCCGTGAATGTCCGCGTATTGAGCTGTTCACCAGGCAAGACAGAGTATCTACAAACAATGGGTAGTTTACAACCACCCTTCAGAGATTTTTTTTTTTTTAAAGTTTCAAATAAAAGTTTTAGCTCTTGGTATAAGCACTCCATGTACAGAATTTAAAGGAAATCGTTAGAGCCGTTTTTGAGAAAATCGTGACAAACGAAAATTTAGTCGTGTAAAGTCCCCTTAAAAGTAAGGGAAAGTTGTCGCCACTCTTCGTGTCACAGCCTCAGAAGGTACCTAACCCAAATACAAAATTTTGTTTTCGTACGACTTTCCGTTACATGAGGCCGTATTGCAAAGAGCGTGTATTCACAGTGGGTGGCTCATAACTACCCTTCAGAGAATTTGTTCGAAAAAATGTTTCAAATAAAAGTTTTAGCTCTTAGTATAAGCAACCCAAGTGCAAAATTTAAAGAAAATCGTTAGAGCCGTTTTCGAGAAAATCGCGAAAAACGAAAAATTCTTCATGTAAAGTCCCCTTAAAAATAAGAGAAACTTGTCGCCGATCTTCATCTCACATCTTCAGAAAGTACCCGACCCAAATACGAAATTTTGTTTTCATACGATTTTCCGTTTTCGAGCTAGCCTGTTCACAGATATTCCACACAGACACACAGACATGTTTCCAAAAATATCATTTTTGGATCCAGGGGGCCTTGAAACGTGTATATATGCTAAAAACTCAACTTCGAATTTTGGGGTCGAAAACAATACTTCCTCTACCTATAGTACCCATGGTACGGGCAGAGGAAGTAAAAATATTGTTATAAAAGGGTGTTTATAAAATAGCTTCGTCGTTGTATTGAGTAAATTTAACATTATTAAGATAGGAAATTTGCTAGGACGAAACAAAAATATTGCTATATGCGGGTTTATCGTTATATCGAGCTTCGTCATACAGAGGTTTGACTGTATCTCCTCCCGAACAGGGAAAAAGTATGGAAATTCATATTTACTAAAACATAGCTGTTTTTTTTTTTAATAAGTAGATTAAATCTACAGAAACAGTATTTTCTTATTTATATGCCTGTAGCCTAATACGTATAATGCAATAAGACTCTCCGCAGCTCTGGTTATGTTCGCCACCCACGTGAAGGTTGGTATTGTTATTCATTTGTTTGCTATTGCTGATGAGTGCAAAACAGGAATAAGTAATTACACTACGTTTTTATTTAAAGTTTCGGAAAATAAATTAAAGAAAATGAATTTGTGTATTCAAGAGGACGGTAAACAATCAAAACAGGTTGTTTACATATGCGAGTTGTATGTTGCTCGTATTTCTCACTTCGGAAATGCTTGTAGCAGAACATTATACCTAAGGCCCGGATTTGTATGTGAAAAAATGTTTTTTTTTTCCCCCCTGAAGCGTACATTCCTAAAACAAAGTTTAATATCCAAATCGAGGTTCAACAAACACAAATTCCAAATTTTATTTAACATAAAAACACATATTTTACAAAAAAAAGTTATGTGAATAAATATTTTCGATATATTCTCCATAAATAAATATTTTAGTACTTTCCCTCATACTCTTTTAACATTTTACAACAAAAATTTGTATCTCGAAAGAATTCAACACAAATGCTTCACTTGCAATGCACTTGCACTTGCACTTGCTTATCGGGGAAGAACAGAACCCAATCTCAACATTGCGTAATTCAGTTAAAGAAATACAATATGTTGTAAGGCAACTTAACACTATCTCAGGTTCGAAAATAGTAGTTCTAAGAACATAATTTAAAGGTATGTTTGAGAAAATTGTGGCTACTAAACCCTCTGCAAAGTCGCTCAAGTTGTCTAAGGCCAAAACATTAGTGAACTTGATCGTGTGTGTGTTAGTGATATACCCCTCTTCAAATATGCAAAGTTAACGTCGTGTGATGTAGAACGTTCCTTTTCTCAATATAAGGCAAGGATTTGTGATCCATAATCTGGAGATGACATTTGTTGTGCACTGCAACTCCAGTCAGAATTTTACATCTGATATTTAGCTGCAATTGGTGAGTTTCAATATAATTTGTTCTACTAAGTTACGAACATTCTGGTGTTTTTGTTTCTTTTTGAAAAAAAAAAATAGTTTTAGCACATATTTTTAAAATGTTAGCACATATTTTTAACACTTTTAACACATAAAAAATAAATATTTTAAAGTTTTTTAGCCCTAATTATAACCATAGCAACTGAATTCCGATTCTCGCCTGCATAAGTGCTGCAGAAGGAATTCTTGAAGGCACTGTATTTCATTTAAAATATAAGTACGCTTAGATTTGATGTGATTTTGTTTAAAAAAAAAATCGGAGCATTCATATTATTATCAAGGTGTAGAAAGAAAGAAAGAAAGAAAGGAAGAAAGCAAGATTTCTGCAGAAGTGGAGTTTCCACTTCTTCCCTTAGTGTTTTGGGAATGTAACAGCTATCAGATTTGTTTGAAATGGAAATCAGATGTGAAAGGCTTTCATTCCCTAAGGAGTCCACATCCTGGTTTGTGTCAGTAGGCTGCTTCTCCATACAGATGTAGCCTATCCCATGCCCAATATTATGCGCAGGAGTTGAGGCACATGCATACATAACGTCAAACACAGGACACAAGCTGATAATTTCAATCGGTCGTACTATCTGGAAGAATCTTGGAAATTAAATACAAATACACGTATATGCCAAGGAAGGACAATTAGAATATTGAACTCATTATTACGGAGCAGTGGAGAGTATCTCTATCTCTCTCTATACAGTGGTACCTCGAGATACGAGTGCCCTAACATACGAGTTATTTGAGATACGAGCTGTCGAGCGAGCGAAGTTTTGTTTTGAAATACGAGCGACATTTGAGATACGAGGAACGGCCATCTGCGACGCTGCACACGGCCCACCAGTTTACTGCGCCTGCGCCTCGTGCGTCTCGCGCATTACCCCACGTATTCCCCCAGTGTGTTTGTTTACCTCGCTGTCGAAGCATCTTTGCTAAGTTTTTCTAGAAATCATAGAAAAAAATGAGCAAGGTGTGCGAGTAGCTGACTTGGCGAGGCAGTACAGTATTGTTTTTATACAATATTTGTCATTTATAAATATATTTTCCTCATTAAAAAACACGTAACAAAAACAATTGGGGGTAGCATTTTTGGGGTTGGAACGGATTAATGGCATTTCAATTAATTTCAATGGGGAAAATTGCTTTGAGATACGAGCAAATTGACATACGAGCAAGGTTACGGAACGAATTGTACTCGTATCTCGAGGTATCACTGTATTACATTTTAATGCATATAATATACTGTCTTTTATCTTCCTTATTCTATGGCTGGTTACTGTGGAACCAATTCATTACCTTATTAAAATTTTCATACTATTCTTTACAATATTATTTAACATGTAGGTATACTCTATTTATATATTAGTTAATCACCTGTATTTCTAATATATTAGTTAACTACTTGTATTACTACTTCATTCTTTTACAGCTTATCTAAATCTATCGAATTAATGAATGAGATTAGTTCTTGTGTATAATAGCGCATTAATTTGATTTTGTCAAATGTCCATTTTCCATGTTTACTTATCATATTGTTCTTAAAAATTTGTCTTTCCCTTTCAAGTTTGATACATTTAAATAGTAGGTGATCCACTGTTTGTTCTTCGTTTCCACACGTACACATAGGACTGGTTGTTATATTAAATCGGAAATAGTATGAGTTCATTTTCCCATGGCCTGTTAAGAAGCTAGTTATTTTTCCACTTAGCGGTACGTTTATTTTTAACCTGTCTTTTATACTGGGGAGAAACGACTTTGTCACTGTACCGTTAAAAAAAAAAAAACCGAACATCGCGTGTGGAAATCCAGTAGAGTGGAAAACTAAACTCGAAACAATTTTTGGAGGGGATGGCACGTTTAATAGTTGGAGCAAGAAATTTAGTCAAATTTACACGATAATTCGAGCCCCGGTATTTCGAGGTTCCGTGTAATTCGAGCTGGTCTTAAGAAAATTAAAATGTTCCATATTCCTTTTTTATACCATGCTTTTTTGCTTTACAATCTCTTCTATTATGTTTTATATAATATTTGTCATTTATAAATACATTTTTCTTATTCAAAAACACGTAACAAAAACAATTGGGGGATGCATTTTTGGGGCTGGAACGGATTAATGGCATTTCAATTAATTTCAATGGGGAAAATTGCTGTGAGATACGAGCAAATTGACATACGAGCAAGGTTACGGAACGAATTAAACTCGTATCTCGAGGTATCACTGTATATAAGAGGCTCTGTCCTGATTGACTGAATGAATGACTGATTTAATGACAGAGAATCAACGCAAAGCCTAAACTATAATAGGTAGGGAATTGGAATTTTGACAGTACCTTCGTTTCATAGTGTAAGTGTTCACTAAGAAAGGATTTTGCAAAATTTTGATTTTAAATGCCAAAAATCAATTTTTTTTTAGTATACTTAATCCCTTTCTACACAGAATTATCAAACCCAAATCGCAGTTCATATGACAACATATTGTTGCCAGTGGTCTCAGATGGGTTTGGAAATAAATGAAATGGGACTTGGACAAATTAGAGAAGCTATCCATATAATTCATATTATAAATAAATATTAAAGAATGAAATCTATGAAAATAATGCAGTCACATAACTTTCTCTACCCTGGACATAGAGAAAACAATACGAGGTATGGTAGTATATTTATTGGAGAGAGAAGTAAGAAAGTGATACTGCATTTCTGTTTAATTTCATCCCCAAAACGGTTTTATGGTAACATGAGAGTGAGAAATAAATATTCCGCAAAGACCATACAATTTTATGTTACCGGAATTTCTGTTTCTTCTTATTTGAATCCCTACCAGGCTTGCTGTGTAAAAGCGATGGGATGCAAAATTCTACATCCTCTATGAGCCATAAAAAGCTATAGGCCTACCAAGCGTTTTCTGAGGGAATAGTTTGAATGCGATAAGTCGTTCTTCCTATTTCAAATTCTAAATACAGTACCTATAAAATGACCTATAATTTAAAAATCGAAAGTCCTTCATAAGTTAATTTCCAATTACAAAATAAAAAATCCGGGCAACCCCGGGCCTTTTATGCTAGTCTATATAATAGAAGAAGCTTTGTCCTGACAGACTGACTGACAGAGAATCAACGTAGAGCCTAAACTCTAATAGGTAGAGAGTTAGAATTTTGACAGCACCTTCGTTTCGTAATGTAAGAGCACACTAAGAAAGGATTTTGCAAAATTTTGATTTTTAATGCCAAAAATAAAATGTTTTCAAGGAGACAAAACAACTTCCACAAGAAACACACGAGCAATTCGATTTTTGTGGGAAACGTTCCTATTAGCAAGGCAGTTGTATTCAAATTGTGAAATTAATTCAAGAGGGCCTTGCTCGGTTGCTATCTTGATTCATTTGTTTATGATTCGCAGAGATCTAATTTACATAGAAGGGGATCAAGAACGCACGCCTAAATGGGAAAACATTGAATGATTTGGGCGAAACTCGCTATGCAGGGATTTTTGGGCTAGGGAACTCGAATTTGAGGTTTTTTCCCCTCGGGTGGCGCACTTTGTTTGTGAAATGCATCTCGAAGTCGGGTTTTCAGTTTTTTAAAATTATAAATCGTTATAATAAAATTGTTTAAGCACGATTTGGGTAAGGTTGATGAATCTATGGTTCATTTTAATCGTTTCATTTCGAATTTGTTTGCCCATATGGCAGCATAAGATTAGTTTTGTTCGTTTAATTAATTTTTAACGTTAAACGATATAATTAAGAGTAAAATTATGTAATTCCTGCAATTTATGTAAAAACGATGTCAGTGTTAAATAAATTGTTTAAACAAAACATCTAGCAGTTGAGTAAATAATCGCAGGAGAAGCTGCGGGCACCTGCTAGTAAATAAATACATGGTTCATAGCCCATGTGGTCAGTTAAGTGATAACAGCCCTTATGTGGAAGATGGTAAATGTATTAATGATGGTAACAGATTTGTTTTGTATGATTGGTGGATATGTAATTTAAGAAATGAAGGACGACGGTATAAGATTGGATTATGTAGCAATATGTTTATGTTCTTAAAATATGAATATTTAATAATACGTTGCGTGAAATGTGTATTCAAATAAGGTTTTTATTTATACCTCATTCATGAACTGGTTCATTATTCGCGAAGGTCAAAGTGCATAGCTGTATTTGCATTATACGATTGTATTTAATTACTTGCTGGATGTTGAGCTGGTTTGCTGGTGCATTTTAATGGCAATGAATTTTTTTTTCTAGGCGTGGATGACATCACAGAAGCGCAGTGCATAGAGATAAACTAGAACGGTACCTTCCTCTTCCTGAGGTATTTGATGAAGAGCGTGACCCTCACGATTACACTGATGAAATTGAAGTTGTGAGTGCGACACATTGAAGCCAAGTACATACTGCCTTCAATAAGAGTATCTTTACATGTACACGCCGGACTGCCCCGACTTATTGCTTTGCCGCTCGCTGAGTGAACATCAAGATAACGGTCGGTGTTCGTGCCATCGCATTTGCGCAGAGCAGATGAGTGGCAGGGAAACCCATCGGACCTGGTTGCTAGGAGACGTGACGTCACGCGAGGGAACCGCCACCGCGCTGTGGGATTAGAGGCAGCGTGACGCGTATTCCAAGAGATGACTTCTAGTCCCGTTCTACAAACAGAATATCGGGACAGGCCGGCATAACAGCCTATTATCCAGAATAACAGTTAATGAGAGCATTTGTGATGAGGAATATTTGTTAAACCATATTTTCTAAACGTAACGAGAAAACTAATGCGAAAAGAGATGTCAGATTTTTTCTTTATTGGGTGACATCTACAGTGAGTTCCACGCAAGAGTTGGCCAATGACGCGGGTTTCTGCGGCGCGGCTGGCACAGCTCCAACTCCCGAGCGATCGGGTGAATTATCTACGCAAATAATGCCGCGGTCGTTGTAATGATTCGGGTTCTCAAATTTACAGTTAAAATTACAATGAAAATAACCACGTACCTAATCACAAGAGATGTTGGAAATGTTCTCCTCTTGCATACGCGCAACATTGGCACCCTTTTTAGGGAATTTTCTTTCACGCGCGTAAGTTCAGCTTCCGAGATAGAATTAATTTCTCTTGTGATATTGTCTTTAAGTTCTTCTTATATATGGGAAATTGACCTATACACTTTATTTTTCTAGTTTCCCCATAAATAATATTTACATACTGTTAGAAGAACTTAATGACAATATCACATAGGCCTATCAAAAGAGAAAGTGGCACTAAAACGAAATTTAGTTTTTAAAATAAAAATGGCATAATACATTGGTGTACTAATTTATTGTACTGTATTATGAAAGAAAATTAAATAAAAGACGTATACAGAACTAAAGGACAAAATAAAATACTGTACAGTAACTCAATTCTTTACAGTGCTATGTCTGACTAACTGTTTTCGCCTACAATCTCTATATATATAAAAGGCTTTGTCCTGACTGACTGAATGAATGACTGACTGACTGACTGACTGACTGACTGACTGAATGACAGGAATCAACGTACAGCCTAAACTATAACAGGTAGAGACTTGGAATTTTGACAGTACCTTCGTTTCATAATGTAGGTGCTCACTAAGAAAGGATTTTGAAAAATTCTGATTCTAAATGCCAAAAATTAAATGTTTTTGAAAATACTTAATCCCTTTTTACATAGAATTATCAATTCCAAATCACAGAATATATTGTTGCCAAATGGTATCAGATGGGCTTGGAAAAAACAAATGAAATGCACTTTTGACAAATAAGAGAAGTTATCAAAATAATTCATGTTATAAATAAATATTACAGAATGAAATCCACTAAAATAATGGAATCACATAACTTTCTCTACCCTGGACATAGAGAAAACAAAACGAGGTATGGTAATGTGTATATTATTATATTATATCGCAGGTTTTTGGAGAGAAAAGTATGAAAGTGATAATGCTTTCTGTTTAATTTCATCCCCAAAACGGCTTTATGGTAACATAAGAGTGGGAAATTTCCCGCCTCGATATTACAATTTTATGTTACAGGAATTTCTGTTTCTTCTTATTTAAACCTCTACCAGGCTTGCTGTGCACTGTACAAGCGATGGGATGCAAAATTCTAGATCCTCTATGAGCCATAAAAAACTATATCAAGCGTTTTCTGAGGGAATAGTTTGAGTGTAATAAGTCGTTCTTCCTATTTCAAATTATAAATGCCTATATAGGGGCCTAGAATTTATAATTGAAAATCCTTCATAAGTTAATTTCCAATTACAAAATACAAAACCCGGGCGACGCCGGGACTTTTAAGCTAGTAATAAATAATAAACTTCTCCTGAAGTGTAAGAAAAAGCTCTCTTCATTTTAACAATCTTACGAGGAACTGTAGTGTAGTGTTTAACAACTGAATGGACACGGGACTAAAAGAAGTGAAAGTTTGGAATGTCTCATTGTATGAAGGCTCTTTCTACCTGCTTCACCCTTACACAGGTTGTCTGTCCGACTTCTTAACATGGCTTCCTCATTTCACCGCACTACATTTACGGTGCGTTTATTAAATAATCTTCCTAACATTCACGCTAGCTGCAACTGCAACTGAAAAAAATCACTGCAAGCTGTATTTTGTAAAAATCTTGTCTTATATTCACTGACATTAAATGAATTGGCACAGTAACGAGGTTTCTTATGTATAGGGACCGGATTCTTAGGTTTTTACCTATTTTTTTCCTTACTTCCAAAACAAAATGCGCTCATACACTTTTTCGAATCATGTCCATAGGATTCACCCACATTAATTCTGTGGTACCTAAAAATACCTAAATGGGGTATAAAAACCTAAATACACCTAAACGGGATATAAAACCTAAAATATCTAATTTAGGCACCTTTCTTGTTTGTCAGTTGAGAAATCGATATTTTGCGGGGAGAGAATAATTTTGGTCGGGTAGAAATTAATACCACCAGCGTTTCATTCAACCCATTGTCGTCTAGGGTGGACAGTATCAAGAGAGGAAAAGAGTACCGGCGTATTCCTTTCAAAATATTCGTACGAACAACCATTGTTGCTGTGTATGAACAAGGATAAAGATTACTGTGTTTAAAGCGCTTGTTTTTTGTTTGCCTTTAGTACTTCCCTGTTATTCACACTGAGTGGTCACA
Source organism: Ectobius pallidus (assembly GCA_964059195.1). Classification (NCBI taxonomy): domain Eukaryota; kingdom Metazoa; phylum Arthropoda; class Insecta; order Blattodea; family Ectobiidae; genus Ectobius; species Ectobius pallidus. The sequence continues at coordinate 213,492,230 of CAXKWD010000002.1, forward strand.
CTGTGAGTTTTAAGAAGACGTGTTAATTATGCCGAAACAAATGAAATCGAGTTTATTACGGCAGTGGATTGGCGACGATCTGAATTTCACTACAGATGGCAAGGTAATATTTTGTCAAGCCTGCCAGAAACACGTACCGTATTATTTACCTTTCTAGAAAAGGGAGAAGTTTTCGTTTCTATTTGTTCTGTTGTGCGTTTAGCATGCGTAACAACCGACAAAAGGAAAATAATCAGTTTCACATTATCCACATCCAACCATAAAGTATTTTACTCACTAAATTAGAAGCATCGGATTCGAATTCTGAGAAGAGTAGTGTCTAGATACAGTATTAACTATTAACTAAAAGATAACAGGAAGAACTTCACAGTTGAGAATCTTGAAAGATATTTAGTGACATACTGTATCAGGAAATGTGAGGTAATCTTATTTTCACTGCTTCTTTTGATTGTTTATGCTTTCTTTCTTCAATTGCATAATATTGTCTTAAAGGAAGTTTACACAAATTTAAGTCAATTTTGTTAAGTTAAACTTCACAAGTATTATGTATTCAATCCTATGTAGCACATTCAAATTCATTAAACCAATGATTCTACCCGAAAATGATATTTTGGACAAAAAACCTAAAAAAAACCTATTTCACCTAATGGAAAACCTAAAATAGTGTTTTTTAAAACCTAAAAATCCGGTCCCTACTTATGTATTTTACATGGGAGAAGATCCGTTCACTTGCTTTTATTGGCGCGGCACTGTAAAGAGGGTTCGCTGTATATATACAGAGTGTAACATAAAGGTAGACCAAACTTTTGGGGATCATATACATATACACAACCTGTCGCCACGCTGGGAGCCCAGTGCCTCCAAGGAGGTTTCAGTAGCCTACCGGACTAATTTAGGTACGCGTATTTTCCAAGAGGACAGTTAGTAAGCCCATCGCCAAGGTGTTACTTGGATGTGAAAAGGCCTAGGGAATTAGTTGAGAGGTCCCCAGCTCTACGCAGGGTAGAGAAAGTGATTTGAGGATCCCGCCTGGGACTGAGGGGTAGCAATTCCACAGGGAACAGCTATATTGATCGACGTGATGCCAACCCTCGCTTCTCCTCCCACACCTTCATCATCAAACTGGCCGTGATCGGTGGCTTTAACCAGGATTATGATTTGCAAACATGAGGTAGGTCATGGTTATCGCTCTTGTAAAAAGTCTTACATCAGTAGACTTCGAACTTTTAGGTATCTAAAGTAGGCTCTATATTTTAAGAAACAGGCTCTAAAAATCGAAAAATGGGCTCTATTATAAAATCGTTAATTCCGTGGAAGGAAAGGAAATAGACATTAAATCCATGTCTGGGATATTAATACAAGTAAGAATCAGCTTGAAAAATTTTATGTCATAACCGGGATTTGAACACGGATCTTCGGCTTAAAGCGCCGATGCTCTACCATTGAGCTACCATGACAACATGCCAGTCTGACATCAAATTCCTCAACTGATTCAGAAGACAAGGCAAACCACGGGAGGTTTCTCTCCGTCGAGAACACACATCCAAATGGCGTCCTACCCTTGTAGGTACTTTGGAATTTGATGTCAGACTGGCATGTTGTCATGGTAGCTCAATGGTAGAGCATCGGCGCGTTAAGCCGAAGATCCGTGTTCAAATCCCGGTTATGACATAACATTTTTCAAGCTGATTCTTACTTGTATTAATATCCCAGACATGGATTTAATGTCTATTTCCTTTCCTTCCACTTAATTAATAGTATATAAATAATAACTAGGCTTCAAAGTACCTACAAGGGTAGGACGCCATTTGGATGTGTGTTCTCAATGGAGAGAAACCTCCTGTGGTTTGCCTTGTCTTCTGAATCAGTTGAGGAATTTGATGTCAGACTGGCATGTTGTCATGGTAGCTCAATGGTAGAGCATCGGCGCGTTAAGCCGAAGATCCGTGTTCAAATCCCGGTTATGACATAAAATTTTTCAAGCTGATTCTTACTTGTATTGTTGTAAATCGTTAATTCCATTTAAGTTGCCAGTTTTCTTGAATATCTCATTTTTATAAGGCAGAATTATATTTATTAACACGCCCACTCATCTATAATCATGAATAAACAACACGGACATACACAGGCCTATTACTCGGGCCTATATTACTATCACTGGTATGTAGTACACTATTGTCTATACATTCAAGGGTGCCCATACCCGGGGGCAGGGGGGGGGGGCTCTCAGGGAAATGAAAAATGTATATTAATAATTATAGTCGGGTGTTTTTCTTTTAGGACAATTCCGGGGTGCGCGGGCAAAGAGAGTTAAGTCCACCATCCTAAAAAATTGAGATATGTCCATAGAGTTAAAGATAAAAATGTTCTCTACATTTGTGTTAAGTCCAGTAAGTCATATTCAAAATTGTACGGTAGTTATGGATGTGTGCCTCATGGGTTTATCCATCTCTAAAGCTATGTTGGGCTGGTATAGTGTGTTGTCACTCTAATTCTCAGTAACAAGAAAGTGGACTTAACTCTCTTTGCCCGCGCACCCCGGAATTATTTAAAAGTCAGTAGAGACATAAAAAGTTTGCAGAAGTTTTACCAATTCGACAACATGGAAGCAGAATCCACATTGGATTAGGACGGGGGGGGGGGGTCCAGGGGATCCGGACCCCTAATAATCAAAACCTACAATTCTATTTTTGTTTTTAAAAAAATATTAAATTAAACAAGTTTTGTTGGTGTGTCAAATATGATATAGGCCTAGCAGTTATTTTGTTTTCATATCATAATGAGTAGGCCTATTATGTCCATTATTCCATGTGTTATTTAACTTTTCTTATAAATAGTAATAAGTGTTATAACATAGGTAACGATTTCTTGTTTACGTTGGCATGTCTTCGAGTTTGGTAAACAAATTTGCTAACTAGTTTTTCAGTGCTAAAAAAGCTTAAAATGTGATTTTCATTGGTTCAATATTTAAAAATTTTCGATACCCCTAAATTCCCCGGCACTTTCGATCCTCCCCGAAATTATTTTTCTGGCTACGTCATTGTTGCACTTATTATATTATTAATAAAATGTTACAAAGTGGCCCAAAAAGTTAAAGCGACAAAAATATAAATTAAAAAATTGTCCCTCCCCCCTCCCCAGAAAATATCGCATGGGCGCCCTTGTATACATTCGAAAACACAAAGTTCATTAAGTAATAGGATTATAAACAATATTAGTCAGTTCTTTCAATTTTTGTTCATAATTGGCTACATAATAAATTACCCTTTATGTTTTCGGAATCTCACTTCAGTCAACACAGGCACAGAACAAGCTCCCACCCTGGCGTTTTTGGTTTTACTGTTAGGCCTGCGTAGAGAAGATAGGCCCGCTAGCTTATTCATTCCATTGAATTACACTTTGTTCCATAGGCGTAACCAGGCCGACCAAATGGGGGGGGGTTATAAAACCCGCGGGGTCTGCAAAATAACGAGTTTTAAGCTTCCGGGGGTCCTCCCCCGGAAAAGTTTAAAAATTAAGACAAAAAATAACTAGTTTTAAGCTTCCCACGCTTTATGCTTGTATTAAGTAATTTATGGGCAGACTTAAAAATCATACAATTTTCCTTTTTTTTATCAATGGGGGGGGGGGGGTTCAAACCCCCAAACCCCCCCTCGGTACGCCTATGGTTCTGCTAATCGATCTGGAGCTTACCTCGGAAACCGATTACAAAAATACCTTATTCTCTGCATATCATAATTGCAATTATCACTGATTAAACAAAAGCATTCTGGCACTTTATTACATCAAACCTTCCTCTCTCTGACAACTCACAGTTAACCAGGCAAAAGTCGACCTTTGACAAGTTTGGTTTCGCATTTCACCATATTGAGTTCCTGTTGTCATGGTGACAAAGTCTCCATGCTCCTAAACTTCGCGAAGAGCTTCCTGTTTGTTCAACATTTGAAGTAACAACTAGGCAATCAAGTCCCAGTAAGTTTGAAAGGGGAAGGGGATGTTAGCGAATGTATTATTTTATTTTTTACTCTCTTACACTACTTTTCCCTTCCTATCTTCCTGTTTTTCTTTATGCTTTTTCTGAAACGGTTCTTTTAGCTCCCTTTGCGTTATTGAAGGGGTTTCGGGGTCCCGGAAAGGCCGCTCCGGGCTTAACCCGGGCCTGGGAATGACGCGTGGCGCGCTATGATTGTCTGACTTCAAATTCTTACCCGCTATCCGTGCAATCTATACAACGAGATGCCCGGATTTAATCGATAAATTTGCCAACAACGACGCTAACTTGACAAATGTGGATCTCGATTTGATGTGCTGTCACTATTGAGTGAACACTATAACAATAAATCTGTGTATTCTAGTGTAGATACTGGGATGCATTGCAGTAGTACGCATTCAGTTGTGTCAGCTTCATTAAAAGTCTCATTATTCGTGAGGCTAATTACAGAATAAAAAAAAATCCCTTTAGGCAAGCCTACAGGCTGAGGTAGATTTCGAAGTGCATTTTGGTTTAATTTATTGTCGCTGCGTAGCGCTCTTCTTCTTTAGCCTTGGCATGACAAACCCGCACTAATAACTGCAAAAAAGAGGAAAGAGCACTTTTTCAAATATTCAAATCTCGCCTTATATGAGAACTATCAAGAAACTAGTTATTGATTCTTACAGTGCTCATCAAGAGCTTTTCAATGATATTCCACAAGACTTGGTTTCAAAAATTTCGAATTTCTATATCCCCACCCCGATTCGTACCCCGAAAACCCCCGAATTGTTGGTGTCACTTTGAACTCCATAGGGAGTACTCTAATTTATTCCAACAAAGTTTCCCTCTATACTTCATAGGGGCCGATATATAAATGTTTTAAAATTTCAACCCCCTCCCCTGACCACCCTCTTGGGCCAATTTTGCTCATTAACGAACTATTGGGCCTAGAAATAACATAATAAAACTTGGTTCAAATATCTTCAAAATTACGGTCGCTAGCGTAACGGTGAACGGGCGGTGGTTTCGTACTTAGGGAGGCATGAAACGTAAAGATATGAAAGAATTTTTCGAAAGTCTTGACATGGTATCGATTGCAATAGGTAGATTTTTCTTCGAAATCTACCTAATGAGTAGCTTACAACTACCTTTCAGAGAATTTTTACGAAAAAAAAATGCTTCAAATAAAAGGTTTACTCTTAATATAAGCACCTCATATACAAAATTTAAACAAAATAGTTACAGCTGTGTTCGAGAAAACGCGAAAAACAAAGTTTTCTTCGTGTAAAGTGGCATTTAATAGTATATTGCGATACAAGTGCCGTAAGGCACGTTTACGGGTCGAGGAAACAGATTGAAAACCCGAGGCGCAGCCGAGGGTTTTTAAGTTTTCGAGACCCGTAAATGCCTTTACGGCCCGTGTGTTGCATGCTATTTTTTGCACGATGATTATTTATATTAATTTAATTATATTAATTGTGATATTACCTGAAAATATTATGTAAATACATTCTTGAAAATAGATGTGTATTTCAGAAAGTGATTCGCATGTGTTTGTTGTTATGGGAACCGAATATTTGTCCTGGGGGCCGTGCCCATAAAGGCTTGTATTATGAAGTGTATCGTAATGAATTATGACGTAGCGCTTGGACCGTAAGTAATTTAACCTCATCGCAACCGTCCTTAGCAACAAGACTGTGTGGGAATGTCAACTTACGATCCATGTAAACAACGTTCGTAAGTACCACTTACTAGCTAAGGAGTGCAAAAAAAAAAGAGAAAGTCGTCGCCAATCTTCGTGTCACATCCCCAGAAGGTAACTAACACAAATATAACTTTTTATAGGACTTTTCGTTCTCGAGCCAGGCTGTTCACTGACACACAACCACACTCACAGACATGTTTCTCAAAATAGTATTTTTGGATTCAGGGGAACCTTAAAACGTTAAAAACTCAACTTCAATTTTCGGGGTTGAACGTAGTACTTATGGTATAGGCAGAGGAACGAATGCAAACTGTAAAACAAATCAAATACTCGGCATATAAGTTTACTAGCTTAAAAGACCCGGCGTCGCCCGGGTTTTGTATTTTGTAATTGGAAATTAGCTTATGAAGGATTTTCAATTTTAAATTCTAGGTCCTTATATAGGCATTTATAATTTGAAATAGGAAGAACGACTTATTACACTCAAACTATTCCCTCAGAAAATGCTTGATATAGCTTTTTATGGCTCATAGAGGATCTAGAATTTTGCATCCCATCGCTTGTACAGTGCACAGCAAGCCTGGTAGAGGTTTAAATAAGAAGAAACAGAAATTCCTGTAACATTAAATTGTAATATCGAGGCGGGAAATTTCCCACTCTTATGTTACCATAAAGCCGTTTTGGAGATGAAATTAAACAGAAAGCATTATCACTTTCATACTTTTCTCTCCAAAAACCTGCGATATAATATAATAATATACACATTACCATACCTCGTTTTGTTTTCTCTATCTCCAGGGTAGAGAAAGTTATGTGATTCCATTATTTTAGTGGATTTCATTCTGTAATATTTATTTATAACATGAATTATTTTGATAACTTCTCTTATTTGTCAAAAGTGCATTTCATTTGTTTCTTCCAAGCCCACCTGATACCATTTGGCAACAATATATTCTGTGATTTGGAATTGATAATTCTATGTAAAAAGGGATTAAGTATTTTCAAAAACATTTAATTTTTGGCATTTAGAATCAGAATTTTTCAAAATCCTTTCTTAGTGAGCACCTACATTATGAAACGAAGGTACTGTCAAAATTCCAAGTCTCTACCTGTTATAGTTTAGGCTGTACGTTGATTCCTGTCATTCAGTCAATCAGTCAGTCAGTCATTCATTCAGTCAGTCAGGACAAAGCCTTTTATATATATAGAGATAATTTAATGAAATAATAGTAATACTCAAAGGCAATAGAGAATTCCTCAAGAAGCTAAAGGAATATTATCTATTTCATGGAAACCGAAGGTTCATTGCCGCTCTTACCTGATCCCCCATTCAACCCTATTCTGTGCTAAGTCTATCCGATCATCCCTCTCAAATCCTACTTCCCTTAAATCTACCCTAATATTGTCCTCCCACCTAGTTCTAGGTCTTCCAAATGGTATTTTCCCTTCGGGTCTCCCAGTCAATAATTTTGAGATATGTCTTCCCTCCCCCATGTCCAGCCCATTTCATCCTCCGTGATTTAATTACCCTTACTATATCTGGTGAAGAGTACAGGTCATGAAACTCATCATTATGCAGTTTTCTCTAGTCCCCATTTTCATCTCTCTCAGGCCCAAATATTTTCCTAAGCTCCCTGTTTTCGAACACTCTCAGTCAGATTATGTTCTTCCCGAAGAGTAAGCTACAATGTCTCACATCCATATAATACAAGCGGTAGGATAATTGTCTAATAAATTTTGAATTATTATTATTATTATTATTATTATTATTATTATTATTATTATTATTATTATTAAGTGCCAGTATGGTACTTTATGAGATTGTGTGGGGGACGAAAAATGTCTGTCCGTCCGTCCGTCCGTGTGTCTGTACGCGCTCTAACTCAAATACGCTTTTTCGGATTTTCATGAAACTTGGAAAACACATTTATAATGTCAATGGGAAGAACCCTATTGATATTGAACCAAATCGGTTCACCGGTACCGGAGTAATGCCCAATTTAGTGCCTATTTTAATAGATTATGGCGCCTTTCTAATAGAAAGGCGCCATAATTCAAATACGCTGTATCGGATTTCCATTAAACTTGGTATACGCATTTATGACATCCATGAAAAGTACTCTGTTAAATTTGAACCTAATCTGTTGACCGGTACCGGAGTAAAACCCAATTTAGTGTATATTTTAAAGGCGCAATAGCTCAAATACGCCTTATCGGATATTTATGAAACTTCGTATACGCATTTATACTATCCATGGAAAGACGTCTGTTGATGTTCAACCAAATCGGTTGGCCAGTACCGGAATAATGCCCAATTTATTGCCTTTTATGTTAATATATGAGAAGTCGCGATAACTCAAATATGCTTTATTGGATTTTCCTGAAACTTTGTATACCCATTTATAATGTACATGGGAAGACGTCTACCGATATTGGAACAAATCGGTTGTCCGGTACCGGAGTAAAACCCAATTTAGTGTCTATTTTAAAAACGCGGTAATTCAAATACGCTTTACCGGATTTTTATGGAATTTGGTATACACATTTATAGTGTTCATGGGAAGAGGTCTACTGATACTGGATAAAATCGGTTCACCTGTTTCGGAGTAATGCTCAATTTGGTGCCTATTTTATGATAATATACGTATTCGAAAGAATTTATATACAAAAAAAGCAAATCATTTATCATGACAACATAGTCAATTGTTTTACTGTGATATTTTACGGCTTTGGAAATTAAAATAGAGATAGCTATGACCAAAAACACTATTGTTTTACATGCGCTTATAACTTACAACTAGACCGTTAAACTGACCCAGGTGACCGAGATGGTAACGTTTTGGCCTCACGTTATGGAGTTCCATGGTTCAAATCCCGAAACCAGCCAATTTCACTTTCTTTTTCGTATTTTTATGTGAGTGTGCGATAGTCAAGATATCAAAAATCTGTACAGTTCAGCTGATGCTGGAAGATTTTAATCTGATTAAAAAGAAAACTAGACCTTTGTTCTTCCCTAAGCCCTGCTTAATGAATAAATCTGGAGCTTAACTTGTAAATCAATTAAAAAAACATATTCTGCATATCATAATTGCAGTCATAACTGATTAAAAAAAACATACTGGCACTTTTTTACATCAGTTTACCTGATTTTATTATTATTATTATTATTATTATTATTATTATTATTATTATTATTATTATTACTATTACCGACAGGTCTTAATTTTAATTTTAAGTTAATTTGGCAGGCAGGTCAATATGCCCACATCAAGTAGCCGCCTAATACAGAAAGCTTGCTAATGTAAGACTATTGATCGGCAGATAGTTTGATAGTCTTTTAATTACCATGGAGACATTGCGCTTGCGCACACTCGAAGGATTTGAAAGGGACCAAACAAAATGCGCGGGAAAACACCTTACAGGGCATGTCTATGAATATAATATAGGCTATACAGAACTGATGGAAATCAAGTAAGTTAAGTATAGCTCGTTTGTACTTGAAATAATAATGTACACAAATGAATCAAGCAGAACGGGCTAACAAAATCGAAATCTTCGACAACTTTTTTTTATTCTCTTCTTTCCCGGTCGCTATGGCAGTGGCAGCAGAGCCAGGCCATCTGCTATTAATTTTACAATCTCTAAAATATATTAGCCAAAACTGGCGTTTCGACAGAGCATGATATTTTCTCGCTTATAACTCGCAAACGAAAGCTAAGATTAAAAGTCCGGCTGTAACAGATGACAGCTGATGGCGTGCGGTCTTATCGTTTTAATTTAAAACCAATGGACTTTTACAACACGAAATGAACTCAATTTAGCATAGTATTAAAATTAACACGAGGAGAATTGATTTTATTTTAAGTACTGATTGTTTATTACGCAGTTTCTTTTTCTGTTCTGAAGGCTTCAAGATCGTTCGATATTAATCGATACCATACCAGTGTTATAATGAAAACCTGTGCTTTAATGGATGCATACATACAGTCTAATAAGCGTATTATTATAGTATCTTCGAACAAACATTTATTTTAAATTCTTCCATTGTGTACAATGACCATAATTCCGTCACATTGACTTCCATATAATTTTTCCTTTAGTTTCTTCATTTGAGTCATCTTTATTACTCTTTAAGGGGAGCACTGCCCTGTTTTTGCAAGCCCTCACAGACTGCATGTGCCGTACAATTGCAGCCACGTGTGCAGCTTTCCGGACCCTGAAGCACCGGACCCTTGCAGTTTTATTGGCCTAGGACGTTAAAGTCGTCATGACAATCTATAAACAAAATCCAGATGGCTTTGACCAGTCACACCAACGTTTAACATGGATTTAAGCATATATTTGGTCATAAAACAACACATTTAAGCCAACATGTTTCTTTATGATATTCATAAACTTTACCAGGGTTTTTCGCAAAACACGGTAGCCTACTTCATCATATAACAACAAATATAAGCCAACAACTTTTCACATCTTGGTTCACAAGAGAATCATTGCTTACCATGGAAGCATTTAATTGCAATATATTCCTTCTCATAGTGTACTCTGCCGTGATGTTGCTGGCAATGTTTCTGACTTGGATTGAAATTTCTCCGGAATTAGCACTCATATTTTCACAAGCTTTTCATAAATACTAGTTCGTATGCATTATTATTATTATTTACAGAAAGCGACTTATATAATATATTGCATCTATACCTCATTTCGTATTGGTACGGTTCATTGTTGTTCTGCGATTCAAGTGGCCGTGAGAATATGACGTTAACAGGCTCCCTATACCTTTCATTATAATTAATTACACGGTTTCAGGGTGGGCGGGATATGAACTCAGCCCACCCTAATCCTCCTCTGGCGCGCCCCGCTTGGTTTTTCTTTTTCATTGATTTTACATTTTTATTCGCCGAAAATAATTCTAATATAAAAACATTAGAACTTAATTAAATAGAAGCCGGCGCGGTGGCTCATGCTGTAGCGCGTGAGCCTGGCATGCTTGCGGTCCTGAGTTCAAATCTCGGGGCCGGCGGGTGTGTCATTCGTGGTGGACGAAGCCGTGCTTTAGGGGGTTTTTCTCGGGGTTCTCCCGTTTCCCCCTTTCATTCCACCAACACTCTCCACTTCATCTTACCTTTCCCCCTTTTCATCCTCATCCCGTTTCCACTTCTGGCATCGGGTCTGCTTCGGCAGTCGGAGCCCTTTGGGGGCCTCTCCCGTTCTCCCCGCTGCTTGTGGTCAAGAGGTTGTTGGTGGTGTGTGTCACGAACCTGTCGGGGCTCCCGGTTGGAGGTACCGCAGGGGGTGGCGCACACGTGGCATGGTACTAGGCTTGTTGGATGTAGGGGAGTTCCGTGGGGGCCCACGGGGGGCTTTGCGAGTCCGGGGCGGCCTATGGGCACGCAACTCATCCCATCCCGGAGGTAGGTACAATAAGTCGGCAACGGCTGCGGTGCTTAGGGGCGTTCCCACCCCGCCTCCCCGCCTTAAGGGGCACAAAATAGAATAGAATAGAATAATTAAATAGAAAATAAAATAAAATAAAATAAAATCAGGTAAACTGATGTAAAAAAAGTGCCAGTATGTTTTTGTTTAATCAGTTATGACTGCAATTATGATATGCAGAATATGTTTTTTTTTTCAAATTGATTTCCAAGTTAAGCTCCAGATTTATTCATTAAGCAGGGCTTACGGAAGAAGGAAGGTCTACCATCTCGGCCACCTGGGTCATTTTAACGGTCTAGTTGGATAAGCGCATGTAAAACAATAGTATTTTTTGTCATAGCTACCTGTATTTTAATTTCCAAGGCCTTATAAGATCACAGTAAAACAATAGGCTATGTTGTCAAGATAACTGATTTTCATTTTTTTATAAATTCTTTCGAATACGTATATTGCCATAAAATAGGCACTAAATTGAGCGTTACTCCGAAACAGATCAACCGATTTTATCCATTATGAATAGACGTCTTCCCATGGACATTGTAAATGTGTATACCAAGTTTCATAAAAATCCGGTAAAGCGTATTTGAGTTACCGCGTCTTTAAAATATACACTAAATTGGGTTTTACTCCGGTACCGGTCAACAGATTAGGTTCAAATTCAATAGGGCACTTCTCATGGACGTCATAAATGGGTATACCAAGTTTCATGAAAATCCGTTACAGCGTATTTGAGTGATGGCGCCTTTCTATGAGAAAGGCGCCATAATCTATTAAAATAGACACTAAATTGGGCATTACTCCGGTACCGGTGAACCGATTTGGTTCAATATCAATAGGGTTCTTCCCATCGACATTATGAATGTTTATACCAAGTTTCATGAAAATCCGAAAAAGCGTATTTGAGTTATGGTGCGTACAGACACACGGACAGACGGACAGACAGACGGACAGACATTTTTTCGTCCCCCACACAATCTCATAAAGTACCATACTGGCACTTAATAATTTATGAACTCGCCCATCTTCAACCTGAGGATGTAAAACGCAAGTTCTATAGTATTTATATTCTAGACAGAAGTTTTTCTAGTTCCTTATCTTTAATTACTAACTTATTATAACTCATTAAATGATTTCTTGTGAACTGTTTCAAATCAGCACTTAGGGTTAACAGTAAAAAGTTTGAAACTTGATTAATGATTTTAACTTTTTTGTAATATGTTAAACCGACAAAGTTCTTAACAGAACTAAATCTCTGAGCAAAATTTTTTTAGGAATAATGCACCCAAAGACTCATTATTTTGCAGGCCATTTCTTAACATTTTCCGGGGAAGGACCCCCCCCCCCAAACCAAGGATGTGAGATTTTAGCATTAGTTAGACAAAATCAATGAATTGTGATATGTTAAGGGGGATATATAGCTTTCGATGCTGGAAAATAGGCGAAGATACATAATTTTTTTTCTCAGCAATGAATTGTTCTGTAGCCTTGCAATCTGGCATGCTCTATTATTGACTAGTTCTACAATTGCATACCAGTGTGTCCCACGCAAGAGTTGGCCAATGACGCGGGTTCCTGCGGCGCGGCGGGCACAGCTCCAACTCCCGAGCGATCGGGTGAAATATCTACGCTAATGAAGCCGCGATCGGTGTTATGATTTAGGTTCTCACATTTACAGTTGGAATTACAATGAAAATAAACACGTACCTCATCATAAGAGATGTTGGAAATGTCCTCCTCTTGCATCCGAAACAACATTGGAACCTTTTTAAGAAATTTTCTTTCACGCGCATAAGTTCAGCTTCCGAGATAGAATTAATTTCTCTTCTGATATTGTCTTTAAGTTCTTCTAATGTGTGTAGGTTTGATCTAATTTCTGTTCAGTAAGTACGCGCCGCTTGGTCCCTCGTTTACTATCGAGAATCGAACCCGTTTCCCGAAGTTTGCTTACAAGTTTTCGCACGGCTTCTCTGCTTGGAGGACGTACACCTGGGAATTTTGCTAAAAACCGACGTCTTTTCGTCCTTGCAAGATGATGTAATAAATCACATATGTTTTTCTTTGTGAGAACCTGAACCATTACACCAACAGCGGGCTTTATTAGCGTAGATATTTCACCCGTTTCCTTTTTAATGTACGGGAAGTTGACCTATACACTTTATTTTTCAAGTTTCTCCATAAATAATATTCACATACAGTTAGAAGAACTTAAAGACAATATCACATAGGCCTATCACAAGAGAAATGAACTCTGTCTCGGAAGCTGAACTTATGCGCGTGAAAGAAAATTTCATAAAATGGTGTCAGTGTTGTGTGGATGCGAGAGGAGAACATTTCCAACAACTCTTGTGATGAGGTACGTGTTTATTTTCATTGTAATTTTAACTGTAAATGTGAGAACCTGAATCATAACACCGATCGCGGCTTCATTAGCGTAGATATTTCACCCGATCGCTCGGGAGTTGGAGCTGTGCCCGCCGCGCCGCAGGAACCCGCGTCATTGGCCAACTCTTGCGTGGGACACACTGTATTTTCAGACTTAATATAACTATTATAGTTATGGGTAATTATCATTACATAATGGCAGTCAAATTTTGTGCACTGAAGTTCCGTTTCCCTCTTAACTCAAACATTTGTTAACATATTTCAATGAAATTTTGCATGCAAGTATATTTGATATTAATGAACAACACTATCTAGAATCATTGATGTAACTTTAATAGTTTTTTTATATTTCTTATGTAAAACTTATTTTTAAAAAACTAACAAGTGATGAATTATTATTTTTTGAATATTTATCATGCAGATAATCCAAACATCCTAGATTATGTTGTTCATATGACATTTACAAATAGATAGAAAAAATAATCACTCAGAAATATTGATATTTATGAAAATTATTAGGGAAACGGCACTTCAGTGCACAAAATATGCCCTCCGCCCTTCCATTTTGTAATGATAACTACCCATTAACTGTAATAGTTGAATTAATTCCGGAAATAGTATGCAATTGTAGAACTAGTCAATAAAAGCATGCCAGAACAAGGCTACAGAACAATTCAGTGCTGCTAAAAAAATAATGTAACTTCACATATTTTTCAGCATCCCCCTTAAGAAGGGAAGGTGTCAGTAACTTATGGTCAATCAGTTTAGGACGCCCCCCCCCCCCTGTATGCCATACCTCCACACCCCTCCCAGTAATTGGAAACTTTCTTTTATGTCGGCCCCTGTGGGCCAGAATGGAAGAGAATATCTGAGAAGGGAAGAGTGAAATGTTTTCGCGACAGATTTGTTTAGTTCAGAGAATGCCCACTGTGGTGCGCTCGACACTAGACCTTATGAAGAGACCTCTGTCTACTGCAGTTGTAAACTAGACCAGGAACAATCGACCCCGTCACAAATGTCTCTGCATCTCCATTTCTGCACAAGGCTGATGGGAAACGAATCTATTTCTTTTTAACAGAGAAATACAGACAGTGTTGGGTAAATGACTTATCGCCAAGTATTTTAGAAGAAAAATAGATGTAAAATAAGATAGTAATCTGTCAATGTTTTAAACTTAAAATATACGGAAATATTTGCAAGTGCAATTCAGTCGCATTTACTTGAGCTTCTTACAATAGGCGATTAGTTTTCTACCTGGTTAGCAAAATAGTTATACATTTTCAGAATTAGATGAGCAGTGTATGCTTTGTTATAACTAAACTCCGTGGCGCTACATCCCTGAAGGGAACATGCCTACCACCCGACCGCTGAATCATTTACCATAGGCAGATGGCAGGATTGGTGGGGGGGCATATGGTCAGCCTGCCGACACCCATGACCGTTAATGGTGGTTTCCATGACCGGAGCCGCTACTTCTCTATCAAGTAGCTCCTCAGTTTGAATCACGAGGCTGAGTGCACCCCGTTCCTGACCTCAGTATCTCAGAAAAATCCGAGGAGGTACCGGTGATCGAACCAAGCCGACGGATCTGTAGTCAGCGACGCTAACCACAAGACCACGCCGGCGGTCGTTTGTTATAAACAATACATTATTTAGTGGTTGGGTTAATTTGTAAATGGAAATTTGAAATTACAAAGGCACATGTGTGATAAACAATCTTTCTGAGATCTCCTTACAAAAATAATATATATATTGTGATACTAAGACTGATATTAAATGGACACACGCAATAATTATAAGATTTACAAATAAGCATAAAGTAGCGGCACGTCAAGATTTACAACGTATTTGTTTAAGACTAGTCATAAAAAAAAACATTATGTAATCTAATGTAGGCTAATGCTTTATCTTTCTAGATTTTAAGCAATTAATATACATCCCAGCATAAACACTACGATTATGTACTATAAGACTAAGCTTGAATAAAGTGTAGATATTTATGTACATATTAACGGCTGACCACATGTCCCCAATCCTGCCATCTGCAGCGGTCGGGTGGTAGGCAAAGTCCCTTCAGGGATGTAGCGCCAAGGAGTTTATTTATGTACATGTTATGTACAGTGAGTCCCACGCAAGAGTTGGCCAATGACGCGGGTTTCTGCGTCGCGGCTGGCACAGCTCCAACTCCCGAGCGATCGGGTGAAAATGTGAAATATCTACGCAAAGAATGCCGCGGTCGTTGTAATGATTCAGGTTCTCACATTTACAGTTAAAATTACAATGAAAATAACCACGTACCTCATCAGAAGAGATGTTGGAAATGTTCTCCTCTTGCATCCACACAATACTGGCTCCTTTATAGGAAATTTTCTTTCACGCGCGTAAGTTCAGCTTCCGAGACAGAGTTACTTCCTCTTTTGATAGGCCTATGTGATGTTGTCATTAAGTTCTTCTAACAGTATGTAAATATTATTTATGGGGAAACTTGAAAAAATAAAGTGTATACGTCAATTTCCCATACATAAGAAGAACTTAAAGACAATATCACAAGATAAATTAACTCTATCTCGGAAGCTGAACTTACGTGCGTGAAAAAAAAATCCCTAAAAAAGGTGCTAATGTTGCGCGTATGAAGAGGAGAACATTTCCAACATCTCTTGTAATGAGGTACGTGGTTATTTTCATTGTAATTTTAACTGTAAATGTGAGAACCTGAATCATTACAACGACCGCGGCATTATTTGCGTAGATATTTCACCCGATCGCTCGGGAGTTGGAGCTGTGCCAGCCGCGACGCAGAAACCCGCGTCATTGGCCAACTCTTGCGTGGGACTCACTGTATATAATTGATCCAAGATGTGTACTGAGCAAAAGTAAACGACAGACTTGCTTTGACTAACTTTGTCCTGTCGTTTCTTTGGTTAATCGCACCAGAACATACTTTACGATAGTGTATGCTTACTTCCATTCCGCACACATCGTACAATTATTTATATCTTATGTAATTGTGAAAACATAAGTTCTGTTAAGTGAGTGGCTTGTTTTCGCATTTATATCATAGGCTTACATGTTTTACAACATATATCTAGCAAACAAGATTTCATTTGTTTTTATCGTTGCGTTGACAAATGTTGTTGATTCTGAAGAAAAACAAGTGACATAAGTTAATGAATACAAGACGTATTTTACAACAATCAAGTCGTTGTACTTTTCATTTACATAATTTGTGATGAAGTACACTGCGTATTTTAAGTAAAATATCTGTATCTGTTTTCCTATACACCCTATGTAATTGTCCTATTTCATGTCCTATGTTAATTTCAGTTTCTATCACTTAATGCTTTTATATAACTCAATCATATTTGTAACAATTAATTTCTTTTTATCATTTAATGTATCTTAATTATTCAAGTATATATGTTCTAATTTTTTCTTTGTATTTAATGTTCGTTTCTTGTATTCATGTAGCCTATATCAGTTCTTTTTAAATTTATTTTTAATCATTATTATTGTTAACATTATGTATTTCATGTTTTTGCCCTGGCTGAGTGGTAGAGAAGGCCTTATGGCCTGAACTCCGCCAGGTTAAATAAATAAATAAAATAAATAAAAATAAATAAATAAATATGTTGGGCCGAAGGGCCTCCAAGTGGAGGTTTCTTTACATATGTGAATTTTGTTACGCTTATTTTCCTAGAGAAGGCAGAGGGATAGGTGGTAAGCCCATCGCCTCTGAACCCCCCTCCGGAAACTAAGGTATTACTTGGACCTGAAAGAGCCGAGAAATTTTGTCCAGAGGCTCTAATTTTGGCTTGGAGTTATTTTACGTGCCTTAAATCTTTGACACGGGCCCCCCAGCTTAAAGTCCCTCCCGAAGGACTCCGTGCCCAGGATTTTTACGTCCTGGAAAATCCTTCGACCGCGACCGGGTTTGATCCAGCGAACTTCGGGCACGCTACCTCTAGACCAGCGTTTCTCAACCTTTTTGAACCCGAGGACTTCTAGAATGTCTAAATATTTTTAAGGACCCCTAATTTTACATCCCATTTTTAAAAGTAGGCTATATGTAGGCCTATATTCTTAATATTTGGGGTATTAGTTATAGGTCATTATAACGAAATAAATCTAAATACATTTTTTATTTCGACGGAAAAACAGTTATTGAATTGGAAGTAAACTATTGACAGTAAAATTATATTTTGAACAGACTTTAATATTTATTACCAAATTTTATAATATAATTAGGAATAATAACACAGGTTTACTGGTATCAGACACTCGGGCACCTCCAACAATAAAACCCTTGTTAAGAGAGTGCCTCTAATAACAAATTCCGACAAAGTCTTATTTTTCAGGGTTTTGAATGAAAGAGGGAACCATAGACGTCAGTGCATCAGGGGTTTCAAACTGTGGCTCGTAACTGCAAAAGTAAGGAAACTTGCAATAGGACCTGTATTTTCGAAGATTTTAAAAACGTTGACATAGAGTGTCCATTTTATGTGAAAAATTTTTACTTCTTTACTTTCTTTATGATATTTTTTTAATTATTTCTGCGGACCATCCCCACCATCTTCGGGGACCACCTGTGGTCCGCGGACCATAGGTTGAGAAACGCTGCTCTAGACCGTTGCGGCCGACGTAAATAAAAGTAATGGGCACAAATTCTATTAATTTGTATTATAGAAGAAAATTGCGAGGCAGGGGCATCAGAATTTACGTCACCAATAATGAAACATGCGGGGAAAAGGTTTGTCCAGCGGCGAGAAGATACAAATTGTAAATCTTCTACTCTTATACAATTCAACGGCCCTAAATAGCGTGCTTGCTCACTCGCCCGCTTCGTGAGACATCGGGTATACTCGGAGATGTTCGTCTCTCGCAGTGTAAACTTTCACGACGAGAACAAAATTAGGAAAACTGTTTCTTTATTTTATAAGGCCTAAGTGAAATGAACACAATGAACAAATATTCTAATTTTATTTTTACTTACAATTTTCATAGCTCTGAACCACAAACATTTTTAATACGCTGTCAGTATAAATTTCTTAAAAATCCTGGAGTCAATTAATAATGGCGGGCGAAACCGCGGGCACATACTGTAAAATATTGATGGTTTAACTCTTGAAATATCGCTGATAATAATCCAAACAAACCATTCCTTCCCTTGAAACATTATATACTTTCTGAAAATTACACTGAATTCATAAAGTAAAATTCACATCATATTCATGTCAATAAACAGTTGAGAAACAATACGTATTATGTGTCCACAGGTTCCTTTGGAACTGCATAATCGATTCTGATATAGTTTTCCCAGGGGGCGCTTTCTGATCGTAGAATGTACTCTGAGGCCGGAATTTTAGCTGTTTCATTAATATTATTAATTGGCTTAGTTTATGAATGATTCGCGTGCAAGTGTTAATAAATATAATGTTTTAATAATTATTATACTCTTAATTTTTAATTTTTAAATGAATTATCGTGGGCGAAGCCACGGGCACCTCCTAGTATAATACAAAACCATGAAGTATCTGAGCAAGATGTAGGAGTGAAAGTGGCGTCTTCCATGGGAGTAGTTGGAAGTACGTTTTTAGAGTCCTAGAAAAATACAGATCTACAGGAGGTGTCCAGTCAAATTAAACCAAAATCAAAGAAAAAAAAAAAAAGTCACTCGGTAGAATTGAGACCCTTGGCGCTTAATATAAAAAAGGTTCAATTGACTTTACTATATGTAATCTACTGAACAGTCACAAAAACGAACTCTTGTGAACTGTGCTCTGTACTTTCACATTAGGTTGTTTACTTTTGCTCCGTACACATCTTGGATCAAGTATAGGCTTATTTATTATTTAATTTAATATACAAATTGTTTTAGCCCTATTTCACCATAAGGTACATTAGGGCTATAGTTTTGAAGTATAGGCTTAGAATAAACCTGGGTAAAAATTAGGCCTACATTAAACTCACTATGCCGATTAAGGAACTAGGGTCTGAAGTCTTTTTTCCCCCCCTCAGGATGTGCCCTCTAATGGTGAAATGCACTTCAAAGCAAACAGCTTTATAATATTACCATGGTATTAATTATTTATGAACTAGCTGAAAAGGCCCGGCGTCGCTCGGGTTTTGTATTTTGTAAATGCGAAAAAACTTATGAAGGACTTTCGATTTTCAAACGCTAGGTCTTTAAGGTCTTTATATACGTATTTAGAATTTGAAATGGGGAAGAACGACTTATCACACACAAACTATTCCCTCAGAAAACGCTAGATAGGCTATAGCTTATTATAGCTTAGCCTATAGCAGATCCCCACGGCTTCGCCCACGATAATTAATTGAAAGATTAACAATTAAGAGCAAAATAATTAAAATATTATATTTATTAACACTTTGCACGCGAAACATTCATAGGTGTAAACTAAACATTTGATAGACCTAATTAATGAAACAGCTATAAATCCGGCTTTGAAGTGAATTTCACGATTAGAAAATAAATGGAAAAATGCGGTATGAGAATTGAAATCGATTAAACTCACGATAAAAAAAGTGCGTAAATGTATTTGACAGACAGACATAGTACATTAGTTTTTATTTATATAGGTGAAGAATGGAATAAGCCTACTGAGGCCGTGATTTCTATATTCATTTGTCCAGACTTATAATTCCGTTACATTTCAGGCAGATTTAACGACCCTACATAAGATATTTTAATTACGATTACATATAAAAACGTTGTAGCCAGGACCCCGAACTAAGCAACTTCCCCGGAATTTTATGTAAACTATATTCCATGTCAAATAAAATATGTTTAACATTACCTTATCGAGATCTATAGCTTTTATAATAACCTGAGATATCCATTGCCTTCCATAGCGATCGCGACGATATTATTTCCAAGGTATGACAATAATAGACAAAGCCTTCTGCAATTGATTTGACAACTGAAATGAATAACTCAAAACTGATCACTTCGAAAGCGTAAAAAATGCACGTTTTCTTGCCGTTTTTCACTCATAACTCGCGAACGAAGGCTAAAATTAAAAATGTAGTATGACAGAAACCTTCCCGGGAATGTACCCAACAACTTCCCAAAGTTTCATGGCGATCGGATGAATGGTGTAGTAATCCATAAAGGACACACACACACACACACATACATACATTCATTTTTATATATATAGATGAGTTGCGTGCTGTTCCTACCTTGAGGGACGCCATGTCGGACACGGAGCGATGCGTCTGAATGGTCTCCAGCTGATCCAGGCACCAATCCAGTTCCTCCATGGTCTCCAGGGCGAGTTTCATGTAGGCTTCATCTGCAACAGGAACCAACAGATTGACTGACTTTTATGCCATAGAGAGACCCACCATAGAGAGATCTAGAGTGGTAGATAATCACATTACGAAATATAAAACCTATTTTGGATTTGTGATTAAGTTAACAAACAGAGGTTTACAATAATACTGAACAAATAGTTAATAATAATTCATTTCTTCTATACTATTGATGAATTTTTCATTT
This sequence comes from Ectobius pallidus, assembly GCA_964059195.1. Taxonomy (NCBI): domain Eukaryota; kingdom Metazoa; phylum Arthropoda; class Insecta; order Blattodea; family Ectobiidae; genus Ectobius; species Ectobius pallidus. The sequence continues at coordinate 213,513,245 of CAXKWD010000002.1, forward strand.
TAAAAAAGTGATTGTAAATACAGAGTGTTAATGAATAAGACCGAAATATTTTATCTGTGTATAGAGGGGACATAGACAAACAATTTTTATTAGGAGCTTTTTGCTCTATGACATGATATGTGTATGCTACAAGTCATTAAAGTCATTACGATTTGGTGCACATACGTCAAGAATTAATCGAAATAGGGTTAACATTTTCATTAAATTGACTTCATGCCTTTTTAATGATCGATAAAAATCTGATTTTTAATCATTCATCAACAGCTATATCATAATTTAGAATTTCCATAATCTGCAAAATTTACAGACTAATCACAAGACTGGCCACCACTGCATTAGTCTTCTTTTATTCATATCTCCAGTGTTAGCAAACGAAGTTCATTTGTTTTTGCATTTTTTCAAATGTTAGAAGTCAGTGGCGGCCATGCCCTGGGAGATTTTATGCTGTAATAGGAAATAATTGAATCCATAGAACAAAAGCCACCTGCAATTCATTTGACAATTACGGAAAACTGATGCTTCGAAAGCGAAAAAAAAAAAAAAAAAATGCTCGTTTTCTGCCAGTTTTTCACTCATAACTCCCGAACGAGAGCGAAAATTAAAAATCCGGCCTCGAGGTGCATTCGGCCACCCTTCAGAAAATCTATGTTTAAAAGTTCAGATCTCTGCGTTCAATAGATTTATAGATTTCGATGGGCATCGCACACAGACAGACAGACAGAAATAAACTTCCTTTCATTATTATACAGTGAGTCCATTTTATGAGGAAACCTCGCATCACTGCCGCATTGCCGCGCTAGCATCGCATTGCAACGCAGTTGTACAAAGCATACAAGCGGTTAGTTGCTTCGGTATGTTGTAGTGAGACGCTTGTCTATTGTTGTCGTGTGTTACATAAGGCAAAAATCGAAAATGTATACGGTTAAACAGCGAACTTATTGAGAAATAACAATAGAAGGCGCGTTCGGAGATTTTCTCGTAAATGTCATTTTCAACAGTATCTCAAATAAATGGTGAGTAATAAGCCTCTACATTTAGGCCTATTTTGATAAAAAATTGGTTGAGTTATTCTATTTTGTATTTTTTCTAAAGTCTTGATTTGCCGGTAGTAACGGAACACGGTCCCCGCCGGTGCATGCACAACAGCGGGGAAAGTGTGAGCAGGGGCAACGCTGTTAAAAAGTTTCCGCATAAAATGGCCTCCCTGGTAGATTTCCATAGTTGTAAATATAACATGTTCTGCCTTTACTGTAAATAATTATTTTATAGTCTAAGTCACTTTGAACTGAACCGCCCCCGAGCAGGTGGCGCCCGAAACCAAATTTGTAAACACTTATATTGTAATTTGTAGCAATAAATTGAAACTGAAAAAAATTGAATATATATATTTTTTGTTGAAAAATAAAAATGTGTCCAGTAGGCCTATTAATTGATTGTTATACTAAAGACATGTTGAAGGAAGCGGAATGTAATCTAGCCGTACATTCCTGTATAAAGTGATTACTTTAATTAACATTTGAATGTGGAACCTCTCCAGAGCGGAATAACTGCATATCCTGCATATTTATTGTGTTTCATGATGCCAGGTCTTGTCAAACATCTGACAAGTCTTAAATTGGAAGGGAAGTTGGAACGTGCACAAGCATCTTTTGGACGCGGGCCCACCCACGTGCGTCATCACTCGAGTGGCGTCTCTGCATCTTCCAGCTCCACTCTCCGTGAAAATGTGTTACTCTCTACCAAAATTCCGTGTCATTTGAAAAATATGATATATTGCGCAGATTTTATAATCCATTCATCTTTACTATCAATTAGCCCACAGCTTAATTCAAATTCTCATCCATTCTACTTTCCTTTACTCAGGGGTGCCCACAGAGGGGGGGGGGGTTAAGACACAAACTGCGTCACTGAAATGTCTGGGGGGTCAAAATATGATCTTTTACGAATTTTCTGGGGGGGGGGGGTTGAAAATTGTTGCAAAATTAGCGTTTTATACGTTAAAAATAAAAACGGTCAAGTTTTATAACTTCAAAAGGTCTCTTCTAATTCATTAGAAGTGAATAGTCAACAAATTAGCGAGGGGGGTCCAGGGGGTTTGAACCCCCAAAAATCAAAACCAAAAATTCTATATTTGTATTAAAAAGTATATATTTATTTAATTAAACAAGATTTGTTGGTGTGTCAAATACGATATAGCAGTTATTTTCTTTTCATAACATAACGAGTAGGCTTATTATGTCCACTGTTCCATGTGTTATTCAATTTTTCTTATAAATAATAATAAGTATTATAACTCAGGTAACAATTTCTTGTTTAAGTTGCCATGTCTTAGAGTATAGTAAACAAATTTCCTAACTAGTTTTTCTGTGCTAAAATAGCGTAAAAAGTGATTTTCATTAGTTCAATATTTAAAACTTTTCTGGGGATGGACCCCGACTCCCTTTTTTGGGCCTCCCCGCAATTAATTTCTGGCTACGTCATTGTTGCACTTATTATATTATTAATATAATGTTACAAAGTGGCCCAAGTAACAAAAAATTAATTAATTAAAAAAAATGCCCCCCCCCAGAAAATATCATATGGGCGCCCTTGTCGACAGCTAATCAGGTTGGGGGAGGTGAGTCATGAAGTTTGGGGGGTGGGCACTGTTTATTAAGTGCCACAATGATACTTTATGAGATCGTATGGGGGACCGAAAAATGTCTGTCCGTCTGTCTGTCTGGCCTTCCGTGTGTCTGTACGCGCAATAACTCAAATGCCCTTTACCGGATTTTCATGAAACTTGGTATACGCATTTAAAACGTCCATGGGAAAAACCCTATTGATACTGACCAAATTGGTTGACCGGTACCTGAGTAATGCCCAATTTAGTGCCTATTTTCATGGTAATATATCAGAAAGGCTTTATAACTCAAATATGCTTTATCGGATTTTCATGAAACTTAGTATGCCCATTAATAACGTCCATCGGAAGAAGCCTATTGATCTGACCAAATCGGTTGACCGGTACCAGAGTAACGCCCAATTTAGTGCCTATTTTATGGTAATATATTATAAACAATCAAATGCAATTCATTTCTCATGACAACATATAGTTTTGCAGTGTTCATATACGACTTTGGAAGTTGCAATACAGTCAGCTTTGACAAATAACACTACCCACATATTTCTTCACATATGTTCATCAAGCTAGACCTTTGTTCTTCCATAAGCCCTGCTTAATGAATCGATCTGGAGCTTAACTCGGAAATCGATTACAAAAATGACTTATCTTCTGCATATCATAATTGCAATTATCACTGATTACACAAACGCATTTTGGCACTTTGTTACATCAGTTTACCCGATTTTATTCATTTTGGACTTTTCATGGGGAATGGTCTTAATTGGGAAATGATGTATGCAACAATTCAGGAAATAAACATTTCTTAAAAACCAAATTGAATTAGCAGTCCAGCAAACGAAAAAGAAAGTTTGGGAAGCCATATAATTTACGGAGCAGTCCTATGTATTCTGAATGGTTCCATAATGAACAGTGAGAAAATTTCCTGTGTATGGCAACATGGCCGACGCATTTATTTGTTGACAAAGTCACATGGGATTAAGTACAGGAAATTGCGAAAATATTCCTTAACTATGAATTAATGTCAAGATATAATCCAAATAAAATCAGGTAAATTGATGTAGCAAAGTGCCAGTATGTTTTTGTTTAATCAGTTATGATTGCAATTATGATATGCAGAATAAAAATAAAACAAGTCAAATTGGCCGGTTCCGGGATTTAAACCTTGGAACTCCAGAATGTGAGGCCAAGATGTTACCATCTCGGCCACCTGGGTCAGTTTAACGGTATAGTTGGATTAGCGCATGTAAAGCAATAGTGTTATTTGTCATAGCTAACTGTATTTTAATTTCCAAAGCCTTATAAGATCATAGTAAAACAATAGGCTATGTTGTCTTGATAACTGATTTGCATTTCATAAATTCTTTCGAATATGTATATTAACATAAAATAGACACTAAATTGGGTTTTACTCCGGTACCGGTGTACCGATTTTGTCCAGTATCAGTAGACGTCTTCCCATGTACATTATAAATGGGTATACAAAGTTTCAGGAAAATCCAATAAAGCATATTTGAGTTATCGCGACTTCTTATATATCAACATGAAAGGCACTAAATTGGGTATTATTCCGGTACTGGCCAACCGATTTGGTCGAATATCAATACATTTCTTCCCATGGACATTATAAATGCGTATACGAAGTTTCATAAAAATCCGTTAAATCGTATTTGTGTTATTGCGCCTTTAAAATAGACACTAAATTGGGTTTTACTCCGGTACCGGTCAACAGATTAGGTTCAAATTCAATAGGGTACTTTTCATGGATGTCATAAATGCGTATACCAAGTTTCATGGAAATCTGATACAGCGTATTTGAGTTATGGCGCCTTTCTAATATAATCTATTAAAATAGGCACTAAATTGGGCATTACTCCCGTACCGGTGAACCGATTTGGTTCAATATATATACGTTTCTTCCCATGGACATTATAAATGTGTATTCCAAGTTTCGTGAAAATCCGAAAAAGCGTACAGTATTTGAGTTATGGTGCGTACAGACACACGGACGGACGGACAGATTTTTCGTTCCCACACACAATCTAGAAGTACCATACTGGCACTTAATAAAACAAATTTTCTTGGAATCCGTTTGAAAACTGGGATTTGCTTATTTTTCCCGTTATTTTGTGATTCAAAATTATGTTTTTAGGGTTATGGTCTGCGGTAAAAGAAAAGTTTCCAAACATTTGTCGAAATGAGAACAATTCTGGTTATCGCGTCTCGGATCTGTATTCATAGGTTCTTGCAGAAGGAGATTTATGTAATTTCGTCCTCTAGGCCACACTTGATTTCAGATCCCACATTATTAATGCCATAATAGGTAGAGACTTGGAATTTTAACAGTGCCTTCGTTTCATAATGTAAGAAAGGATTTTGAAAAATTTTGATTTTAAATGCAAAAAATCAAGTGTTTTTGAGAATACTTAATCCCTTTTTACACAGAATTATCAAACTGAAATCACAGTTCACATGGCAACAGTGGATTCTTGACATTGGTATCAGGTAGGTTTGGAAATAAATGAAATAGGACTTTGACGAAACTATTGATATAATGCATTGCTGTAGGCTAATTAAATAATTAAATCCACGAAACTAAAGCCAAATGTGATGCAGTCACATAACTTTCTCTGCCCTGGACATAGAGAATATCATTTTCTCTCTTCACATTTTGATGTAAAATAAGAGGTCGTAATGCGGGGACAGCTTAATTCAGCTTTCACAGTCTGAGTGTGTGTCAATGAGTAAATTATGCCACAACTTATCAGAAGTCTGAAAAAAATTCTATCCACTGATACGTTATTCATAGCTGTAGGCTTTGTATTTTTAGTTGATGAATATGGAAGTTTATCTTAGGCCCTAAGCATCTAAAAGTCAGACAAAATAGGATGGAACATTTTTAGTCCTTTGCACGTAGTATATTATTATGTCCCAGGTATTTGGGAGGAAAGTATGAGAGTGATATTGAATTTCTTTTTGATTTCAGCCCCAAAAATGTTGTATGGTAACACGAGAGTAAGAAACAAAATATTACGTAAAGACAGTACAATTTTATGTTACCGGAAATTCTGTCTCTTCTTATTTGAACCTCCAGCAGGCATGGTGTGTAGAAGCAATGGGGTGCAAAATTCTACATCCTCTAAGAGCCATAACAAGCTATATCATGCGTTTTCTGAGGGAATAGCTTGAGTGTGATAAGTCGTTCTACCTCATTTCAAATTCTACATACCTATTTAAAGACCTACAGTTTGAAAATCGAAAGTCCTTCATAAGTTAATTTGGAATGTCAAAGTACAAAACCCGAGCGACGCCGGGCGTTTAAGCTAGTATGACATATAAGACAAATATATCGCAGAAATAAAAAAAAATGAAAAATCTCAAAGTAAAAACATTTTTCCACAACATTTTGTTACATTTATCGAAAACTATTAGGATTAATTTAAATATAAATAGACTTAATATTGTAGCCAATTTAATAAAAAAGAAAACAATGAGAGATTGAAGTTGATCCGAGAAAATTAATGTTCCGTAAACAGTAACGTTTTCAACTTAGGGATAAACTCCAAGGGGGATTTTGGGGACCTTTGTAAAAATGTTTCTCTATCAATGGTGTAAAATTCAGTTTTGCCATAATTATTACGGAAGTTTGATGTTTTTGAGTCTTATTGACTTGTTTTTTCTCGGGGCCACACTGCTCCAGTTACGTTACCAAGACTGAGATTGACAATAAAACCACATGTCTCGTTTACGGATGGCGGGAATTAAAAAAGAATCTTACCTCCAGGAGCCAGGTTCTTGAGTTGTGGTGTTGTCCCTCCAGTTGCCCCTGAGGATCTTCTAGACCTGCAACCAAACAGAAGTTTTCCATCACTATTTCAAAGCAAGACTCATACGCTACCAATTAATGTTATGCATATATATAGTCAACCCTCGATATAGTGCCACCATCCGTTCTCTAACATTTAGTAGCGCAAAGCGAAATTTAGTTTTAATTTAGTTTTTAGAATAAAACAAATCTGATGTGAAAGTCACATAACTTCCTCTGCCCAAAAAAAGTTAGCAGTATTCTCATATCCCTTTACAGAATCGCAAGACACAATTTTACGCTAATTATCCTATAAATACCTCTTCTTTCAATGATGCGACTAAAAGCGCAGGCTATATAACAAACTTAAAAAAAAAGTGACTGCAGACGTTTATTGAACTTTCCGTCGTAAAGAATAATTTCCGAAATATATCGAATATTTCCCTCAGATACTTCTTTACTCTATACCTGGCCAACAATACATCTTTCTCACTTCACATTCTTATATAGTATTCAGTTGTTCCTCACGCAAGACGAAATTTCTACAAACAGTGGGTGAACAGTGGGTGGCTTGTAACTACCCTCAGAGAATTTTTAAGAAAAAAAGTTTCAAATAAAAGTTTTAGCTCTCAGTAAAAGGAACCCATATGCAAATTTTAAAGAAAATCTTTAGAGCCGTTTTCGAGAAAATCGCGAAAAACGAAAATTTCTTCATGTAAAGTCCCCTTAAAAATAAGAGAAATTTTTCGCCAATCTTCGAATCACATCTTCAGAAGGTATCTGACCCAAATACGAAATTTTGTTTTCATACGATTCTCCGTTTCGGAGCTAGCCTGTTCACGAACTTCCACACAGACAGACACACAGACACACAGACACACACACACAGACATGTTTCCAAAAATAGTATTTTTGGATTCAGGGGGCCTTGAAACGTGTATATATGCTAAAAACTCAACTTCGAATTTTAGGGTCGAAAACAATACTTCCTCTACCTATAGTACCTATGGTACGGGCAGAGGAAGTAATAACATAATACATTGCTGTATTAATTTAAGCTTACTGTACTATATTATGAAAGAAAAATTAAATAGAAGGCAAATAGAGAACTATATCGCAAAATGAAATACTGTACAGTAACTCAATTTATTACAGTAGGCCTATATGTCTAGTGCTACAGTACACAAAGGGGTTGAAAATCATGTGGGTCCATGTAAATGATTAACTGTAACTTAGTAAATGTAGCTTAGTATTTAACAGCTGAATGGACACTGCACTAAAAGAAGTGAACATTTGGAATGTCTCATTGTATGAAGGGCTCTTTCTACCTGCTCCACCCTCACGCGGGCTGTCTGTCCGACTTCTTAATATAGCTTCCTCATTCCACCGCACTACACTTACAGGTAGTGGCAGGGGACACTCACTTCTTGAAAACGCAGTGCAGTATGTTTCTTAAATAATGTTCTTAACATTCACGCCAGTTTTAAAAGAATTCTTCAACTGAAAAAAATCACTGCAAGCTATATTTTGTAAAAATTTTGTCTGTACAATAACGAGGTTTCTTATGTATTTTATATTTAGCCTACTAGCACAGTATGAGGGTGGCATTATATCGACGGTTGAGTGTAGTAGATATAATATAGTATGCATGTTACCGGCTATGTGTGAAATCCGGCATTCTATAGAATGCCTAGGTAATTAGTAGTAGTAGTAAGTATTCTGCCTTCCGGCAGGTTTTCAAACTTGGTACACGAATTTTGTTTTCCAAAACTGTCTATCCTCTGCTTCCTCCTTCAGCATCCAATATTTCCGCTTTTCCCTTAAATCGTCCAACAGCTGAATTCTTCTTCTTCCAAGTCTAGTTGTACCCTCCAGTCTTCCTTCTACGACATCATGTAATAAGCAGTTCCTTCTGAGAATGTTCCCAACCCAGTTTGCTTTCCTCTGACGAATTGTGTGTATGATTGACTTCTTCTCACCAACTCTACTCAGAACCTCTTCGTTTGTCACCATGTCCATCCACTTTATATTTTCTATCTGTCTCCAGCACCACATTTCAAAACTTTCTAAATATTTCTTCTCTAATTTCCTCAAAGTCCATGTCTCTGATCCATACAAAGCAATACTCCAAATATAACACTTCACCAGGTTTTTACGTAGCTCTAGGTTCAGACTACTAGTTAGCAGAGTTCTCTTCTTCATAAATGCTTTCTTGGCCATGGCAATTCTTGATCTTATCTCCTTGGTGCAATAGGCATCTTTCGTCAGTACACTTCCTAAGTATTTGAACTGGTTCACGTTCTCTAATTCTTGATTTCCCATGATAATTTGAAGCGGCTCTTCTCTCTTCGATATCCTCATCACCTTCGATTTACCTATGTTGATTTCCATTCCATACTTTCTTACTGTTTCCACCAGCCTGTCAATCATTCCTTGCAATATTTCTTGTTTCTTTGCCAGAATCGCCAGGTCGTCCGCATATTTGATGGTGTTAATAGCGTATCCTCCTATCACAAAATCCCTAATTCCTTCTAAGGCTTCTTTTGCTAGCCAGTCTCCATAAAGGTTGAACAAGATGGGTGACATACAACATCCTTGACGCACACCTCTTCCTATTTCTACACTGTTGGTCACTCCATGTTCTAGACGCACTTTAACTTTTTGTCCCAGGTACAAATTAGGTAATGTATAGAATACCTAAAATCGAACGTCAGAATATGAAATGATTGATATTTTATACATTGCCGGATTGTCTGCCGGCAAAGTATATAATACATCTAATCCCGCCACCACTGTTTAATAATAATAACAATGATGATAATTGATAATTGATTGAACTCAGATCGGAAGGACAAAACAGACTAAACGCATAAAGAGGAACTAATATGTCGATGGAGTAGAATTGAGGGTAAATTTGTATAACAGTTTTTAAAAAAATGCAAACAACCAAATACCATGAACTGAAATTATGAACAAAATCACTTTGTTCGAAATAAATTCTACTTTATGTCACAAATATTTAGTGTAGAATAACTCATAATTATTTTTAAAATGTATTTAGATTTGAAATAGGAGAATTAAATAGTCTGCTAAATTTGCCATGCGAGATTCTTTCCATTATCTAATATATAAAATCGAAAGTGTGTATGTATGTATGTATGTATGTATGTATGTATGTTTGTTCCTTATACAAATCTACATTTCTTTACCAATTTACACGACATTTTGCACACATACCCAGTTAAGCCCGGGAAGTATAGCTGTCAACATTAAAATTGAAACAAATCAGTCCTTCCCTTGAAAATTATATAATTTCTGTGAATATTCTACTGAAAAAAATGAAATGTTGTTCAGTTCACATGGCAACAGTGAATTGTTTACTGTGATTACATAGGGCCTTGGCAACTATATAGCCTAATGCTGGACTTTAACGAATTATGATTCCATGTAATATATTGGCGAAAATAATTACTGAAAAATGAATTACACGAAAATAAAGCACAGTGTGATGCAGTCACATAACTTTCTCTACCCTCGACTTAAGAAATATTTTCTCACTTCACATTTTGATGTAATATAAGAGGTCGTATTGCAGGAGCAACTTAAGTGTGTGAGTATGCTATATCAGAAGTCGGTAAATAGTCAGATATCCATAGCTGTAGGCTTTGTATTAGTTGAGATTTATCATAGGCCCTAAGCATGGGATGGAACATTTTGAGTCCTATACTCGCAGTATATTATGTCCCGGGTTTTAGGGGAGGAAAGTATGAAAGTGATACTGCATTTCTATTTTATTTCAGCCCCGAAACGGTTGTAACATGAGAATGAGAAATAAAATTTTCCGTCAAGTCAATACAATCTTATGTAATTTATGTTTCTTCTTATTTCCACCCCTCCCAGGCATGATGAGTAGAAGCAACGGAATGCAGCATTCGATATCCTCTATGAACCATAAAAAGCTATATCTAGCGTTTTCTGAGGGAATAGTCTGAGTGCCATATGTTGTTCTTCCTCATTTCGAATTCTACATACATTATTATATCAGGACCTAGAGTTTCAACATCGAAAGTCCTCCATAAGTTAATTTCAAATTACAAAATACAAAGCCCGGGCGACGCCGGGCCTTTTCAGCTAGTATTCTGATAAAATACGTTTTCGTTAAAAAATATTTTTAAAAAATCCGAAGTCAACATTCTATATTGAAATATGGTGTAATGAAAAAATGACAACAGTGATTATATAGTAGGACTTCCTTGTATGAATAAGACAGGCTGCTGAGAAAATTAGGTTGCAATTTTATTTGTGAGTACTTACTGTAACAAGCACTTCAATCTCAGTTCTGCTTTCATTATTTTCCGGTAAGAATATCCTGTGTTTTATTTCTTAGTTTTGTTCTTTCAGTTTCAAATGCGTATTAATTAATAAAGACGTCTTATCTGATGCCCTTTTAACACTTTGCGTAGGTAGTACTAGGCATTCTGTACAATCCCTAGGAATTGTATAGAATGCCTAGGAAAAGTATGTAACATTTTCACAAAAAAATTATATTTCATAGTTTGCCTAAAACCGTCAGGCATTCTACAGAATACCGGGATATCACACAATGCTGGTAACATATATACTATATCTCTATATATATAAAAGGCTTTGTCCTGACTGACTGAATAAATGACTGACTGACTGATTGACTGAATGACAGGAATCAACGTACAGCCTAAACTATAACAGGTAGAGACTTGGAATTTTGACAGTACCTTCGTTTCATAATGTAGGTGCTCACTAAGAAAGGATTTTGAAAAATTCTTATTCTAAATGCCAAAAATTAAATGTTTTTGAAAATACTTAATCCCTTTTTACATAGAATTATCAATTCCAAATCACAGAAAATATTGTTGCCAAATGGTATCAGGTGGGCTTGGAAAAAACAAATGAAATGCACTTTTGACAAATAAGAGAAGTTATCAAAATAATTCATGTTATAAATAAATATTACAGAATGAAATCCACTAAAATAATGGAATCACATAACTTTCTCTACCCTGGACATAGAGAAAACAAAACGAGGTATGGTAATGTGTATATTATTATATTATATCGCAGGTTTTTGGAGAGAAAAGTATGAAAGTGATAATGCTTTATGGTAACATAAGAGTGGGAAATTTCCCGCCTCGATATTACAATTTTATGTTACAGGAATTTCTGTTTCTTCTTATTTAAACCTCTACCAGGCTTGCTGTGCACTGTACAAGCAATGGGATGCAAAATTCTAGATCCTCTATGAGCCATAAAAAACTATATCAAGCGTTTTCTGAGGGAATAGTTTGAGTGTAATAAGTCGTTCTTCCTATTTCAAATTATAAATGCCTATATAAGGACCTAGAATTTAAAATTGAAAATCCTTCATAAGTTAATTTCCAATTACAAAATACAAAACCCGGGCGACGCCGGGTCTTTTAAGCTAGTAATATGTAATGGGGTAGCTAGAAATACCAAATTTTGCACGCTTATGGCTGTTTATGTGCCAATGATCCTGCCAAATGTTATGATTCTATCAGTTCTATAAGTGTGTCAAAAATTAGATAATATGAGGAAACTATACAAAATATACTTAAAATTAAAAAAAAAAATCTAACTCAATCTAAAGTATAACCGATGGAGATATCACAAAAATCAAAGGACCAAACTTATAGATCTCTCAAAATCCGTCACTGCTGATGCATTCGGTTTTTATACGACTTTCCGTTTAGCTACTACACTGACGGAAGAAAAAAAACTGATCACTATAAAATTTGTTGTACTTTTAAGATTAAACATAATTTTGATTGGATGTTTATACATTGTTGTTGGTGAGGATGAATTATTATTTTTAATGGATCATTAGCTATAGAACAGCATATATGCTTTCTTCATATCTTCACTTTATAACCAAACAAAACAAAAAAAATCGCAATAGGGCGATTCCAATCTGATTATGTGCACTAGGTTGTCATACACTAGGAGGTGCCCGCGGCTTTGCCCACGATAATTAATTGAAAAATTAAAAATTAAGAGTATAATAATTATTAATGCATTATATTTATTAACACTTGCACGCGAATCATTCATAAACTAAGCCATTAATAATATTAATGAAACAGCTAAAATTCCTGCTTTAGAGTACATTCCACGATATGAAAGCGCCCCCTGGGAAAACTATATCAGAATCGATTATGCAGTTCCAAAGAACCTGTGAACACATAATACCTATTGTTTCTCAACCGTTTATTGACATGAATATGACGTGAATTTTATTTTATCAATTCGGTGTAATTTTCAGAAATTATATAATGTTTCAAGGGAAGGAATGGTTTGTTTGGATTATTATCAGCGATATTTCAAGAGTTAAACCATCAATATTTTACTGCTGGTGCCCCCGGTGCTTCGCCCGCCATTATTAATTGACTCCAGGATTTTTAAGAAATTTGCACTGGCAGCTTATCAAAAATGTTTGTGGTTCAGAGCTATGAAAATTGTAAGTAAAAATAAAAACAGAATATTTGTTCATTGTGTTCAATTCACTTAGGCTTTATATAATAATAAAGAAACGGTTTTTCTAATTTTGTAGGCTACTCTTCGTGAAAGTTAACACTGCCAGAGACTAACATCGCCGGGTATAGCCGATGTTTCACGAAGCGGGCGAGCGAGTGAGCACGCTATTTAGGGCCGTTGAATTGTATAAGAGAAGATATTGCTAGGAGTTTCATTGTTGTATTGCGTCATTTCCTTCCAAACTGAAAGGAAACTGTCTCCCTTCGCATCAAAGTGATTCTGTCAGCAAGTTTAGTTGAAATTATGCCTCTCAGTCCCGAAGACGTTGCCAAAGCAACCTTAGGCTCACCATTCACCACGGTGCGAGAGGCAACATGTGGAATTAAGTGTGAAATATGTCATTAAATTTTAATCTTAAAAACGTATACAATTGCTGTAATTTTATTTCAAGCCCTAGGCCTACTTTTTTTTTTTTTTTAAATTTGACCATAGTTGACCCAGAGTCCCACAGCCGGAGGCTATACTACTGGGGAGAATACAGATAATACATAGACTAATATTTACATATAGTTTGCTATCTTGGTTTCAAGACTTCGGTATAAATGTAGATGATGATGATGTGAGTGATGAATTAGCGAAGGGTGAATATTTACAACACACTGAAATGACAAAAATCGGAAGCCGTCTGTACATAGCCTACTTAGAGGATAATGAGGTGAATGATGAATTGCTGAAGGGTGAATGTTTACAACACAGTAACATGGCAATCAGGAAGTCAAAGTCTTATACAGAGTTAATATATACAAAAGAGTGACATAATTTTTATTTCAACTTAATTTTTTTTTAAATTTCTTTAAGTGATCGGTTTGACTGTCAGTGTATAACCCTCCAAGAAATCCGCCATTTTAATTGTTTCTCGGGACTAAAAAATATAAAATTTTTATCGTTTCGTAATATTTCCATCGGTTACAAGCTATATTCTGTAAGTGTGCCAAATTTCAAGTTTCTGGCTCATCTGGAAGTGGGTAAACAATTATGTTAATGAGTGAGTTAGCCACGCGGCTTTGTAGTAATTGGGAGTACCGGTCAACCGAATTGGTCCAAAATCAACAGGTATACTGAGTTACATGAAAATCGTATAAAGCGTATTGGAGTACAGACATACGGACAGACATTTTCCCGTCCACCATACAATCTTAGAAATTACCATTGTGGCACATCACTTAACACTAAGGCAAATGCCGAATTGGATATTTACATATCATGAATCATCCTCACCATTTCATCCTGTGTCATATTCATTTAAATTAATATCAGTTGAAATTTACTCCATAAAAAATACACTAGCAATAGTTCCATGGCCTACCCTACTGTATAGACACACATCCTGAACTCCTGATATGGCAACGTAGCTATGACCAGTATAAACACAGTTGAACTTAAAAAATCCCTTTAGGCAAACCTACAGGCAGAGGTAGATTTCGAAGTGCTTTTGGTTTTATTTATTTTCGCTGCATAGCACTCTTCTTCTTTAGCCTTGGCATGACAAACCCGCAATAATAACTGCAAAGAAAGAGGAAAGAGCATTATTTCAAACATTCAAATCTCGCCTTATATGAGAACTATCAAGAAACTAGTTACTGATTTGTAGAGTACTCATCAAGAGCTTTTCAACAATACCCCACAAGACGTGGTTTCAAAAATTTCGAATTTCCATCCCCCACCCCCACAAGTACCCCCAACGGGGGAATCGTTGGTGTCACTGTGAACTCCATAGGGAGTACTCTAATTTATTCAAACAAAGTTTCCCTCTATACTTCATAGGGGCAGAGATATAAATGTTTTAAAATTTCAACCCCCTCCCCCTTGGGCCAATTTTGCTCATTAACGAACTTGTCCGAACTATTGGGCCTAGAAATAACATATGAACTCCATAGTAAGTACTCTAATTTATTCAAACAAAGTTTCCCTCTATACTTCATAGGGGCCGAGATATAAATGTTTTAAAATTTCAACCCCCTCCCCCGACCACCCCCTTGGGCCAATTTTGCTCATTAACGAACTTGTCCGAACTATTGGGCCTAGAAATAACATAATAAAATTTGGTTCAAATATCTTCAAAATTACGGCCGCTATCGTGTAAAGATATAAATATATATAAATATCACAATTTTTGTTTTAACAGGCGGTGGTTTCGTACTTAGGGAGGCATGAAACGTAAAGATATGAAAGAATTTTTCGAAAGTCATGACATGGTATCGATTGCAATAGGTAGATTTTTTTTTTCGAAATCTACCTAAAAAAATCTCTAGCATATTAACCAACTAGTAATTACACTTATTTCAGTTTACTTTCAAAGGTTTTCATTCAGGCCTGTATTCATAATTGACGACATACAATTCGAGTTGTATGTTTTTAGTTTTCATGGCTTTTAAAGCCCCCCCCCATTCACGCTCATGCCAAATGGAATGCCGTGAATGTCAAAAGTTGACTCGGTTTAAATGGAAACGGCGTGTAGGTTGAAAATTTCATATGTCTACGAGCCTTGACATTATAAACAAATGAATCGACCTGCGTGGGCTTACAACATTCAAGCGATCGCGATGCTTTTGTTTCAAAGGTATGACGAAAATAGCCAAAGCCAACTGTAATTGATTTAACACTGAAATGTATTACTCAAAACCGATGCTTCGAAAACGCAAAAAAATGCACGTTTTCTGCCCGTTATTCACTCATAACTCACGAACGAAAGCAAAAATTAAAATTCTGGCTTCGAGGCGCATTTTCCGACCCTTCGGTCCACCTATGTTTAAAATTTCTGATCTCTGCGTTGAGTAGATTTCGCTGGGCATCGCGGAGAGACAGACAGATAGATAGACAGACACTTCCTTTTATTAATATAGATTTCAAACGACTAATAGATCTGATCTAGTAGGCAGTGACCAGATGACTGTGAATTCATAATGGTCTCGCCCACAGCTAGTCTGGGGTTGATGCACGTTCTTGAGGGGAAAATTTACAATGCATAAATGTTATTTTCGCCTTATACCCTCAATAAAATTTAAAATGCCAGGATAAATATTTCACAAAAAATTATGACTTTTATGTAATAACAATTAAAATTCTGTGTATTTCCTCAGAACAATGGTATATAACACATGCTATACAATAAAAAAGAACAAATTATAATTAGTCTATTGTTTTTCATCTCTAATTATTTTATTGTAAAAGGTTGTCCACATTCCTTATTTATCCTGGCATTTTAAATTTTATTGAGGGTATAAAGCGAAAATAACATTTATACATTGTAAATGTAGGCCTATTATTTCCACTGTTCCGTGTGTAATATAAGTTTTCTTAAGAAAAGTTAAATACCTCATGGAACAATGAAAATAACATCCTACCCATTATGTTATGAAAGCAAAATAACTGCTATATCATATTTGTGACCCCAAGGAAACTTGTTTAATTTAATATTTTTTTAAAATAAAAAAATAGAATCAAGTTTTGATTTTTAGGGGTCCAGACCCCTGGACCATCCTTTCATAATCCAATGTGGATTCTGCTTCCATGCTGTCGATTTGGTAAAACTTCTGCAAACTTTTTACGTCTTTGCTGACTTTTAAATAATTGTACTAAAAGAAAAACACCCTACTATAATTATTAGTATACATTTTTCCTTTCCCTGAGAGCTGGTGGGAGGAGGGCCGCGCCCCCCCTGCCCCCGGGTACGGGCACCCGTGTCTGGACTCTAATTCCACCACATTGGTGGGACACGTTCTGATACTTACTTGCCTGTAGGTACATTGGTGAGGCAGAGAAAGTTGTTCCGTACACTGCGCAGACTCGCCAAGATCTGAGCAAATGGCGTGACAATGAGGTCTTCTCCATGACTGGAATAGAAAGAAAACATAATTTAATGAACAATGTTCAATATTAATATCGGTATTTAAACATTCACTGGTCCTAAAATGTGCTAGTGTGGTAATGAACAATGTTTCAGAATTCAAACGAAGACGTCATAAACAACACGTTTTCACATAGGGAGCCCGATTTCAATGGCATGTTGCATTTAACGAAAAAAAAATCTGATAAGAAACATGTAACTTGCTCTCCCCAAATAAACGTTTTCTCGTTTAGTATACCATATTACGTATGTCATTCTATTGATGTAAATTGGTTTTAAATTTAAGAGAATGTCATTACCACATCGCATCCTCGAAGGATACATAACCAAAATAAAATCTGATTAATGTACTTTCGTAATTTTCTTTACCTTAAGCTTGGCCAAGATATTTTTCTCACTTCACATTCTGATATAGAACAAGAGGCCGTGTTACAAAGAGAATGTACAGGGTGTCTCAAAAAAATCTACTAACACTTTGAATGAGTATAAAAACATTATTTATGAACATAGAGACAAGATTAATGGTTTGAATTACAAATGTACACTACCATCGAGATGAAAGAGCTCACCTCCATGCAGCTTATCCAAACACACGGATTGGACGAAGGGGTAGCATTGAATACCCTGCGAGTTCCCCAGACCTCACACCAATGAACTTCTTTTTATGGGGATACCTCAAGGACAGAGTTTATCGCACAAAACCAAGAACAATTGATGCATTGAAATTGGAAATTGAAGACAATGTCGCGAAATTCCAAATGAACTGTGTCGTGACGTTTGCATTATCAGATTTGTCTGGACAATGACGGTCATCAATTTGAACATTTGCGAACATGATTCTTTAATTACATGTTTCTTCTATAATTCAAGCCTTTAAACTTGTCTCTATGTTCATAAGTAATGTTTTTATACTCATTCAAAGTGTTAGTACATTTTTTTGAGACACTCTGTATTCAGTTGTTTCAACCAGTTGCACAGCTTTATTGTTCTCCAGGCAAGACTCAATTTCTACAAATAGTGGTGGCATATAGAGAATCTTTGCGAGAAAATGTTTGGAATGAAAGTTTTAGCTCTTAGTATAAGCCCTCATGTAGACAATTTAAACAAAATCGTTAGAGCTGTTTTCGAAAAAATCACGACAAACAACATTTTTCTCATGTCAAGTAGAAGAAAGTCATCAGTAGGGACCGGATTCTTAGGTTTTTACCTATTTTTTTCCTTACTTCCAAAACAAAAAGCGCTCATACACTTTTTCGAATCATGTCCATAGGATTCACCCACATTAATTCTGTGGCACCTAAAAATACCTAAATGGGGTATAAAAACCTAAATATACCTAAACGGGATATATATAACCTAAAATATCTAATTTAGGCTACTTTTCTTTGTCTTTTTTGTTTGTCAGTTGAGGAATCGATATTTTGTGGACAGACAATAATTTTTGTCAGGTTGAAATTAATACCACCAGCGTTTCGTTGAACCCTTTGTCGTCTAGGATGGACTGCATCAAGAGAGGAAGTGTAGAATACCGGCGTATTCCTTTAAAATATTCGTACGAACAACCATTGTTGCAGTGTATGAACAAGGATATAGATTTCTGTGTTTTAAAGCGTTTGTTTGCCTTAACCTTTAGTACTGTCGTGTTATTCACACTGAGTGGTCACTCTGTGTTTTAAGAAGACGTGTTAATGATGTATTGAATTATATGTAGCACATTCAAATTCATTAAACCAATTATTCTACCCGAAAACTATATTTCGGACAAAAAACCTATTTCACCTAATGGAAAACCTAAAACAGTGTTTTTAAAAACCTAAAAATCCGGTCCCTAGTCATCAGCAATCTTCCTGTCACATCCCCAGAAGATACCTAACACAAATATACTGCTTTCATGCTTTCTCTTATGATATTGCCTTAAAGTTATTTTAATGTATGGGGTTTTGACCTATAGACTTTATTTAAGTTCAAGTTCTAGTGAAATATAGACGTAACTGGAAGAGAAATGAACTTATGCGCGTGAAAGAACATTTCCTAAAAAGGTGCCAGTGTTGTGTGGATGCAAGAGGACATTTTCATCATCTCTTGTAAATGAGGCACGTGCTTATTTTCATTCTAATTTTAACTGTAAATGTGATATCCTGAATCATTACACCGTTATAGACTTTATTTGCGTAGATATTTCACCTGATCGCTCGGGAGTTGGAGCTGTGCCAGCCGCGACGCAGAAACCCGCACGATTGACCAACTCTTACGTGAAATGCACTGTATATTACATAAATTGACCACCTGTAAAGAGTATCGGAACACTTGCAATCAATTTTCAGGAATTTTGTTTTTGCATGTGTTCTACAGATTATGAGAGATTATTGTAGAAATCATTCCATAAATAAGGAGATTAGAAACAAGGTGAAACTGTAAACTCAAAGAAGAAGAGTGGAATAAATAGGAAACTGTTATATGAAATGTATGGGGTACCAGACAAAAACTTGTATCTTCAAGACTATTTTATATGGAATCAATCCCTATATAAAATACTAGCATGTGCCCGCGGCTTCGCCCGCGATAATTATTTCAAAAATTAAAAATTAAGAGCATAATAGTTAAATCATATTTATTAACACCTAAATCACGTGGACTACATACCACGATTAGATAGCGTCGCCTGGTAAAAGCGACCTCCAGATTCGAGTTCCTTGGCACAGAATACCCCTGTACAGTGAGTTTCGTCCAAATCGAACAATGTTTGACCATATTTAGGCCTATATTGATTATCCCTCTTCCGTGTAGGTTGAAAATTTCATATGTCTTCGGGCCTTGATATTCTAAACAAATGAATCGTCCAGGATGGACTTACAAAATCAAGCGATCGCCCGCGATAATTATTTCAAAAATAAAAAATTAAGAGCATAATAGTTAAATCATTATATTTATTAACATCTAAATCACGTGGAGTGCATTCCACGATTAGGTAGCGTCCCCTGGTAAAAGCGACCTCAGATTCGAGGTCCTTGGCCCAGAAAACCCCTGTATAGTGAGTTTCGTTCAAATCGAACAATGTTTGACCATATTTAGGGTTGATTATCCTTCTTCCGTGAAGGTTGAAAATGTCATATGTCTGTGGGCCTTGACACTCTAAACAAATGAATCGTCTAGGATGGACTAACAAAATCAAGCGATCGCGTTGCTTTTATTTCCAAGGTATGAGGTATGATGACAAAAATAACCAAAGCCAACTGTAAGTGATTTGATATTGAAATTTATTACTGAAACTAATGCTTCGAAAACGCAAAAAAAATTCACGTTTTTTGCTCATTTTTCACTCATAACTCACGAACGAAAGCGAAAATTAAAATTCCGGCTTCGAGGTGCATTTTCCGACCCTTCAGTCCGCCTATGTATAACATTTCAGATCTCTGCGTTGAGTAGATTTCGCTGGGCATCGCGGACAGACAGACGGAGGACAGACAGACTGAGGACAGACACTTCCTTTTATTAATATAGATTAACCACGAATATACTATGTTATTGTGGGTGCCACTTCTTAAAGACTTCCTTTCCAAGAACTACCTCTACCTGCTGCCACCCTAATCCTCTTCGACCTGCCAATCAGTGAATAGAAAGGTAATTAGGCGTATTTACACTTGTCTGCAGTCCAGTACAATGTTGTCAAATACGTACCACAGCACGTTTACTTCCCATGATAAGTGGTGAACGACAGCGGCAACACTGGGGAAATCCATGCGACTACAAGAGCACCCGTCCTTTGGCGGTGCAGATTTTCGGATTTGGGAACAATGCTTTTATATTCTTTTGTAGACAGACGATGGTTTGGGACGAGGTCTCCTTAAAATGGCACAGAGAGTATGTAGGATATCTTTACCGCAAATCTGTAAAAATGGGATGGAAATGTTTACTTTATGATCAATCCGGCTGTTCATGTAACTGAATCAACACGCCCAAATGTTATGAAAATGTCGCTAATATCATGTGAGTATCGCCCAAATGAAATCCCTGAAAATGTTCACCTTTTATTTCTTTGTACAATTAATAGGTATTGTTCGCGCCATTTTAAGAAGACCTCGTCCCAAACTATCGTCTTTCTACAAAAGAATATAATAGCATTGTTCCCTAATCCGAAAATCTGCACCGACGAAGAACAGATGCTCTTGTAGTCGCGTGGCTTTCCCGAGTATTGCCGCTGTCATTCACCATTTCTCAAAGGAAGTAAACGTGTTGTGGTACGTATTTGGACTGCAGAAAAGTGTGAATACACCTAATTACCTTTCTATTCATTGAGTCACAGGTCGAAGGGGATTAGGGTGGCAGTAGGTAGAGGCAGTTCTTGAAAAAAAAGTCTTTAAATAGTGATACACACTATATCTCTTCTCTATCTCTATATATAAAAAAGGCTTTGTCCTGACTGACTGAATGACTGACTGAATGACAGGAATCAACGTACAGCCTAAACTATAACAGGTAGAGACTTGGAATTTTGACAGTACCTTCGTTTCATAATGTAGGTGCTCACTAAGAAAGGATTTTGAAAAATTCAGATTCTAAATGCCAAAAATCAAATGTTTTTGAGAATACTTAATCCCTTCTTACACAGAATTATCGAATCCGAATCACATTTGACATTAAAACATATTGTTACCAGCGGGCCTTGGAAAAAAAATGAAAGTAGAATAAATTTGACAAATGAGAGCACTATCAATATCCACGAAAATAATGCAGTCACATAACTTCCTCTAGCCTGGAAATAGAGAAAACAATACGAGGTAAGGTAATATGTTTTGGGAAGAGATGTATGAAAGTATTATTGTATTTCTGTTTAATTTCATTCCGAAAACGGTTTTATGGTAGCATGACAGTGAGAAACAAAATTTTCAGCCACGATAATACAATTTTATGTTACCGGAATTTCGGTTTCTTCTTATTAGAACCCCTCCCGGGCTTACTGTGTACTGTACAAGCGATGGGATGCAAAATTCTACATATAGCCATAAAAGCTATTTCAAACATTTTCTTAGGGGATAGTTTGAGTGTGATAAGTCGTTCTTTCTACTTCAAATTATAAATACCTATATAAGGACCTAGAATTTATAAATCTAAAGTCCTTCATAAGTTAATTTCCAATTACAAAATAAGAAACCCGGGCGACGCCGGGCCTTTTAAGCTAGTAGCCTATACTGACACAGTATGGCCGAAACTTGTGAACCTGGACCTTCAGAAATTCAGTGAAAGAAAAATGTTCTTGGTAAAGATTTCAAGAGTGTTGAAAAGGTAAAAATTACTAGTTTGTACCAAAAAAATGCTTCGGTATGAGACATCGACGAGAAGAAGAAACGCTCCTGAGAAAGCAGTGAATACTTCCCGCACGTCATCACTGCGGTTTGGGTTGCCTAAACAGTAACCGAAAGGGGTTGAGTCAGTCTTCCTGTATTGATTCAAGGCACGTGGCACCAGATTCACGCATAATATGTCTTATCCAGTCGCATTGAATTCAAGAGAGATGAGTAGCTTCTTAAGGGAGGACATTCAGCTTTCGGTGAAATTCACAGGTGAGAAATAGATGAATTTCATTATTTTTTTTCATCAGCAATGAATTGCTCTACAATCTTTCAATTTGATATACTCTTTATTGACTACTTCTACAATTGCATATTATTTTAAAAATTAATCAAACTATTACAGTTACGGGTAATTAACGTTTCAAAATAGCAGCCACGTTTCATTCATTGAAATGGCGTTTCCTTGACAACTTCCACAATTATCAATATTTCTGAGCGATTATTTTTCTGTGTATTTGTTAACATAGGCGTAACCAGGCCGACCATATGGGGGGGGGTTACAACATCCGCGTGGTCTGGGGGGTATGGAATACCTCCCAGGGAGAGGGGGTCCGGGGGTCCTCCCCCGGAAAATTTTAAAAATTAAGACACAAAATAACGAGTTTTAAGCTTCCCACGCTTTATATTTGTATTAAGTAATTTATGGCAGACTTAAAAAAATTATACAATTTTCCTTTTTTTAATCAATGGGGGGGGGGGTTCAAACCCCCAAAACCCCCCCTCGGTACGCCTATGTTTGTTAATATCATATGAACAACACTATCTACAATCATTCATTTAACATTAATAGTTTATTTTTTTATATATATATTTTAATGAAAAAGAAAATTTAAAAAGATGAAATTTTTAATAACACTTACACTACAAATAGGCCTATTCCCAAGATCATATGATATTTGCAAATACATAGAAAAAAGAATCAATAAAAAATATTGTCATTTGTGGAAATTACCACGGAAACGGTATTTTAATGCACAAAACGTGGCTGCCATTTTGTAACGACAATTTCGAAAATAGTATGCAATTGTAGAAGTAATCGATAGGGGCTGTATTTTTTGGTAACAACGATAAGCGCGAAATTTTATGAAACAACCTCCCCTAGCTATATTTAGCTTTTATATGCTTAAAATACCAATATGAACTAAATTGAATCCACGAAATATCGCGAAATTGACTCGACTCCGCGAAATGTGTTTATAAGCGCGAAATATGCCCCTTCTGTCCGTAAAGTGAGAAAACAGCACGAAAATGTGCCTTAAAATCACAATATTGTGTTTTGGTGTGCTGTATTAGTTATTTCTTAGCAGCATGCTTTTTTCTGCTGTTTCTGTGGCTGTCGAAGATTTACCGATACATCGATATTTGTGATCGATTACAAACATTGCAGAATTTACGCAAAGATTGTCTGTGACCTGGTTTGTACTGTTGAGTACACTCCTTTCCTGCTATGTCTTTGCCAAGTTAGCGATGCCTATGATCGATTACAGCAGAAGAGTGTAGAATGTTTGTTACTTGTATTCAACAGATTTCGCCCTTTATCCACAGTGGTATGGTTGGCACTTCTGTTTGCAAATGGCTATCTGATGGTGTTTAGTAGAAATTACGATAATATTTCTCGTCATTATATTTGAACATTAACTCTAATCATGCCTAAATCGAAAGTTACTTCAGTTCATACAATGGCAGAAGAATATAGAAATGGGGGGGGGGGGTTAGTTCATGTAAATAAAGAAGCAAAGTTTATCATAGCGCAATGTTCCCAATGTGGTATAAGTAAATTATTTCACGAAATACCCACCGAAATAGAAGGAAGTTAACACCGAAATCAGCCACTTTATTTCACCAATAAAACAGGGCCCTAGTAATCGATAAAGAGTATGCCAGATTGCAAGATTGTAGAGCAATTCGTTGCTGAGGAAAAAAATAATGGAATTCATCTATTTCTCACCTATGAATTTCACTGAAAGCTGTATGTCCACCCCCCCCCCATAAAGGGAGAAGGTACCTTCAATCCCCAAAAATGTTAAATTTGTCAATTTCAATGTATATTTTCTCAAAAACTGTAAATAGCAGACACAGTCCTATGTAACGACGTTACATTAAAAAACTATCTTAAAAATTGTCCTTTTTATCTTTTTTTTTTAATAACTACCCTTATTTTTAAAAATTTTAGAAATGAAAAATCTTATTAATCTTAATATTGGTACAAGGAAGTTAAATTGGCAAATCCTGCTGATATAACATAAATAGACTACAAAAAATGCCAATGTTCTGGGACGAAAAGTAGAAAATATAGTGCTGATACAACCCTCCATTAAACTAGGTTACGAGGTGCTGCATCCCTTGAAAGGCAAGGCCTACCACCATACCACTACCATAATAGATGGCAGGACTCTAGGCATGTGGTCAGCATTCCGACTTCCAAGTAACACTCCAGTTTGTATCACGAGGCTGAGTGTAGCCCGTTCCAGACCTCTCTGCCTCAGAAACACAGAGTATCAGACTGTGCATCACTAAGCACTGGACCAAAGTAATTTTTTGGTTTAGTTGTTTATTGCTTGCAGCATTAATAGCAAGTTGTGAGTTTAGTTTTTATACAACAAAGCAAGAAAGTACTTATTAATTTATAATCTGCTACATTTTTATTCATGGGATAGTCTTAATAAATCAAACTCGAGTTGAAGAGTTTCATCAGATAAATTCGTAAAATCTCGTGGGTTTATATATGCCTATTCCACTCATAGACCCCGTGTTTGATATTGACCAATAACGTTTAGCAATTTCTCGGATATAGACCATCAAGATCGATTATCTTATAAAATGATTGCTATTAATATGAGGGTGCTATTTTATCAGGTAAAATCGTCTGCCCTTACTGGACACGTAAGCATCAGTGTGCAGTGATTAATACGTCACATGCTGCCACTAAGCAACATGAAAACAGATTATTGTACACAACATAACTTGTTGGAAATTGAAATAATAGAAATGTACAGTGATTAAAAACACAATTTCGATTCGGTGCAACCCAATTCGTGTGATTTTATTGTGTTCTGCTGTTAGCTTACATAAATGAAGTTAACTATGTCTTATATGCACCATTGGTAGCCCTGGTCACAACATGGTAACTCGAATCAATTCATGAATGGTTGATTTATAGTACGCCGTGATCTTGCAGCTGTTAATTTTGCTTTTATATAACAAAGTTAGAAAGTAATTATTATTTGTATAATCCATTACATTTTTATTCATGGAATAGAGTTAATAAATCCAACACGAGTTTACAAGTTTCATCAGATAAATTCGTGAACTCTCGTGGGATTACCTATGTATTTTTGTCATGTACATTGCAATTGGGTTTTCTACCTGCAATGTCCATTATTATTATTATTATTATTATTATTACTATTATTATTATTATTAGGCCTATTATTATTATTATTAAATTAAATAAATTAACATTTTAAATAAACAAAATTTTTCGATTATAAAAACGATTGATTTTTTATGAGTTTTGGTTAGTGGAACATTATCCTCTATCTGACTGCATAGCTTATTGGCCAGCTCTCGTGAAGTGAAAAAACGAAGATGAATAAACTACTTTAGTCCTGTGTGTTCATGCACAATTCCAGCTGTACTTTTTGCGACAATTCGCAACAGACAGAACCGCTACATTTTTATACGAGTATGCGATGTATGATTTTGGTAGGACTGCAGAAAGTGGCTTTCATGCGTATTCTATTAATATTAGCTTTTAGTTTAGAGTCAATATCCCTTCAAATAAACTGAAGATCCACTCTATTACGCATGTGCAAGGCTGGGACAGTTGCCATGGTTACCAGCTGCAGCACGATGACGTCACGACTCTAATGTCACGCTGCTCCAATTCAAGTGTCGTATTGTACCCTCAGAAAACATCTCACCGATTCACTGAAATCCTTTTGGAATTAGAAAGAAACAATAACTGGGAAATTTTATCGATGGTTTTTGCAATTCTGCGGAAAAATAATACGCTCTGCAGGCATTGAGACAAAAGTCAGCAAACAGCTTTTTGCTCATCTAAATATCATGACTAGACCTGGGATTTTAGGCTCTAAAAAAATTAGTCTTAGGCCCAGTTGCATAAAACATTAATCGAAGTTTAAGCACTGAAACTAATCTACAGTCAAGCTAAACTTAGAATTTTGGTTGTATAAAAGCTAATCCAAGATTAATTCACCTTGATCGAAGATCAGATTTAACCGGCAAACTTTCTAAGGTTAATCTATATGAACTTAGATTAGCTAAGATACGAAATTGCTTTTATATATTTTTAAAGTAAATAAAACTGAAATGGTAAGTCGTTTTGTATTTAATTACTTGTATACAGAATTTGTATGGAAATTTCGCATTTCAACTATTCGCTAAACGCATTGTTTCGAGCTTATGAGCTACACATAGGATGCATTTTTAGGTTATGTTATTTTTAGATAACTAGGATGGTTCATCCGAAAATGAAGGTTTTTAGTTTCCTCGGGACCCTCGTGTATTTCAACACAGAACTCAGTGAACACCACTTTAAAATGAGATTTCGATTATGTAAACATATAGTCGAGGAACTACAGTGCTTTTACTGTACGACTTGGCCGGCAATCGCACGGGCCGCTCCACCGTCACAGATAAACCGCATGCGGGACCAGGAGCGTGTCATATCACGGTACTCCCGGCGAATCGTATATATTTCCGTAATGGTAATCACAATAAAATATGAAATATAAAATTAAAATATAAATTTACCTTATCACAGGAGATGTTGGAAATGCCGTCCATACGAATCGTACATAAACATTCTTTGTTCTAATGTATAATTATGTCGTGGCATTTTTAAAACACTTAAAAACACTTCAAGCAAAATTAAAAACTACTTTAACCATAAAAAAAACACAAACACTGCTGTAATAATTATTCACGTGTGAACGCAATCAGATCACATGCTAGACTTCAGCGACGAGACAACGAGGCATCACTTGGGCGCTTGATGCATGAGTCACAGATAGTCGGCCCACGCGATTGCCGGCCAAGTCGTACAGTAAAAGCACTGTAGAACAAAGACTGCGTCCACAGCTAGAAACTCAAACTAAAAGAAATCATGCATCGAATTCAATGTTTATAATTCTGCTCACCCTGCGATTATTTGCAATGGTAGCTTCCGGATGGTAATTGGGAATATTTTCCATATGAATAAAGGAACTGCAAGTAGAACCATACAATAAGTAGCAAGAGAGATTGCAAATTTAAGACCCCAGTTCATCAAGATGCCTACTGACGAGAATGAAAAAGCCGTGTAATGCGATGCTTTTATGACATGTGTAATTTTCCTGGTGTTCTGTTATCTATTTTCCTTTTAATAATTAGCTATAACAACATGGTGATTTTAATGTAGACATGTCAACTGATAGTGAAAATAAGGCAAGACTTCTGTCCTTAGTAGGTAGTTATAATCTAGACTTCATAGTGAACTTCCCAACTAGAATTCAAAATAACTCTCAAACAACAATAGATAATATATTCTTAAATAAAGAAAAAAACTTGAAGTTTGAAGTAATCCCAATAATAAATGGGTTATCAGACCATGATGCTCAGATGGTAATGTTAAACAATACTGAAGCATATCCGACTAGCAAACATACCCATAGTAATATTATCAGAGTAATGAATGATGTTTCGATTTTAAGTTTCAAACAAGATCTTGCAAATGAAAATTGGGAAACTATATTTACCTATAACACTGTTGATAGTAAATTAAATTAATTTCTAAATATCGTGTTGCGACACTTTGAGGCCAACTTTCCAAAAAAGACAACTACTAAAATACCTAATTTAAATAATAAAGCATGGCTAACCCCTGGTATTAAAATATCATGTGCTAAAAAAAGAGAGCTCTATTTACAATTCAGAACCAGTAACAAACTCAGAAAGTGTATTATAAAAGATATTGCAATGTGCTTAAAAAGGTTATTAAAGAAGCAAAGAGCAGGTATTTTTCACAAATAATTAATAAATCAAACAACAAAGTTAAGACTATATGGAATATAATAAAAAATGAAACAGGGAAAGCAAAGGAAAAAAGTGATTGTACGTCATTAATATACAAAAATAAGAAACTAGACAATCTATCAGATATTACAAATGCATTTAATAACCACTTCATAAATATTGCAGAGAATTGTGTTCCCACTAACAATACCAGTGTCAAGGCAATAGACCTTCTGACAAAATCAACAATTTGTAACCATAAATTTGAAATCACACTGACTTCCTCTGTAGAAATTGAAAATATAATAAAATTGCTTAAAAGTAAAAGCTCATCTGGATGGGACGACATAAGTAATAAGCTATTAAAAAGTTGCTGTTCGGAACTTAGTAAACCCCTTAGCCATATATTTAACTGTTCACTAGAAACTGGAATATTTCCTGAAAGAATGAAACATGTAATTGTCAAGCCCCTGTTTAAAAAAGGAGACAAAAATTTACCATCAAATTACAGGCCTATATCGCTCTTAACTTCATTTTCAAAAGTATTCGAAAAAGTTGTATATAACCGCATAGTTTACTATCTTAATTTGAATAATATACTTACACCATCACAATTTGGTTTTAGAAGTGGCATGTCTACTGAAAATGCTACATTTAAACTCACCACAGAAATACTGGAAGCGCTAGATAAAAAGAAATATACGTTGGGAATTTTCTGTGACTTAGCTAAAGCATTCGACTGTATAAATCATGAACTATTAATTGAAAAATTGGAACATTATGGAATAGATAATTTAACACTGAATTGGTTCAAATCATACCTGTCTTAAAATACTCAAAATGTGGTAATAAATGGAAACAAATCTAATCTAGGAGTAGTTAGAAGTGGAGTACCACAGGGATCAATACTAGGACCTTTGCTATTTTTAATTTTCATCAATGACTTGCCACATAACTTAAGTGACGAAACAAAGGTATTGCTTTTCGCGGATGACACTAGTGTTTTTGTAACAGGAAAATCCCAGAAACAACTGGCAAGAGTAGCTACAAAGGCTTTTCACGAATTAAATATATGGTTCCAAGCCAATAAAATGACGCTTAATATCGAAAAAACCCACTTTATTCAATTCAGAACAAAACAAAGAAGTACCCAAAACCTTGTAATTAATTACCAAACACAAAGCATAGAAGAAATTAGTAATATCAAATTTTTAGGATTACAAATTGATCAACATCTCGACTGGAAGTCACATATTGAAATGATAATTCCAAAACTAAGTTCAGCATGCTTTACCTTAAGAGTCCTGAATCAGGTATTAAAACAGGATGCCTTACGCATGGTGTATTTTGCAAATTTCCACTCGATAATGAAGTATGGAATCATATTCTGGGGTAACTCGACCCATAGGGATAAAATATTTAAGCTACAAAAGCAAGCAATTAGAATAATGTGTGGAAAGAAAAGGAGAGAATCATGCAAACCGCTCTTTGAAAAATTAAAAGTCCTCACTCTCACAGGGGAGTATATATACTCTGTTATGTGTTATATGGTAGACAATATTGAGAGATTCCAAACTAATAGCAGTGTTCATGAACATATTACTAGAAACAGGAATGATTTACATAGATCGGTTAATGCATTAAAACTTTTTCAGAATGGCGCTTATTACTCCGCAATACAGATATACAATAAGCTTCCAAACAACATTAAATTATTATGTATTCAAAGTAAAAGCAAATCCTTCAAAGGATCTCTCAAGAAATGTTTAATGACTCACACCTTCTACAATATGGATGAGTATTTCCAGTTTGAATAAGTTTATAGTGTAGTATATTATATATCATTATTTATTACTTGCTTGTATATTGTAATCTGACGTGTTCTATATCCTTGAGTCCCACTCAACACAGGATCTACAGAATGAGATAACTACATCTACATCTACATCAACAGACAATTACGTAACATTAACTGAGACAAAAGAAAATCGAACAGCGCAGACAACTGACATTCGATGCGATAATATTATGTATTTCCCTCGCATTTCCCTCGAACTTGGCGCTGTTGTCAAACGTCTTTCTGTGATCTTCGATTAGTACTAAACCAAATTCGTGTGATCTACGATTAGCGTTATACAACTCGAGCAGCGAATTAATCTGAGTTCAGTTCTGAACTTCGATTAAAACTGAACTACAGTTAGCGATTTTTATACAACTGGGCCTAAGACACCTAAAATAGGCTTTTAAAACAAGTAAATAGGCTTTTAAAACAAGTAAATAGGCTTTTAAAAGAGAAAATAGGCACTTAAAATATGCTTTAAAAATGTGTAAATGGATAGAAAATAGACTTTAAAATATTACAATATACACTTAAACTGTAACATGGTCTTCTTCTTTTTTTTTTTTTTTTTACTGCAAGAAACATCTACTCTTATACAATTCAACGGGTCTAAATAGCGTGCTTGCTCGCTCGCCCGCTTCGTGAGACATCGGATATACTCGGCGATGATCGTCTCTCGCAGTCTAAACTTTCATGACGACTACAAAATTAGGAAGGAAAACCGTTTGTTTATTATATAAGGCCTAAGTGAAATGAACACAATAAACAAATATTCTAATTTTATTTTTACTTACAATTTTCATAGCTCTGAACCACAAACATTTTTAATAATCTACCAGTGTAATTTTCTTAAAAATCCTGGAGTCAATGAAATGGCGGGCGAAGCCGGGGGCAACAGCTGTAAAATATTGATGGATTTATCTCTTGAAATATCGCTGATAATAATAATCCAAACAAATCATTCCTTCCCTTGAAACATTATATAATTTCTGAAAATTACACTGAATTGATAAAATAAAATTCACATCATATTCATGTCAATAAACAGCTGAGAAACAATACGTATTATGTGTTCACAGGTTCCAGCCACGGGCACCTCCTAGTGGTATACATTTTCTTAACAGAATTAACTGCAAAATTAGGCATCAGGAACTATATTCACTTAAACAGATGTTCTTTCACTGGTGACTTCACATAGTGGTCCTTCCTCCTTAATCCTCCCCCTCCCTCGTCAGTCAACTTTCCTTTAGCGACAATTGTTTGGAATAATCAAGTTTCTGTGAAAAACAAACCTAGCTGCTGTCCTGTTTTTCATTGAGGGATGTCTATTATAAGGTTGTAAAAATTACAGAAGTTGAATTTTATTTGAAAAGTATAAAATAGGCATTTTAGGCACTAAAAAGTGAAATAGGCTCTAAAGGTCCAAATAGGCATTTTAGGGCACTACAAAACTCTATAAATGTAAGTGATTTATCACGAAATGTTCACATATTTTAAAATTTTCATGTTATTTCATAAGGAACAAAATAGGCATTTGCCTTAAAATCCCAGGTCTAATCATGACCAAATGTATTACAGATTCCATGAGATATCTTTCTCTCTTTGCCTAGGAGACATAAGGGAACAACGTCATTTTGTTTCTGGACTTGACTCGCTTCCCTGGAGGGACAGGCCCACCTCCGATAGCTGCATTATCTACCATAGGCAGATGGCAGGACTGGGGGCATGTGGTCAGCATGCCGACACGCTCGGACGTTACCGTATAAAGGGATTTGATCTCAAATTTTGACAAGTTAGTTTGGATACTTTAAGAATTGTATTTATTATTCGTTCAAGATAGCGGTTTCATAAATTAAAATTCAATATAGAGTACAGTCTCGGTTATCCGACCTTCGGTCATATCCCATTCCGTATTATTCGTGGAAGTTCGTTCTTTACTGTATTTTTGGTGGAATTTGTAGCCTATTTGTACGCTGCAGTATCCCGCAATATCGAGTTGCACTACAGCAAACGAAGTGCGTGAAGATGGCGCTAATTTACGTGACATTTCGGCGTTTTATTACGTAGATATATAAGCATTCATGAACCACAGATTATTGTCTCTGTTGGACATTGCATGAGAATAGTATAGGAGAAAAATTCCTCCGACACTGGGACTTGAACCCAGGACCTTTGGCTATTCGTGCCAATGCTCTACCAACTGAGCTAAACCGAAGTCCAATTCACAACGCCAGATGGAACCTCTCTCCTATGACTGATTGCCCTAATGGTCTACCACATACCTATCTTCTATGTTACTGCACAATAACAGTGGGAGCCCGGTCACAAAAATCACTGCTTAGTGTGCATCACAGTACTGCATATGACATAACTTATCTGTCAGTGAGGTAGACAATTAAGGGTAATCAGGAGAGAGGTTCCATCTGGCGCTGTGAAGTGAACTCTGGCTTAGCTCAGTTGGTACAGCATTGGCGCAATAGCCAAAGGTCCTGGGTTCAAGTCCCAGTGTTGGAGGAATTTTTCTCCTATAATATTCTCATGTTTTATTACGTATTTCCTTGGTTTTCTGCATTATCCGACATTTCCAGTATTTCGATACATTTCAAGTACAATTTAAGTCGGATAATCGCGACTACACTTTGTGTGTGTGTATAAGGTATATATAATGATTTCTGAAACTCCTTTAAACAGTGACTTAAAACTATCCACGTATATCCTTCATATACTTAACTAACTTCTGTAGCTGAATTATGAATTTATTTTCATTGGATCAGCTAAAACAAACATAACACGTGTATTAAAACCGTTAAAAAATAGTGTAATTTACAACATTAAAATATCCTTAGATCTCTTAATAAAGTGAACCTGCTTAGGAGTTCTTTATTAGAATATGTTAAAAGAGTTTGCAAAATTTAAGCACTCTAGCTAGCCTATAATGCGTTCTGAGATGGGGGTAGAAACGTTTATCAAAAATTTAGTTTTGAGATAACCTAATGGGCAAACATTGATCCATTTGGACGGAACTCACTATGCAGGGGTTTTCTGGGCCAGGTAATCGAACCTGAGGTTATTTTTTCCCTGGCGGATCTTTCTAATCGTGAACTACACTCCAAAACCGGATTTTTAGCTGTTTCATTAATTATTAATCATTTAGTTTAGGCCTATGAATGTTTCGCGTGCAAGTGTTAACAATTATGTTTTAATTAGGGATGGGTCGATACCAGATTTTCTCGATACTCGATACCGATACATGATTTTTTTCCTCGATACTCGATACCATCAACATTTCCAGTTTCAATAAATAGGTACAATAAAAATTAAAAGTTGAGAGAACTGTGTAATACCAACTAAATTAATTAAGTGTGCTTACTTAATGAGACAAAATTTAATATCATCAGTAGCCTATAATTATTTTTAAACTCCACATAGATTAGTTTTTTAAATAGTCCAATTATAAGTTTTTGTTAAAAAATTACAATGTGGTTTGGACAGTCAGCTTGCTTGTTGGTTGTTATTGAAACGTTTGACAGGAAACGAAACAATTAAGAATCTCTTCTGTTTGGATTTTAAAAGTCTTAAAGTCTTTATTTATGACTAGACAAAAGTCACAGAGTGGTTTTCTCCATTTCAAGGAGAAATAGATGTATTAACTACATTTAGTAGACAACTAAAAGCAGAAAGAGATACCGCATTTCCTTAAATTGCAGAATTACCAAAGTATCGAAAAAGTACCGAGCGAGTTTTCTGAAGTATCGCTCGATGCCGATACCATGCAAGTATCGAGAGTTTCGAAAGTATCGAGGACCCATCCCTAGTTTTAATTATTAAGTGCCAGTATGGTACTTTATGAGATTGTGTGGGGGACGAAAAAATGTCTGTCCGTCTGTCTGTCTGTCTGTCCGTCCGTCCGTCTGTCTGTGCGTGCGTCTGTACGCACCATAACTCAAGTACGCTTTTTCGGATTTTCATGAAACTTGGTATAAACATTCATAATGTCGATGGGAAGAACCCTATTGATATTGAACCAAATCGGTTCACCGGTACCGGAGTAATGCCCAATTTAGTGCCTATTTTAATAGATTATGGCGCCTTTCTCATAGAAAGGCGCCATCACTCAAATACGCTGTAACGGATTTCCATGAAACTTGGTATACCCATTTATGACGTCCATGAGAAGTGCCCTATTGAATTTGAACCTAATCTGTTGACCGGTACCGGAGTAAAACCCAATTTAGTGAATATTTTAAAGACGCGGTAACTCAAATACGCTTTACCGGATTTTTATGAAACTTGGTATACACATTTACAATGTCCGTGGGAAGACGTCCATTCATAATGGATAAAATCGGTTGATCTGTTTCGGAGTAATGCTCAATTTAGTGCCTATTTTATGGAAATATACGTATTCGAAATAATTTATAAAAAAAATGAAAATCAGTTATCTTGACAACATAGCATATTGTTTTACTGTGATCTTATAAGGCCTTGGAAATTAAAATACAGGTAGCTTTGACAAAAAACACTATTGATTTATATGCGCTTATCCAACTAGACCGTTAAAAGGACCCAGGTGGCCGAGATGGTAGACCTTTCTTCTTCCGTAAGCCCTGCTTAATGAATAAATCTGGAGCTTAACTTGGAAATCAATTTAAAAAAAAAAAAAAAAATTCTGCATATCATAATTTCAGTCATAACTGATTAAACAAAAACATACTGGCACTTTTTTACATCAGTTTACCTGATTTTATTTTGCTCTTAATTTTGAATTGTTGAAGTCATTATCGCGTGCACCTGCTAGAAGCCTACAGTATAACTGCAATACTGACTCTTATCTGACGATGATTAATGTCTCTGTTTACAATGCACACACACACACACTATTCACTGCCAGCAGAACCAACATGAAGTCTTCCTATCTCTATTTCCAAAGAGAAATTTGTACTTTCACTTAACTTCTCTCCTCTTTTTCTCCATTCCTCTTCAAATTATAATCGACTACACGGGAAATCTGTCGAATAGCACTTTTTGGAAGCGTTTAACCCTAAAAGTGGAAGCTCTGCCATGTTGACTGATAGAGCAGCATCGACTGGAAGAGGAACTGGATTAGTGGAGAATTGTTATGGTTCTGTCATCACGGTAATAGTTCTTGAAAGCAAATGATGACAATATTTTATATGCCGATACAATTCTTTTCTAGTACAATGATGCTGTCCGGTATTGGGACCAAGTGCGAGGTTAAAATCAATGTAATCAATTATAGCCTAATGGAATTTTTCTCGAAAAATATCTAATATATAAAATAGAATGTGTGTGTGTGTATGTGGATATGTGGGTATGTATGTTCCTTATACAAATCTACATTTCTTTACCAATTTACACGAAATTTTGCACACATACCCTGTTAAGCCCGGGAAGTAACGCGGTCAACATTAAAATTAAAACAAATCAGTCCTTTCCTTGAAAATTATAATTTCTGTGAATATTATACTGAAAAAAATGAAATGCTGTTCAGTTCACATGACAACAGTGTATTGTTTACACAATTCACATTGGGCTTTGGCGACTATATAATGCTGGACTTTAACGAATTATGATTTCATCGACGTATACATTGGCGAAAATAATTACTGAAAATGAAATCCACGAAAATAAAGCACAGTGTGATGTAGTCACATAACTTTCTCTACCCTCGACATAAGAAATATTTTCTCACTTCACATTTTGATGTAGAAGAAGAGGTTGTATTGCAGGGACAACTTAAGTGTGTGAGTATGCTATATCAGAAGTCTGTAAATAATCCTTTCCGCTGATACGTTATCCATAGCTGTAGGCTTTGTATTAGTTGAGATTTATCATAGGCCCTAAGCATGGGATGGAACATTTTGAGTCCTATGCTCGCAGTATATTATGTCCTGGGTTTTAGGGAAGGAAAGTATAAAAGTGATACTGCATTTCTCTTTAATTTCAGCCCCGAAACGGTTCTATGGTAACATGAGAATGAGAAATAAAATTTTCCGTCAAGTCAATACAATCTTATTTAATTTATGTTTCTTCTTATTTAAACCCCTCCAAAGCATGATGTGTAGAAGCAACGGAATGCAGCTTTCGACATCCTCTATGAGCCATAAAAAGCTGTATCTAGCATTTTCTGATGGAACAGTTTGAGTGTGATAAATCTTTTCCTTCATTTCAAGTTCTACATACATAAAGTCCTCCATAAGTCAATTTCAAATTAAAAAATACAAAGCCCGGGCGACGCCGGGCCTTTTCAGCTAGTATATTATATTATTGCCTACTATAATTTTAACAACGTAGAAGAAATTTCTTCATATTACATTGAGACCAGGCCTGTCGAGTGTAGCGAAGAGAGGTCACGAAGGGAGGGGAAGCAGGGGATTGACTTCACACCTTGGGAGTACTGGTAGATAGGCCTGATGTAGATGGTCAACGATCACTGAAAATATTAACCGCCGAGCTAACTTAACAGACGA
The DNA here is from genome assembly GCA_964059195.1 of Ectobius pallidus. Classification (NCBI taxonomy): domain Eukaryota; kingdom Metazoa; phylum Arthropoda; class Insecta; order Blattodea; family Ectobiidae; genus Ectobius; species Ectobius pallidus. Next base: position 213,549,805 of record CAXKWD010000002.1, read on the forward strand.
TGTCAACTTAAAAGGAAATTCAAAGATATTCGACCAAGTAGTCTCTTTGGTATAAACGCAATCTTGTATTGTTCAATATTGGGGCAATCTCGCGTATATTGTTGTTTAGAAAGATTCTGAGAATTTTTCTGCTAAAAACGAAAAGTCCTTTTTTAATCTCAGTAGGTCTACTGCTTGTTGTTGACAGGAACTTTGCAATCTTCTGCAAGAGTGAACCAATTACTTCTTCCTGTGGTAATCGCCAATTATTATTTTTAAAGTCTCTCTCTCTCTCTCTCTCTCTCTCTCTCTCTCTCTCTCTCTCTCTCTCTCTCTCTCTCTCTCTCTCTCTCTCGAGTTAAGGGACCTGTCGGAAGAAGGATTATGTCTGCATCACAGACATACTTTTTGACCTCATAATTACATGGAGTGATCTGCGCAATGCCGGGGCCACCTCTGAGAAAACACACAGAACGAGACACACTCATGCCGAACAAGGCTCGGAGGTGATGAAGGTGATAATGAGGCCAGATGATATCCGGGGTCCACAAGGACCTAAGTCATCCAACATTCCCTCACAGGTGAGACAAAACCTTAACTAGGTAACTTGTCCTGACGTGGAATCGGACCCGGACCCTCTCCGTCACAATTACATTATTATTATTGTTATTATTATTATTATTATTATTTTTATTAATATTGTCCACCGCTGTGGCTCAGGGGATGCGTTCGATCCTCTCACGCAGCGGGCCCGGGTTCGATTCCTGGTCGGGACAAGTTACCTGGGTGAGGTTTTTTCCGGGGTTTTTCCTCACCTATGAGACAAATGTCGGGTAACTTTAGCCCCTTGTGGTCCCCGGATATCATCTGGCCGTCATTATCATCTTCATCCTCATCCTCGCCTTGTTCTGAGTGAGTGTGTGTGTGAATGGTGTGTCTCGTCCTATGTGTTCGTGTTGTCTCGGAGGTGGCCCCGGCATTGGGCTGATCACTCATCCGGGGAGGCCCTCCATGTCCTTGTCTGGTCAAAAAAGTATGTCTGTGATCCAAAGAAGATAATCACTCTCCCAACAGGTCGCGGCCCTGTAAAGCCCGGGCGGCTTGGGTCGCTTAAATCCTAAAAGGGAGAGGTAAAACTCAGAAAAAGAAAGAAAGATTAATAATATTAATATAGTAATCATTAAAATAGAGAAGAGCATAATTTAGCTCAGATGACAAATAGTGTAGTTAGTCGCACACTTCAAGCACATCAGCTGAGGAAAGTCTGATGCTCGGCTGCAAACATAACTAAACTCTGACCATTCTAAGAAAGAAACCTGAAGTAAACAAAAACCAGTATGCCTGCCTTACTTTAGCACATTACTCGTACGATTTAAGAGTGAGACAGATTTCTTTCTTAGAACGGTCGGACTATAGACTGACATGCTACACGTGGTGACCAGAAAAAAACATAAAATCTTATCCACACAGAGACCCAAAAGTCTTTTGCTAAAAAATTAAGTGACCCTTAAAAGTCGGTGAGATGTTTTGCTAATAGGCGACGGGCTAACCTAAAATATTGAATTTTATTTATTATGAGTTGACTAAACTAAACCAAACTCCGTGGCGCTACATCCCTGAAGGGACAGAGCCTACCACCCGACCGCTGCGTGGTCTACCATAGGCAGTTGGCAGGATTTGGGGGCATGTGGTCAGCATGCCGACGCTTACGGCCGTTAATGGTGGTTTCCATGACCGGAGCCGCTACTTCTCTATCAAATAGCTCCACAATTTGAATCCTCCCTACCATAGAAAAAGCCGAGGAGGTACCGGGAATCGAACCCGGGCCGACGGATCTGTAGTCAGCGACACTAACCACAAGACCACGCCGGCGGATTATGAGTTGAAGACCTATCAATTTCGTAAAATGGACCTACAAAAAGACCTAAAAATATTCTAAAAGGACCTAATAACTGGAAAAAAGAACGTGAAAATATGTTGCAAATTAGTTGATTCTTTTTAATAATTTTTGTAGAATGGAGACGAGTTGAAATATTCACTACCCCTTTTCCCCAACAGCTGCGATGCCCTTTTCTCTGCTCTCACGTGATCTCGTGCCCAACATGCACAATACCTTCACAAGTTCTTCACAAACTCAAGTGGACTCTTTCAAACCAGTCCCTATTTTCTCACGACGCGTCACAGAATCGCTCTTGTCTGTTCGATTTGAGAAAAGAGTACAGGTGGTAAAAATGTAGTCGAAAGAAGGTGAAGTTTCAAAAAAGGTCCAATAAGCAAAGAACGCCGATAAAGGCAGAAATGGACAAAAAAAAAAAAACAATTTTCTGGCCTGCAATGATATAAAATGACCACGGATTATGTTGAGCCTTGTGGGAGGAAACTCGAAAAGAAAAAAATCTTCAACTTCCGAGCCCTAAATGCTGAGCTCACAGATCTAAGCAAATTCAATTATAGCAGAGGAAATAATGAAACATAAAATCAGGTAAACTGATGTAATGAAGTGCCAGAAAACTTTTGTTTAATCAGTGATAATTGCAATTATGATATGCAGAAAATAAGTTATGTTTATAATTGATTTCCGAGTTAAGCTCCAGATCGAATCATTAACCAGGGCTTACGGAAGAGCAAAGGTCTGGTTTGATAAGCATATGTGAAGGAATATGTGGGTAGAGTTATTTGTCAAAGCTAACTGTATTGCAACTTCCAAAGCCGTATATGAACACTGTAAAACAATCTGTTGTCATGAGAACTGATTTGCATTTGATAAATTCTTTCTAATACATTACCATAAAATACGCAGTAATTGGGCATTACTCCGGTACCGGTTAACCGATTTGGCCCAATATCAATGGGCTTCTTCCCATTGACGTTATAAATGCGTATACCAAGTTTCATGGAAATCCAACAACCCTTATTTGAGTTACAGTGAGTATACAGACACACGGACGGAGAAAAATAAAATTGACAATTAAACAGAGATAATCAAAAATAAGAAGAAAAACAGACCTCTTCGGAAGGGACAGCGGTAACCATTATTGAACATTTTATTGAAATTTATTTATAGAGTACAAATTGGTTGTGAACTGTTGTTAAAGAATCCCGCAACAATCGAAACTCACGAGATATCGATCTTTTCATTTGGGCCCATAGAATCAATAATTAGTACATCATTGTAGCGAATGTTTTTGTCTTCCAGGTTTCCATGATTAATTACGATTGCGGTATTTTGACCAAAGGTACCGTAATCATTAGTATTTTAATTAGAGGCTGGAACGAAGGGCTTTTCAGCATTCAGCTGAAAGCCAATGCGTGTTCAACAATGATTGCTAATTTCAGTCACATCTGCAGCAGATTGCTTACTTCGTGACAACAAAGCAATATCATCTGCAAAACCTAGAACAGATCGATTAGCGAAATTCTCGTGTAAATTATAGCCAACCGAGGAAGTCAATTCATTATGACTAAGTTCTACGAAAAGGAAGTTGATGGGCAAATTAAAAAAAAGAGGAGATAAAGTTGATCCTTGAGGAACTCCATTGGATATCTTGATTCCTTCATTCGGATTACAGGATTTAATTAAATCTGTACATAATCTATTATTAAGAGCGATGTCCGAAGACCCGAAGCATTTTGATTGGCTCTAGAGGACAGCCAATCAGCGGCCGAGTCGCCACAAACATTAGTATTCGTAACTAAGGTAAACAAGACGAGCTGAAATGTGTCAGTTTCTGTCAGTAGAAATAGCAACGAATTTACTTATTAAAGAGCATGCTTTCATTTCCAGAAGTTCTATCCAGCTGGTACTTGACATAAACTTTATTAAGTGTCATTATGGTAGTTTGATTGTGTGCGGGACGGAAAAATGTCTGTCCGTCCGTGTGTCTTTACGCGCGATAACTCAAATACGCATTATCGGATTTTCATAAAACTTGGTATTCGCTTTTATAACGTTCATGGGAAAGAAGCCTATTGATAATGGACCAAATCGGTTTACCGGTACAGGAGTAAATCCCATTTAGTGCTTATTTTGTGGCAATATATTAGAAAGAATTTAACGAATGCAAATCAGTTATCATGACAACATATTGTTTTACAGTGTTCATATACGGCTTTGGGAGTTGCAACACAGTTAGCTATAACAAATAACACTACACACATATTCCTTCACATATGTTTATCAGCCTAGACCGATAAACTGAGTGAGGTGGCCGAGATGGGAACGTCTCGGACTCGCATTCTGGAGGTCGCTGGTTCAAATCACGTAGCCGGCTAATTTTACATTCTTTTTTGTTGTTGTATTTTTATGTGAGTGTACGATTGTCAAAATATCACAGATCTGCATAGTTTTGCTGATGCTGGACGATTTTAATGTAGTTAAAAAAAACTAGGCCCTTGTTCTTCCGCAAGACTTGCTGAATCAATCTGGAGCATAGCTGTGAAATGAATTTAAAAAAAAACTGCTTATAACTGTAATTATAATGGATTTAATGAAAGCATTCTGGCACTTTGTTACATCAGTTTACCTGATTTTATTATTTTTCCACATGACAGCAGATAAACATTACTTAACACTTATTATAATGCGCTACAATAATATTTCATAGCCCACTCTATCCCAAACATAACCTATCGAATTGTTGATTTAATTGATTCCCGATAAACTATGGAAGAGTGTATCTAGGAGGCCATGGCAAAGAACAGTTGACTGATACAAGTCTCCTGTGTAAATTATAATTGTGTTTTGTTTCCAGAGGGTTTCGTTTTTGTTTTCTCTCAAGAGGCAGATTGTTGTAGCTATCAAATATAAGAGCTTCTGGGAAAAAATAAATGTAAGTCGCACCTTGGATGAATGTTCCCGCCCTCTCGATGCACTTTCTTTTATACTACGATCTAGCGAATTCTTCTGTCCTCATATTACATAGAAACTCGTGATTGGACGTTGGTGGTGTGACGTCATACCGCTAAACAAAAGGTGACAGGCTGACTACCTTCTGGAAGATATAATATGCCACATTTTCGAAACCTACAAACAGTGTATCGTATATTATTCGAAAATGCAAGGGCGCTTCGCTTCGGCTACCGCCTCCGCTTCGCGCACTTAACTATGTGGTTAGTGTTATGCATTATTTAGACTATGTGCAGATGTGATTTTGGTCTGATCGGGAGTGCCGAGTGAGTTAGCGGGTTGTCATTTTGGTGCAAGGGTTGGTAGCTGGTATTTTGGTACGATCGGGAGTTTGGAGAGAAGGAACGGTCGGGAGTGCCGAGATAACAAGCGTGTGGTCGCCATAGCAACGCATTGTTCGGAGCATAAGGGGCGACTTACTCTTATCTTTCGCCGAGTTTCTTTGTGAAATCCCAAATTTCGGGGCTCAGTCGGGATTTAAAAATAAAGAAGGAACAAGAACTTAACGAAAAAGCGACGACGGTAGGAAGCAATAAGAGCAGGGGAAGCAGGCCTACGTAAGTAGAGGTAAATAGTATATTGCGACACAAGGGCGGAAAGGCACGTTTACGGCCCGTGTGTTGCATGCTATTGTTTGCACGACGGTTACTTATATCAATTTAATTATATTAATTGTGATATTACCTGAAAATATTATGTAAATACAGACTTGAAGAATGGTGCTTATTTCAGAAAGGGATTCGCATTTGTTATTGTTTATGGCAACCGAATATTTATAAAGCGGGGAGGCCTTGGTCATTTCTGCTCGCAAATAAGCATTTGCGGGCGGTAAAGTAACTTTCCGCCCGTCGCCCCTAGCAACAAGATTGCGTGTGGTAATGTCAAGTTACGAGCCATGTAAACAACTGTCGTAAGTAACACTTACTAGCTAAGGAGTGCAAAAAATAAATTGCGATCGAAGTAAACGGGAAGGAAAATGCCAAGACAAATTCAGAAAATAAACAAAAATACTTCTACTGCATCTTTGATTGCAATTAAAATAAATTCATTCACTGCAGTGAAAGTGATCAACAGAACGTAAAAGCCACGTGTTTAAAGGATTCCAATCTCGGAAGTTTCCGCTGAATACGACGATAAGAATAAAATACGTCCGTGATGGTAATGTGACTGCAGCACGCAACATTAGGAATCTAGCACGAATTCCTAGTTATCTTTAAATTAAACGTGGTAGATTCTGAGGTACGGCCATAGACTTCAAAGTATTTTCAATGTGTTGGTGACCAATTCTCTCGACTACAACACAAGACACACGAAGCAAAAGTTGCACAAAATCTTTATGCCACTCCACTGATACCAAAAACAGGTCGCACCTTCGGTTGATGGTATCCCGCCACCCAAAATGGTGCACTTTCTTTTCTACCACGATCTAGCGAATTCTTCTGTCCTCGTATTATGAAGAAACTCGTGATTGGACGTAGGAGGTGTGACGTCATACCGCTAGACGACCGGCGACAGGCTGACAAACCTCTCGGGAGATATGAGGTGGGTACAGGGCACTTGCGACAATATACAAGGACAGTTGGTCACCCTGCTTCGCTCAGAAACAAAATACCCTGTATTGTGAATATCGAGTGGGCGCTTAAGGGGCGACGCCAAAAGGGATGTCGCCAAAATTGAAAATGTTAAAATTCATTGCACCTTTTTAAATGATAAATTATGGTGACGCAAAAATAGTCATACATGGTGCCTGAAAAGCGTTGTCCACTATCTCATTATCTTAGCAGCCATGTACGAGAAAATCAATAGTCTCTATCTGCGCATGTGCAGACAAGACAGCAGGACGGCTGGAAGCCTGTCAAAATGGCTGCACGGTAATAAATAAAATTGGGGTACGCCGTAGCGTATTGGTTGAGGCACTGCGCTACAAACCGAAAGGTCGTGGGCTCGATCCCCGTTGGGGTCATTGGAGTTTTTCAATTGTCCTAAACCTTCTGGTGGCACTAGGGCCCTGGGATCGACTCAACCTCTAACAGAAATGAGTACCAGGAGCAAACCTGGGGGTAAAGGCGGCTGGTGCATAAGGCTGAGACCTTACCACCTTCAATCCCAATTGTCTAAAAATCTGGGAGCCTCAACCTCCTGGGACCCTCTGGACCTTCATGGCCTATAATAGGGAACACTTTACTTTTACATAATATAAATTAGGGGGCGGATTTCTATGACATGCCATATTTTTCTCCTTTGCATTATTTCAGGTTTCCGGCTAGTTTAAACCAGATTCCAAGCATCCTGGTGAAAACGGAACTGCTTTTATTGTGCATATAACTGCGCATTTAGGAAATTTTCAACTATTGTAGCATATTTGGTATGAATATACATATTTAGGTCATATTTGCGGCATATTTGTGTGCATATTAAAGAAATTTTGAAGTTTCATATCATATTTTGTAAATTTTGCATTGTAATAATAGTTTTTTAGAATTTACAGATATTTTAAATAATTAACATTATATTTTAATAAAATGAATTGTAATGAAACTTAAAAAATATATACACATTGTGTAAGGGGTCAAATCATAATTTTAAATTTTATTGGTCATATTTTAATGTTTTTAGGTCATAAATGCATGCATATATCCTATTTTTAGGTCATAGAAATCCGCCCCTAATAATTATTATTTGACAAATATTAACGGCTGTCTATCATACACATGGTAAAATGATTTTATTCTGCGAGTGGTTGCGAAAGCTGGACATGGAATTTCAGTATGTTTGTAAGCGCGTGTTCCATGCTCGAGATAGCATCTGTGTGACGTCATAGCGTAACAAATTACTTACATTACGTGTCGTGGGAAAGGGGAATACTAAAATAAAGGATAACAATACATTTCTGTTTGCATGATCCGACATTTGTGTACCACTATGTTGTCCTTGCATTCACTGGGCAATGAGTTTAGTAACTTCAGCGCATGTCAGAAATGCACGTGGCTTCAACCGCAGTACACATCGTCCTCACTTACTTACTTACTTACTTACTCAGTGGCAATAGAAATTCCTAAACAAGCTAAAGGAAGTATAAGATTTAATTTTTCAGAACTCAATGAAAGATCCATATCGGTCCCAAATTTCCACTGATACAAATCCAATAAAAAGAAGTGTTTAAAACTATATTTCAAGTCAGTGGGGCACAACGTTTCAACTCTCCCCTGGAGTCTTCCTCAGGTGACTTGAAGATTGAGTTTCGTCATGGTAACCATCAATAAAAACACTGTTTCTCAAATGTCTTTCTTTCCAGTTCTTTGGAATGTCAAACATTCCTTCCACCAGCAGAATGCATAGAGGAAGGAATGTTTGACATTCCAAAGAACTGGAAAGAAAGACATTTGAGAAACAGTGTTTTTATTGATGGTTACCATGACGAAACTCAATCTTCAAGTCACCTGAGGAAGACTCCACGGGAGAGTTGAAACGTTGTGTAGTGATTTTAACTTTTATCCACTGACTTGAAATATATTTTTAAACACTTCTTTTTATTGGATTTAATTTTTCGTCTTATACCCTCAAAAAATATAATAAGATGCCATAAATATATAGAGTGATGTGGACAACCTTTTACAAAGAAGACAAATATTTGTAAGCTTGCTATTTTATTGTGTAATATTTAAGTGGAAAAACTGTTGACATATTCTAATGGTCAGTGAATTTTTTTTATGGTCTATGTTACTTCAATTAATTCGATTAAAACTGTTAGAGAAAACTTATTAAAATGATAAGAAGCAGTTCTTACATATACAAAAAATGATAAAAATTGATTATAAGATTATATATACATGAAAACACATATCACTTATATACAAATAAAAGTTGTCCTATAATAGTAGAATAAAATGTTTTGCAAGCAGTGTACTTGCGCGTTGTCTATATTAAAAGTAACACATTTATGTTTATATACAATTAAAAGTATATGTATATGTAAAAATTGCTTCGAAATCTACCTTAGCCTGTAGGCTTGCCTAAAGGTATTTTTTTTTAAATTCTGAGCCAGTATCTCACAATTGTATAATAATTTCTCTTCTACTATTACATTTACCAAGTTAGAACATTGCTGTTATCTTTGGCGCTGAATTGGGAAGTGGTTTGTTTACAATGTTTATCTATTTGCTCATAACTGTTATTATAAAGTCCCCATGTGATATTCAGGGAGCTGCTTTTATTTGCCTACTTGGTGTTTTCGTTAGACACATGTTTATTCCATTTCCCTCCGAATCTAATATTACACCTAAGTAATTTATTTAATTCACACATTCCAAAGCTAATCCATTCAAATGCCATTTTCTTAGCTTATCTTAGTTTTCTTAACATTCATTACAATATTCTTTAATAGCGTTTAATTATTTCTGTAGCCCAGTTTACTGTAATCAAATCATCTGCATATTTATTTACAATACTTACTCGCTTCGCTCGTTGGGCCCTCCGCCCCCGATTAAAGAATATAAATTTATTATTATGAACCAGAGACTTCAGAATGCGAGTCCAAGATGTTACTATCTCAACCACCCCGTTAGGTTTACGGAGATAATAATTTCTAAACTTTCAGAGCCCTACGTGAACACTGTTTGATAATAACGTTGCCATGGAAACCGAGCCCTTTTTCGGGGGTTTTTAGGGCTAAAAATTGAACTTTTTTGGAATTTTCCTCTCGTTTACAACCTGAAAGTTATACGTGTAGCAAATTTCAAGTTTCTAGCTCATCTGAAAGTGGGCAAAGATTAATGTCAGTGAGCCGAGCCCTTTTTCGGGAGTTTTTAGGGCTAAAAATTTTAAAAATAAACTTTTGGAATTTTCCTGTGGTTTACAGCTAAAAAGCTATATGTGTACCAAATTTCAAGTTTCTAGCTCATCTGGAAGTGGACAAACATTAATGTCGGTGAGCCGAGCCCTTTTTCGGGAGTTTTTAGGGCTAAAAATAAAAAAAAATAAACTTTTTGTAATTTTCCTGTGGTTTACAGCCTAAAAGCTATATGTGTATCAATTTTCAAGTATCTAGCTCATCTGGAAGTGGGCAAACATTAATGTCAGTGAGCCGAGCCGAGCCCTTTTTCTGGGGTTTTTAGGGCTAAAAATTAAAAAAATAAACACTTTTTGGAATTTTCCTGTGGTTTTCAGCTTAAAATCTATATGTGTACCAAATTTCAAGTTTCTAGCTTATCTGGAAGTGGGCAAATATTAATGTCAGTGAGTGAGTCAGTCAGCCATGTGGCTTTATATTATAGTGATTACTGGTGTATGTATCATGTATCACTTCTGCTGATATACAAATAAGTAGAATAAGTGAGTGCCCAACTCAATACATTGATTAAATGTTTCTGTCACTTGCGTTGCTCAACACGTCACGCAAATTTCTACTCATATGTTTCTTTGCTAGTTTATTCCATAATGCCAACTTATTCACTGTGTCAAAAACATTTTTCAGATCTGTGAATGCACAGTAAATTATACCTTTTTCGACACTGTGTATTAACTGTCGTACATACAGTAGTATATAAATATTATCATTTGTCCTATAATTTCGGCTAAAATACCGAAATAAATTTTGCTTAAACACTGAACGTAATACGATTCCACGATAGCTATTTATGTCATCAACATTACCTTCACCCTTATAAACAGGACGTATAATTGCTGTTTTGCACGTCTTAGGCACTACACCTGTCTACATCTGTGTTAAAATAACTTATTAAAGTCTGCAGGTTTCTCTCCTTTTTACAAAAAGCTTTCCAATATTCTCCTTTTATACCATCTATTCCAACAGCTTTACCTTTTTTTAACTTCTTAACCTGTTTTCCCAATTCTTCGCCTGTTACTTCGGCATCCAAAATATGTACATTTTGCATTTCGTGGGAATTGGGTACAGGTATTTTTTCCCGTAATGCGAGATCCGAAGGCGAGATAATCGATCATTACTGACGGTCGCGTTGCGTGCAGTTAATACCAACACATTTCGTCACGGAAACAGGTGGTTTATAAAAAAACAAATCCACACAGGTGCGTTAAAATGTAAGTGATAAAATAAAACGATAAAAGTACGGGGATAGACACTTGTGATTCCTGAAATCCCAAGCATTCTTACACTAGATTGGTCGCTGATTCATGAACTAAATAGTGACTAACATTGTCAAGAAGGAATAGCTCGTTCCTCGCCATATAGCTCCACTTGTACGTAACAGGAGCTCATGCCTGTCCGAGTGGCGTAATAAAATAAAATCAGGTAAACTGATGTAATACAGTGCCAGAATGCTTTTGTTTTATCAGTGATTACTTAAAAGGCCCGGCGTCGCCCGGGTTTTTTATTTTGTAATTGGAAATTAACTTATGAAGGACTTTAGATTTATAAATTCTAGGTCCTTATGTAGGTATTTATAATTTGAAGTAGGAAGAACGACTTATCACACTCAAACTATTCCCTAAGCAAATGCTTGATATAGCTTTTATGGCTATATGTAGAATTTTGCATCCCATCGCTTGTACAGTACAAAGCAAGCCCGGTAGGGGTTCTAATAAGAAGGAACAGAAATTCCGGTAACCTAAAATCGTATTATCGTGGCTGAAAATTTTGTTTCTCACTCTCATGTTACCATAAAACTGTTTTGGGAATGAAATTAAACAGAAATACAATATCACTTTCATACATCTCTTCCCAAAACATATTGCCTTACCTCGTATTGTTTTCTCTATTTCCAGGCTAGAGGAAATTATGTGACTGCATTATTTTCGTGGATTTCATTCTGTGATATAATTATATATACATTACCATACCTCGTATTGTTTTCTCTATGTCCAGGGTAAAGAAAGTTATGTGACTGCATTATTTTCGTGGATATTGATAGTTCTCTCATTTGTCAAATTTATTCTACTTTCATTTTTTTTCCAAACCCATCTGAGACAAACTGGCAACAATATGTTTTAATGTCAAATGTGATTTGGACTGGATAATTCTGTGTAAAAAGGGATTAAGTATTCTCAAAAAACATTTGATTTTTGACATTTAAAATCAAAATTTTTCAAAATCCTTTCTGTGAGCACCTACATAATGAAACGGAGGTACTGTCAAAATTCCAAGTCTCTACCTGTTATAGTTTAGGCTCTACGTTGATTCCTGTCAGTCAGTCAGTCAGCCAGTCAGTCAGTCATTCATTCATTCAGTCAGTCAGGACAAAGCCGTAATTTCAATTATGATATGCAGAGAATAAGTTATTTTTGTAATCTATCTCAGAGTTAAGACCCAGATCGATTCATTAGGCAAGGCTTATGGAAGAGAAAAGGTGTAAAGTTTAATACATAACCTTGGTTCAAACTCATATACACTGATATGAGAAATTCTTAAAATATGTCAACATTTCACAATATGTACTGGCAAATAACTCCGCTAAATGTATGTATGCCTAATTATTTCACAGTAATATACCTTGTGTATATAACAGTAGTAGTACTCATTTCAACGCGGCATTGTAGTATAGTCACGATTTCCCATTTTAAAAGTATGTGACTTTTAATTGGCAGTTACTCCGGTACCGGTCAACCGATTTGGTTCAATGCCAATAGGCTTCTTCCCATGGACGATATAATTGCGTAGGCTACACCAAGTGTCATGAAAATCCGATAAAGATTGTTAGCTCAAGAGCCTATAAGTTATATGTTTCAAATTTGCCTCTGTGTTAATTGGCGCAATCCGCCATTCATTCCCGCGTGTTTTGTCATTTCCTGTGTGGGCACCTGCTTACGGCTTCCCCACGCCAGTTAGTTGTGAAGATGCAGTAGCCTGCACTAGCCGTCTGGCTCCCGTGAGAAGGACAATATCCAGTTTGTAGGCTTTATTACTCATCTTCTATCCACACCTTTTCGCTCCTAAGCATTAGGCAGCGCGCGTGTGAGATTCCGGGATTCATATCGTATGTTTTGTGTAAAGTACATACGTTCCCATTGTGTTAATTGGCCTAGCAACCACGTGTGTTCGTAACAAAGAAACTTGGTACTAGCGCATCTAGAAGCTATTTGGCGGGAGTGGTGTTGCTCCTAGCATCAGTAACTGTATCTAACTACATTTATTGTTATCCTGTGTTAAGTGTTTATATAATTTCCCACTATTCAGAGTTCAGGCTTCCTGAATATATATTATTGCAACAAATCAAAATCTAAATCTCTGATTCAGCGTCCTACAGTCCATTCTCTTTCCTTGTTTAGTTTTAAGTGGTTTAAATAACCTGGTCCTCCGAAAAACCTACTAGTTACCCCACAAAAGATTATTTGAATTATCGGGCGTACAGATACACGGACAGACACACACTGGCACTTAATCAAGTGCTAGCACATCATAAAAATTATGGAGGTTCTTGTCCCTTTTGTACAAATTAATAATTATCCATTTCCTTCATTTTATCCACTACAAATACTATTATTCGTAATGCTACTATTATCGCGTACCTAATAATCGTTTGCAATATTCAAAATAACATAAATAAGTATTTTGGCAATAAAAATATATGTATACACCGGCAGGTATGTTTCTGACAAAGCAGAAACGTTATCCAACACTATATGTAGTTTCACTCAAAACGTTGTTTACATAATTCATTTGTGTCTATTCATTCAACGCCTTATAGCGAAGCATTTTTAAATATTATTTCATCATTTGCCATTCGTATAACTGCAAGAGAGATATAAATACAGTAGTTCACAATTTAATGTAAGTTACGCAGATTTTGCTGGTATGTTCAACTGTTTGAAACAAATTGTTGCCAACCAAAAGAGCCTGAATTCCGCAACAATACAAAATTACCAAAAACTCGGTCGATTGCTATTCTAAGCACAAGGGAACTGAAATTATTTGGATTCTAAATAACAAAAAACGTCGTACGATGTTCGACCGTTATAAGAACTTAACAGCTCACTCGCTAGCTCTAGTTTTCTTATGTTCGTGTTTGCCTGTTAAGTTCTATAGAACGTTTTAATATAGTAAATAACTATTAAAAATGGATTAATTTGTTTAAATGTCGGCCGCGGTGGTCTAGAGGTAGCGTGCCCGCCTCTAGATTCGCAGGGTGCGGGATCAAACCCGGCCGCGGTCGATGGATTTTTCAGGACGTAAAAATCCTGGGCACGGAGTCCTCCGGGAGGGACTTTAAGCTGGGGGTCCCGTGTCGTAGATTTACGGCACGTAAAAGAACTCCAAGCCTAAATTAGAGCCTCTGGACAAAATTTCTCGGCCCTTTCACGTCCAAGAAATACTTAGTTTCCAGAGGGGGGTTGCGAGGCGATGGGCTTACCACCTGTCCCTCTACCCTCTCTCGGAAAATAAGCATATCAAAATTAGTATAGGTAATGAAACCTCCATTGGAGGCCCCTTCGCCCCACCTGGGGATCATAGGGTACCAGATACAGATACAGAATTTGTTTAAATAAATAAATGTTTCCTGAAATTCGTCTTATAACTGGGGATGCGTTTATTTTCGCGATTCAGAAGCGGGGGTTTTGGAGGCAGTAAAATAAAATTCTGCGAATATTTGCGGAATGAAGAAAAGTTTGGGAATTTCACGGAACTCTGCACATTTGTGCTCAAGTAGATCGGAATGTCCAGGTTATGTCAAGTTTATATGCAATAAAACTTAGATGCTAATAACTCCTTCGTTACCAGCATGTAACTTCTTGTAATACGAGCTTTATTTTCGCTGTTATGAATTGGACTAAGGTCATGACATTTAAGCAATTGTCCAACTGTCAGCGCTTGGGCCTTATGTGGCTCTGGCCCTCCACTGCTTTTACTATTGTGGTGTTGTTCATCAGGGGTGCCTAACAGGGCCGTGGAAAGCAAGCAAGGGCCCCAGGGACAAATTTTTCCGAGCCCCCGTCAAATTTTAAATTTACTACCTAACTCGCCCTTTATAATGTATGCAACAAAAAGATTATGTAGTGATATTACATAATTATTAAGTGCCAGAATGGTACCGGTACTTTATGAGATTGCCTGTTAGACAGGAAAATATCTGTCTATCTGTCCATGTGTCTATAAGCGCGATAACTCAAATACGCTTTATCGGATTTTCATAAAACTTTGTATATCATTTGTAACGCCCATGGGACGAAGCCCATTGTTATTGGATTAACTGATGCCGGGCAGGAAACAGAAAAATACATTAAAATGTTCTAAGTAGGAACAATTTTATACCAGTTTAATCTTTTGAAAATTATGATTTTAAATGCCAAACGTTAGTGAGGCTACTATTAAGTCCAAAAGGATTTGTGCTTCTACTTTTCAAAAATAGCAAATTTTCTTCAAGAATAATCCGTTTCAGATTAACTGACAATTCCCTGTCACCGTTATACGACAGGACAATGCAGATAAAGTAAAGACATAAAACATAACTTAAGCTGTTTATTGACTTATAACCAATTTTATTTTAAAGTAAATTTAGAAAGTAAAAAATAAAACCTGGTCGACTGGCCCCTTTTTGCGGCCCGGGCCCCGGGGCTGCAGCCCCGGCTGCCTCTCCCTCTCGACGGGCCTGGTGCCTAATCTTTTTGGACCTGCGCTCTATCATTAATGTACAAAACTTGTAATTTATAAGAGATAAAAAAAAATTGAAACTGCTATACTATTATGTCCTTTCCAGAAAAAAAACACAAAATAGGTTTTGTATTTAATTTAATGAGATATAGGCCTAGGCCTACCGCTCCTCTCAAACTTCGTAGTTATCCCCCTTCCACCGTTTAATCTACATGGGCATGACGTTTCCTCTTTATTAATAAAATCAGCCCTCTGTCTGTAGTAAAAATAAAATCAGGTAAACTGATGTAACAAAGTGCCAGAATGCTTTTGTTTAATCAATGATAATTCCAATTATGATATGGAGAAAATAAGTCATTTTTGTTATCGATTTCTTAGTTAAGCTCCAGATCGATTCATTAAGCAGGGCTTACGGAAGAACAAAGCTCTAGTTTGATAAGCATATGAGAAGGAATATGTGGGTAGTATTATTTGTCAAGCGTGGTCTTGTGGTTAGCGTTGCTGATAGAGAAGTAGCGTCTCCGGTCCAGAAAACAACCATTAACGGCCGTGGGTGTCGGCATGCTGACCACATGCCCCCCAATCCTGCCGTCTGCCTACGGGAGATGATGCAGCGGTCGGGTGGTAGGCCAAGTCCTTCCGGGGATGTAGCGCCACGGAGTTTAGTTTAGTTTATTATTTGTCAAAGCTCACTGTATTGCAACTTCCAAAGCCGTATATGAATACTGTAAAACAATATGTTGTCATGAGGACTGATTCGAATTTGGTAAATTATTTTTTAATATATTACTATAAAATAGGCACCAAACTGGGCATTACTCCGGCACCGTTCACCCGATTTGATCCAATATCAATAGGCTTCTTCCCATGGACGTTATAAATGCGTATACCAAGTTTCATGAAAATCCGATAAAGCGTATTTCAGTTATCGCGCTTTTCTAATATATTACTATAGTATAAAATAGGCACTAATTTGGACATTACTCCGGTGCCGGTCAACCGATTTGGTCCAAAATGAATACGCTTTTGGTTATGGACGTTATAATTGCATAGCCTATACCAAGTTTCATGTCCGCCGGCGTGGTCTTGTGGTTAGCGTCGCTGACTACAGATCCGTCGGCCCGGGTTCGATTCCCGGTACCTCCTCGGATTTTTCTGAGGTAGGGAGGTCTGGTAGGGGTGCACTCAGCCTCGTGATTCCAAATTGAGGAGCTACTTGATAGAGAAGTAGCGGCTCCGGTCATGAAAACCACCAATAACGGCCGTGGGTGTCGGCATGCTGACCACATGCCCCCCAATCCTGCCATCTGCCTACGGGAGATGACGCAGCGGTCGGGTGGTAGGCCAAGTCCCTCCAGGGATGTAGCGCCACGTTTATACCAAGTTTCATGATAAAGCGTATTTGAGTTATCGCACCTTTTGTTATACTTACCATAAAAAAGCACTAAATTAGGCATTATTCCGGTAACGGCCAACCGATTTGGCCCAATATCAATAGACGTCTTACCATGGACGTTATAAATGCGAATACCATGTTTCATGAAAACCCGATAAAGCGTAGTTGAGTTATCGCACGTACAGACACACGGACGGATGGACAGACATTTTCCCGCCCCCCCACAACCTCATAAAGTACCATGGCACTTAATATAAGAAGACAACCTGGACACCTGTCTCCTGTTACGTTTATGAAGTAAGGCTCATAAACTTGAAAATGGAGAGAATATATCCTGGTCAATAAGGGGCCTTGGTTTCCCCTGTCCTCACTTACACCAATGAGAACGCAGCTGTCATTACGTCATGAATGTTGAGTACTCATTAAGAAAACTGAAGAATTATTAGGATGTGCTCATTGAGACATATTAGCCACTGCGTGTAGGCGGACTGAATCCACCAATCACACATGTCTATCGCCAATACACGTCTGTAAACAGGCCTATGGTGCCTGGACTAACCAAGTAGGCTTATTCCATTCTTGACACTGAATAGAGAGACCTTGGATACAAGACAGTCAGATACGGTACTTGTAAAGTTTACGACTTACTTTAGGTGTAAAATTTAACTGGGAATGTATGTTAAATGGTGAAACCTTCATATTAGGATACAAGCAGGTGCCGCAGCACCACGATTAGAAAGAGTCGCCTGGTAAAACCGACCTCAGTTCGAGTTTTTTGCCGAGAAAACCCCTGTATAGTGAGTTTTGTCCAAATCGAACAATTTTTGACCATATTTAGGCCTATATTCACTATCCCTCTTCCGCCTATGTTGAAAATTTCAGATATCTGCTAGCCTTGACATTCTAAACAAATGAATCGACCAGCGTGGGCTTACAAAATTCAAGCGATCGCGATGCTTTTATTTCCAAGGTATGACAAAAATAGGCAAAGCCACTTGCAATTGATTTGACAATTGAAATGTATTACTGAAAAACGATGCTTCGAAAGCGCAAAATTCCCGTTTTCTGCCCGTTTTTCCCCTCATAACTCGCGAACGAAAGCGAAAATTAAAAATCCGACTTCGAAGTGCATTTTCCCACCCTTCAATCCACCTATATTTAAAATTTCATAACTCTGCGTTCTGTAGATTTCGCTGATTTACTAGCAGATCCCCGATAATTAATTGGAAGATTAAACATTAAGAGCAAAATAATTAAAACATTTTTATTAACACTTGCACGCGAAACATTCATAGGCCTAAACTAAATGGTTAATAAATATGAAACAGCTAAAAATCCGTAGAGAATTTTACGATTAGAGAGCGCAGCATGGGAAAAACAACCTCAAATTCGAGTTTCCTGGCCCAGAAAATCCCTCTATAGTGAGTTTCGTACAAATTGAACAATGTTTGTCCATTTATAGGCCTAGTCATTATTCCTATTCTGTGTAGGTTGAAAATTTCAGATGTCTGCGTGCCTTGACATTATAAACAAATGAATATACTAGCGTGGGCTTACAAAATTCAAGCGATCGCGATGCTTTTATTTCCAAGGTATGACAAAAATAGACAAAGCCACCTGCAATTGATTTCACAACTGAAATGTATTACTGAAACCGATGCCTCGAAAGCGCAAATATGCATGTTTTCTGCCCATTTTTCACTCATAACTCGCGAACGAAAGCGAAAATTAAAAATCCGGCTTGAAGTTGCATTTTCCCACCATTCAGTCCACCTACATTTAAAACTTGAGATCTCCGCGTTCAGTAGATTTCGCTGGGCATCGCGGACAGACAGAAGGACAAACACTTATTTTTATTATTATAGAAGAAAGACAGATTTGCGGATTGTATTATTATATGATGGTTGTGACAAACCGCATGTTAGGAAGAATACCGTGTGATCTACAGGATAATTCAAGGAGCAGGTACAATTAACCACACATTCAAATCATTTGAGAACGCCAATTACGTAGATTTCGAAGAAAAATCTACCTATTGCAATCGATACCATGTCATGACTTTCAAAAAATTATTTCATATCTTTACGTTTCATGCCTCCCTAAGTACGAAACCATCGCCTGTTCAAAAAAAGAAATTTTTGATATATATATACCGGTATATATATTTATATTTATATCTATGCACGATAGCGGCCGTAATTTTGAAGATATATGAACCAAATTCTATTATCTTATTTCTAGGCCCAATAGTTCGGACAAGTTCGATAATGAGCAAAATTGACTCAAGGGGGTGGTCGGGGGAGGGGGTTGAAATTTAAAAACATTTATATCTCGGCCCCCATAAAGTATAGAGGGAAACTTTGTTTGAATAAATTAGAGTACTCCCGATGGAGTTCACAGCGACACCAACGATTCGGGGGTTTTGGGGGTACGAGTGGGGGTGGGATGGGGGGATGGAAATTCGAAATTTTTTAAACTACGTCTTGTGGGGTATCGTTGAAAAGCTCTTGATGAGTACTCTACAAATCAATAACTAGTTCCTTGATAGTTCTCATATAAGGCGAGATTTGAATGTTTGAAAAAAAACGCTCTTTCCTGTTTTTTGCCGTTATTATTGCGGGTTTGTCATGCCAAGGCTAAAGAAGAAGAGTGCTACTCAGCGATAATAAATTAAACCAAAAGCACTTCGAAATCTACCTCATCCTGTAGGCTTGCCTAAAGGGATTTTTTTTATTTTCAAACTGATTTCCAACGAGCAGAGGCCATAACTTAGTGTGCATTCAGATGTCCCAGCTTCATTGGAAGTCTCGTTATTCGTTAGGCAAGTTTGTGTAGGAAATGAGTAGCTTAGAGAGTCATGACCAGGGCTCGATCTAGGGTACCCAAGTCGAGCAAGTTAAGGTCGTTTGGATTATTGTTTTGTTTAGGTTGAGATGGAACGTGACCTCAACATGTAAACATTCAGTCACAGTCATAAATAGGGTTCGGATGTTTATGAGCTAAAAATTCGAAAATATGACTGCAAATATGCCCTTTAAAATGACTAAATATGACCCAAAAATCCTAAATATGACCTTATAAAATAACTTTTTTTTTTTTTTTTAATGTTTCAATTTAAAACGTTTAAAGATACTAAATTCCTACATCACATGAATTCAATCAGATAATCACTTTTTAACAATTTTAGTGATTTTCAGTTTCACTTTTAATGAACTTTTATTTTTAAAGAATTTTCTCCTGTTTGTTCGCTTCATCAGCTCCAAATGCTCGTAATATTTTGTAGACCTTGCATGTCCCTATTAAATATGAACAATTGCATTAATTTTAGAATTTAAGTTACCTATTAATTTAGCATAAGCATTAAATTAATTAAATAAATTTCAAATTTAACTCGACTGTGTAGTACATACACTGCATAATTGTGCTCCTTTACCAAATTTATGACTGAAATATGACATTGATTTACAAATATGACTATGACCATAAAATGACCTAAATGACTTTATATGCCAAATAAAAACGGTCCGATTAGGATAACAAGCCTGCAATTCGTGTTTGCGGCGAGGACGGAGATCAGGATAAAAATATATGTTTTAAACATCCCAACCCTAGTCATAAATTCAAGTATTACATTATGTGTTTCACTTTAACGTAATCTACATGTTTTAAAGAAAAGGATATATATATATATATATATATATATTAGGGATGGGTCCTCGATACTTTCGATACCTCGATACTCTCGATACTTGCATGGTATCAAATACTATAGAGACAATACCGGACACTTACTGGTAGAAAAATGGGGGACAGATTTTGCAGCACTCCTGGTGGCACAACCTAGAAACTTGGGGCAAAATTAAAATATTCAAAACATATATAAACTGAAATATGCTATTCTGAGCCATAGGTAGATACCCCTTATACATAACATGCCGAGTCTGGCTATTTCGGCTCTTCTATTAAAAACTGTTTAACATATATGTATCTAGATACTGCAATTGTATTCAGTAGCAGCAGGTTGGGCCGCTAGATGGTGCTCAAAATATTGTCCCCCGATATATCGCAAAGTGTCCTGTATTGTCTCTATAGTATTTGATGGTATCGGCATCGAACGATACTTCAGAAAACTCGCTCGATACTTTTTCGATACTTTTGTTATTCTCCAATTCTGCAATTAAGTGAGAATGCTAGTATTTTTTAACAAAAACTTGTAAGTGGACTGTTTAAACAACTAATTTTAGTTTTAATGTAGAGTTTAAAAATAGAGTTTAGAGTAGAGTTTAAAAATAATTATAGGCTACTGATGATATTAAATTTTGTCTCATGCAGACTTAATTCATTTGGTTGGTATTACACACTTCTCTCAAATTTTAATTTTTAATGTACCTAGTTATTGAAACTGGAAATGTTGAAGGTATCGAGTATCGAGGAAAAAATCATGTATCGGTATCGAGAAAATCTGGTATCGACTCATCCCTAATATATATATACTACGCATATTTTCTACTCTTGCACCACTTTTCTAATCTGATTCAGTGATCGTCATAACAAGATATTAAGGAATCTTTCCTTGGGGTTCATTTCCGATAAAGATTTTTAATCGTATGTTTTTCAAGAAACTCCGTTCAATATTTATTTTTGACCTTGTTGAAAGTGAACTTGGTATGCACCAACATTATACGTAAATGTCGATAACGTTTGATTGATAGCTTCAATGTCTGATTTTGATATTGAAGGCCTGCCTTGAATATGTAATTTAATATTTCTCATCTGACTTTTGCTTTACAATGTTTTTCAAACAATTGATTTCTATCTG
Source organism: Ectobius pallidus (assembly GCA_964059195.1). Lineage (NCBI taxonomy): Eukaryota > Metazoa > Arthropoda > Insecta > Blattodea > Ectobiidae > Ectobius > Ectobius pallidus. Next base: position 213,571,466 of record CAXKWD010000002.1, read on the forward strand.
CGCGTATATATTTTGTAAAATGCAGCGTTGTTTCCTTTCACATCCGAATCCGATACAGAACAAGAGGCCGCATTGGAAGGAGTGCGTATTCAGTTGTTTCAACCTGCCGCAAAGATATATTGATCGCCAGGCAAGACCGACTTTAACCGCACCTATTTTGTAACTGGCCTTCAGTGAATTATTACGAAAAAACGTTTCATATAAAAGTTTTAGGTCTTAGTATAAGAACCTCATGTACAACCATAGGCGTACCGAGAGGGGGGGTTTTGGGGGTTTGAACCCCCCCCCCCATTGATTAAAAAAGGGAAAATTGTACTATTTATTTCATTATTGTGATATATCACCTTTTTCAAAAATCTGCTTATAAATTACTTAATATGAGTTTAAAGCGTGGGAAGCTTAAAACTCGTTATTGTGCATCTTAATTTTTAAAATTTTCCGGGGGGAGGACCCCGGAACACCCCTCTCCAGATGTTATAACCCCCCCATATGGTCGGCCTGGTTACGCCTATGTGTACAACTTAAAATTGTTAGAGCTGTTAACGAGAAAATTTCGAAAAACGAAATTTCCTACATGTAAAGTCCCATTAAAAATAAAAGAATGTTGTCGCCAATCTTAATGTCAGATCCTCAATATTGATTTAATCTGTTTTCTTTTACTGTGTACATATATATTTGTTGTTGGTACTCTTTGTCAATGGCAACCTGCAGGTGTTGCAGGAAGAAATAAAATAAATAAAATTTCTAACCCAAATATAGCATTTAGTTTTTATACGATTTAGGCTGTTCACACACACACACACACAGGTTTATGAAAATAACATTTTTGGATCAGGGAACCTCAAAACGTGTATTTATGTTAAACTCGATATCGAATTTCGGGGTCAATTTAATATATAGTAGGCCTATCTATGTTCAGGGCCGGATTTAAGAGTATGCCGCCTATAGGCTAAAGTTCATTTGCCGCCCCCTCTATAGTTCATACTTGCTTAATACATTTGTTTTATACAGCAAAAGGATAGAGTTCATTGGTGTTTTCATCTTTTTTAAACATAAAGTTCATTTAATTTAGATAAAACTACAATTTTAATGGTCTACAAAATGAATATCGGGGTTTTAAGGCTTTGTAGAATTTAGTACATTTAACATACAATTATAAATAATACATCAAATGAAAGAGCAACTCAAACAGTTTTTCCTACAAGTATTCAATGTGAGCACCATTCATCACATGGCACACATGGAGTTGATAGGCGAGTTCTTCCCAAACCTTAATCAGTGTGTCCGGAGTAATTGTTGCAACTGCTTCAATCATGTGTCTTAAGTCGGGTAGGTCAGTTGGTAGTGGAGGCACATACACTTCATCCTTTATGAATCTCCAAAGGTAAAAATCACATGGCGTCAGATCGGGTGAACGTGGAGGCCATGCGAAACAAGCTCTGTCATCTGGCTCCTTCCGGCCAATCCAGCGGTCGGATACAACATTGTTTAACCATTCGCGTACCGAATGATGCCAGAGAGGTGATGATGCAACATCTTGCTGCCAAATACCACGTTCTCTGGTTCAGCTTCTTCCAATTGAGGAAAGAGCCATAGTTGTAGCGTATCAAGATAAGAATTTCCAATTACACTTGCTTCAAGGAAAAAGAAGGGCCCATAAACTTTCCGCCGGGATATGGCACAAAAAACATTCAATTTAGGGGAGTCTCGTTGCAACTGTACCATCTTGTGGGGATTTTCGGGTCCCCAGATGTGATTATGAGTACCAACAAAATTGTTTGAGTACCAACAAAACTGTTTGAGCTTCTCTTTCATTTGATGTATTATTTATAATTGTATGTTAAATGTACTAAATTCTACAAAGCCTTAAAACCCCGATATTCATTTTGAAACATCGTGTATAATCAAATTAGTTATCTACTTGTTTTTTTACCTACTTCTTTTAAGATTCGTTTAAAAATGAAATGGGTTTCGAAATTAATTAATTAATTGTTCTTGAAGATCAGTGATCACTATTTTAAACATATTTTTATATTTTAATGCTAATGACTATCTTTTTCGTAACTGAAGAACTGTGTTCAATTTGAATTAAGTTGTCCTACACGGTGAAATGAGGGTACACAAAATGTAATTAATTACTTGTTTATTTGTTGAAAAATATACAAACTTCTCTAAGAAAACTCACCCCACTTAATCTTCATGTTCAAATCTACATAGCTTTCTTTCGAGATTTCTTAAATTCTTGGTTTTAACTTTTGAATAAATTGCCAAACTGCCGCCCCTGAAAATTTGCCGCTCTAGGCTGCAGCCTACTTAGCCTATTTAGAAATACGGCCCTGCCTATGTTACGTATGGACAGAGGAAGTACAAGTGAAGCGTTTACTTTTATAAGTGTCTAAGTGCCAAAATCGTGATTTTTCAGCTTACCATTTTATGGGGGGGGGGGGGACATACAGCTTTCGAAGAAATTCATTGGTTAGAAATATGTGAATTTCGTTATTTTCTTTCTCAGCAATGAATTGCTCCACAGTCTTGGAATCTGACATACTCTTTATTGACCATTTCTACAATTGCATACTATTTTCAAAATTAATCAAACTCTTACAGTTGACATAGAGACTCAAACCTACAGCCTCCTTCACCACAGCTCCAAGGCAGCACCCCTTAGCTACCGCGGCTAAGGAAACCGATTGTTGATATCGTAGATAGGTTGTCAGGTCAGGTCAGGTTAGGTTAGGTTAGGTTAGGTATAGGTTAGGTTAATTCAAAGTCTCATTCAATCGCAGACAGATACTTCATGAATGATTTCTAAACAATTCAATTATAATATTAATGTACACAGTATGTATCTATAATAATAAAAGGAAGTGCTTGTCTTTCTGTCTATCTAACAGTTACTGTGAACTCCATTGCATTGAATACGATAATGTAATTCCAACTTTGTCTCTATGTCCACCCCTACGAAGGGTGTGTGGCGATGAGCACGATGATATTGCAAGATAAAAATAATATGCCAATGTGCACGAAAATGCGATTGTGCCGATGTGCACGTGTGCCAATGTGCACGCAACCTTTCATGCACTCAACAGCCGTTTCCCTGATAACTTCCACAAATATAGATATTTCTGAGTGATTATTTTTCTGTGGGTTTGTTAATATCATGTGAACAACATAATCTAGGATCTTTGAAATATCTTCAGTATAAGTATTTTTTAAATATATATAATTTAACGAAAAAGTGAAATAAAAAAGATTTTAAAAAATACTTATACTGAAGATATTTCAAAGATCCTAGATTATGTTGTTCACATGATATTAACACACACACAGAAAAAAAATCTGATGTGAAAGTCACATAACTTCCTCTGCCCAAATAAAAGTTAGCAGTATTCACATATCCTTGTACAGAATCGCAAGACACAATTTTACGCTGATTATCCTATAAATACCTCTTCTTTCAATGATGCGACTAAAAGCGCAGTCTATATAACAAACTTTAAAAAAAAAAAAAAAAAAAACAAATGACTGCAGACGTTTATTGAACTTTCTGCCGTAAAATATAATTTCCGAAATGTATCGAATATTTCCCTCAGATACATCTTTACTCTATGCATGGCCAACAATACATCTTTCTCACTTCACATTCTTATATAGAATAAGAGGCCGTGAAAGAGCGCGAATTACGTTGTTCACCACATAAGACAAACTTTCTACAAACAGTGGGTGAACAGTGGGTGGCTTGTAACTACCCTCAGAGAATTTTCTCGAAAAAAATGTTTCAAATAAAGGTTTTAGCTCTTAGTATAAGCAACCCATGTGCAAAATTTAAAGAAAATCGTTAGAGCCGTTTTCGAGAAAATCGCGAAAAACTAAAATTTCTTCATGTAAAGTACCCTTAAAAACAAGGGAAATTTGTCGCCAATCTACGAATCACATCTTCAGAAGGTACCTGACCCAAATACGAAATTTTGTTTTCATACGATTCTCCGTTTCGGAGCTAGCCTGTTCACAAATTTTCCACACGGACAGACACACACACACTGACACACATACATGTTTCCAAAAATAGTATTTTTGGATTCAGGGGGCCTTGAAACGTGTATATATGCTAAAAACTCAACTTCGAATTTTGGGGTCGAAAACAATACTTCCTCTACCTATAGTACCTATGGTACGGGCAGAGGAAGTAATAATCACTCAGAAATATCCATATTTGTGGAAGTTATCAGGGAAACGGCTGTTGAGTGCATGAAACGTGGCAGCCATTTTGAAACGATAATTACCCGTAACTGTAACTGTTTGATTAATTTTGAAAATAGTATGCAATTGTAGAATTGGTCAACAAAGAGTAGGCTATGTCAGATTGCAAGACTATAGAGCAATTCATTGCTGAGAAAGAAAATACGAAATTCACATATTTCTAACCAATGAATTTCTTAAATAAATCTATGTGCACAGCCTAATACATTTCAGAAGGGTCGAAGGGCCAGGGGAAATCTTGTGAGTAGCAATAAATTCCAAGCGATAGCGTTGGGTCTGTCTCCACCACCTCTTTCCGTGGGAAGTGCCAAGGTGCACATAACGTGCCATCTTGTCAACACTTGCTACAACAGCGAGATTATTGTGTTTGTTGAGTGTGATATTCTTCTTATGAAAACTGAGAGAAGTTTTGAAATAGAGGAGAATGCTGTGAAGGAAGTCTGTATACCTCAGAAAAGCGAATGAGAAATTTGGGAGTAGGAAAAATGTCTATCACACAGGTTACTTGTGAGTAAATAATATCATTGCGTTCGCGTTTTCAAAAAAGGTGTTCAAATGCAAATCTTTGCAGCGTTGTAGTATCTGAACTTCAGCGAGGCGGGGAAATTAAACCCAAAAAACTGAAGGACCTTGAAAATATGTTCCTATACATTTCAGAAGAAGCAAAAGGCTTTTACTTGGACATTATTAGTAATGCATGCCCATGCTAAAGACTAGTGTTTAAAGACATGATAAAGACTAGGTGATAAAGATCAGTGTTTCATTTTTTCATTATATTTTCATTTTTTATGCCTTTAAGGACAACTTCGAATGCAAATGTATATATGTTCTCATCCTTAATGATTTTAAAGCTTTCATTTTTACCATTATTAAAGATTATGATGTATTTAAATGTCATGTAACATTGCGGTTTTAGTTGGTACATAGACCCTTTTGCGGTTATTAAGCTGGTACATAGGCTAGACCCTTCTGCTTTCACATTAAAAAAAAATACTATAAGAATTGGCAAATGTTAATTTTTTGTAATGGTTACTATATGGATTATCTTCAGATGTATTTGTCACTTAACAGAAGCAATATCATGATTAAATACCCTAAATAAGTGTCTTAAATTTGCTTTAGAGTTATTTTTTCCTAGTTTCCTCTGAATCATGATTTTGGCACTTAGACCCTTATAAAAGTAAACGCTTCAAATATTGTACGAATCTAATAGATTTGTGACATATGTATATATAGGGTACTGTATATTATAGGCCTATATACTACACTATACTCTTATAATGTTTGGGAAAGAAACGAAAACGTACTAGATGTTGTATTAGGCTTATGGACAGTATTTATAACAAGGATATTCAACACTGTTCTTCATTCCATGGAAGAAGGATACATTTTTCTTATCTCTCTCTCTCTCTCTCTCTCTCTCTCTCTCTCTCTCTCTCTCTCTCTCTCTATATATATATATATATATATATATATATATATATATATATATATATATATAATATATATAAAAGAGGCTATGTCCTGAATTAATGACTGACTTAACTACTAGAGAAGCAACGTAGAGCCTGAACTATAATAGGTAGAGACTTGGAAATTTGATAGTGTCTTCGTTTCATAATGTAAGTGCTGAATAAGAAAGGATTTTGAAAAAGTTGATTTTAAATGAAAAAAAAAAAAACAAATGTATTACAGGAGACATACCTTTTTACACAGAATTATCAAATCCAAATCACAGTTCACAAGACAACAGTAGGCCTATATTGTTGACAGTGGTCACAGGTAGCTTTGGAAATAAATGAAATGGGTCTTTGACAAATTAGAGAAGCTATCGATGTAATTCATTGGTGTAAATAAGTATTGAATAAAGAAATCCACGAAAATAACGCACAATGTGATGCAGTCACATAACTTTCTCTATCCTGGACATAGAGAATACCATACGAGGTATGGTAATATGTATATTATTATAACCCAGGTTTATGGGGAGGGAAATATGAAAGTGATATTAAATTTATTTTTAATTTCATCCCCGAAACGGTTGTATGGTAACATGAGAGTGAGAAATAAAATATTCCGCAAAGACAATAGAATATTATGTTTCCGGAATTTCTGTTTCTTCTTATTTGAACCCCTACCAGGCTTGGTGCATAGAAGCGATGGGATGCAAAATTCTACATCTTCTATGAGCCATAAAAAGCTATTATCAAGCGTTTTCTGAGCGTTTTCTGAGTGTGAAAAGTCGTTCTTCTTCATTTCAAATTCTACATACTTATATAAGGACCTAGAATTTGAAAATATGAAGTCCTTTATAAGTTAATTTATAAGTTATATATATAGTTTATATATATATATAGTTTATATATATATATATAGTTTATATATACATATAACATTTAATAACATTGGGAGCCACCTGCTTGTAATAAAGGAAATAGACATACCTTAATAATAACATAAATTAGTTCATTAGACATTTCCATTTACTTTTTCCACCCCAGCTCCTCAATAACCAATACGGCTTAATAATATCATAGGTGCGATGTCTGAAGTATAACTGAAAGGTTTATGTGTGGCTGTCGTTTCCAGAGCTGAAACAACTGTGCAAACCATCCTATTTTTATGTTACGTTATCTGAATACGCGAGTTTCATCTAAATTTTCCTGCTCTAACAACTCAACCTAGCTACTTGTACTCTTATGTCGTAACTATAGCAACGAGACCACGTTATAATATACAAATTCCGGCATCTTGCATCATTTGTTTCCTGTAATATTACCTGAATGCTTACTTCATACCAGTTTAATTGAATTTACTCAACACTTTTCCTAGACCACCTCAGTGCAGTTTCACTGGAGCACAAAGTGTGGGACATGTATTGTGTTCCAAAGCAAAGAACTTCTCTGTGAGGAATGCGAGGAATGTGGCCGTTACGTTACGAGTCGGAACCGTGCCGTGCTATTATTAACATTGTAGTACAGTACAGTATCTGTTATGAAAACATTCTCCTCCTAGACCATGGGCCACTAATATGAAACCCTCCCCCCCCCGTGGGAATTTCCGACACATATTTTTTTGTTGGTATTGCCATCTAGTTTAAGTTTTTAGTTGTTTGCCTCTTGTCAATTACAGCATTTACCCGGAAAACCACGGAAATCCGTAGAAAATGAATTTGTTTTAATTTTTCATTGTTCTTTGCTCCTAATATTCCCAGGGAATTTCTGACTCACACATTTTGTTGATATTGGCATCTAGTTTAAGGTTTCAGTTGTTTGCCCCTTACAAATTACAACATATCCCCGGAAAACCACGTATATACGGAGAAAATGACTATGTTTTATATTTTAAATCTTTGTTCTTTGCTCCTAATATTCAAAGCTAATTTCTGACTCATGTTTTTTATTGGCATTACCATCTAGATTAAGGTTTGAGTTGTTTGCCACTTATCAATTACAGCATAATCCCGGAAAACTCCGAAAACCACTGACATCCGGAGAAAATGGCTTCGTTTAAATTTTTAAAAATATTTGTTCTTTCCTCCTAGTATTCAAAGGGAATTGGTGAATCATATGTTTTTGTGTTGGTATTGCCATCTAGATTAAGGTTTCAGTTATTTTCCCCTTACCAATTACAGCATACACCCGGAAAACCACGTATAGACGGAGAAAATGACTATGTTTTATTTTTAAATCTTTGTTCTTTACTCCTAATATTCAAAGGGAATTTCTGGTTCGTATGTTTTTTGTTGGTATTGCCATCTAGATTAAGGTTTCAGTTATTTTCCCCTTACCAATTACAGCATACACCCGGAAAACCACGCATAGACGGAGAAAATGACTATGTTTTATTTTTAAATCTTTGTTCTTTACTCCTAATATTCAAAGGGAATTTCTGGTTCGTATGTTTTTTGTTGGTATTGCCATCTAGATTAAGGTTTCAGTTGTTTGCCCCTTATGAATTATAGCATATCTCCAAAAAACTCCTAAAACCACGGCAATCCAGAGAAATTGACTTTTTAAAAATTTCTTTAAATTCTTTGTTCTTTGCTCCTAATATTCCAAGGGATTTTTGTTTCTTGGTATTGCCATCTAGTTCTAGGTTTCAGTTGTTTGCCCGTTATCAATTACATCTTATCTCCGAAAAACTCCGAAAACCACGAAAATCCGGAGAAAATGAGTTTGTTTTAATTTTTTATAAATCTTTGCTCTTTGATACCAATATTCCCAGGGAATTTCTGAATTACATAATTTTTGTTTCTATTGCCATATAGTTTAAGGTTTCAGTTGTTTCCCCCTCACCAATTACAGCATGACAAAGAATACTGGAAAAAATCCTGATGCTGAAGGGATGAAAGCGATTGAAAACCTGGCAAAACACCCTTCATATTCTAATTTTAAATCTGTGAATGATAATTTATCTTGCCAAACCTTCCACAGTCACTACCCTACTTTCTTGACTGAAGTTAGAGAAGGGACATTGGGTAAAACAGCACAATTTTGGATTGGTAATATGGACAAATTAGTGTAATTGATTTTAATATTTCAGCGAGCAACTAAGAAAAAGAACTTTAACTTACACCTGGCATGTTTAGAAGTTATGATTCCCCTTTTCTTTGCATGTGACCATCACAATTATGGCAGATATCTCGTAGTCCACATACTCACCCTTTTGTACCTGCAAAGGACACACCTGAAGCAGAAGAATTATTTCGCAATAACGGTTACAGTGACTGTACATCACAAGTTTCGAGTTCTAGAAATTCTGTGGATTTCCGTGGTTTTCCGAGTTTTATGGGGATATGCTGTAATTGATAAGAGGCAAACAACTGAAACCTTAACCTAGATTGCAATACTAACACAAAACCATATGAGTCGCCAATTCCCTTTGAATATTAGGAGCAAAGAACAAAGATAAAAGAAAATTGTCATTTTCTCCGTATATACGTGATTTCCGCGTTTTCCGGATATATGTTGTAATTGGTAAGAGGGAAACAACTGAAACCTTAAACTATATGACAATACCAACAAAAAATATGTGAGTCAGAAATTCCCTGGGCAAATTAGGAGCAAAGAACAAAGAAAAACTCATTTTCTCCGGATTTCCGTAGTTTTCCGGGGTTTCCGGGTAAATGCTGTAATTGATAAGGGGGAAAAAAACTAAAAACTGAAACTAGATGGCAATACCAACAAAAAAATATATGAGTCGGAAATTATAATAAAACTAATTGCACAGAAATTATAAGAAAATTAAAATAAAACTGCACAGAAATTATAAGCAACTGAAGTGCTTGCCAAATATTTTTAACTTTGCTAATAGAGCATCTCGGCACGTGCGGTGGCAACAATCACGCGCCCGGCAGCCAATACGCAATCGTTTAGCCACCTGTGATTGCAGCCCTCACGGCCTCCTCCACTACCACCTCCTCTTGCCCCTCTAATTAGCAGTGCACCCCGCAGAGAAGTTCTCTGCTTTGGCCAACATTAGTCCAGGCAACGAATGAAAAATAGAAAAAATAAATAGTGTAGTTTTGAAATTTGGCAGATATAACCTCTAAATATAGAAAAAGTGCTATGGCCGGTTTTCTTCCAAAAACTCGAAATTTGACCGAAACATAAAATTGTTATAACTTTTGAACATTTGGAGACAAAATAACAAATGACAACTCGTTTTAAAGGGAATTTATTGTCCTACAACTTCTGTCATGACAATATTGCTGTGTATCTAAGGGCTGAAGAGCTAGAAGGCAAAGTGTGTCAAAAAGCGTGAGGCGAAAGAGCTTTTTTCCCCGAAAATTTGTTATTTTCGCTGGCGGATATCTCGAAAACTATTTGGAATATATAAAAATGTAAAGTATCAGACTCCGGTCCTGGAAACCACCATTAACGGCCGTGGGTGTCGGCATGCTGGCCACATGCCCCCCAATCCTGCCATCTGCCTATAGGTACATGATGCAGCGGTCGGGTGGTAGGCCTTGTCCCTTCGGGGATGTCGCGCCACGGAGTTAGTTTAAAGGATCAGACTTGTAGGAAATTACATCAGCTCGAATTTTGTATAGAGTAACGTTTTCTCTGCGATGCACCGTTGTTTAGATATAAGCGAAAATCCAATAAGAGGGACCTTCTACAGCTCCCCTGTCCCCCATTCACCCCCAACCCATTGGGATTTTTAGTAAGTTATGTTGTTCAGGACACTTCCCCCGACAACGCTGCCAAATTTCAAAACTACACGATTTTTTTTCTATTCGGTGTTTTTCGACCTTTATTGGCTGGACTAATAGCATTTGCTGAATAAAGCTGTAGGGAAAACACTGCTAGATTTGGACGAAACTCACTATGAGGGGGGGGGGGGAGGTTGAGCCAGGAACTGGAATCTGAGGTCATTTCTCCTCGGAAGGCACGCTCTAATCGTAAAATGCACCCCGAAGCTGGATTTTTCTTTTGTTTAATTATTAATATTTTAATTGTTTATGAATTATTTGCATTTAAGCGTAAGGTTCATAATTCTATGGTTCGTTCTAACCATTTCACTTTCAATGTGTATGCCAACATGAATCATTTAATAGTTTTAATTATTTATTTACTACGTCTGTTTACACAATTGCAATAAAATTAGGTAATTAATGCAACTTATTTAAAAATGGTGCAAATTATAAAAAACGAAGTTTTAAGTTTTTCTATTAAGTGTAGGCCTATTATTAAAAAATCTAGCGATTAGGCTAAATTAATACAAATCACAAACACCTGCTAGTTTAAAATAAAACAAAATATATAACCTCAATCTATATTAATAAAAGGAAGTGTCTGTCCTCCGTCTGTCTATCTGTCTGTCTGTCTGTCTGTCTGTCTGTCCGCGATGCCCAGCGAAGTCTACTCAACGCAGAGATCTGAATTTTTATACATAGGCGGACTAAAGGGTCGGAATGTGCACCTCGAAGCCGGAATTTTAATTATCGCTTTCGTTCGTGAGTTATGAGTGAAAAACGGGCAGAAAACGTGTATTTATTGGTTTTCGAAGCATGAGTTTTCAGTAATACAAATCAATTACACTAGGCTTTGGCTATTTTTGTCATTCCTTCGACATAAAAGCATCGCGATCTCTTGAATGTTGTAGCTGACGCTGGTCGATTAATTTGTTTTTAATGTCAATGCAGGCAAAGATAATATGAAATTTTCAACTTACACCGAACAGGATTATTTTTATTATTATTATTATTATTATTATTATTATTATTATTATTATAGGGATAATCAATATTAGCCTAAATATGGTCAAACATTGTTTTATTTGGACGAAACTCACTATACAGGGGTTTTCTGGACCAAGGAACTCGAATCTGAGGTCGCTTTTACCAGGCGAGGCTATCTAATCGTGGTATGTAGTCCACGTGATTTAGGTGTTAATAAATATAATGATTTAACTATTATGCTCATAATTTTTTATTTTTGAAATAATTATCGCGGGCGAAGCCGCGGGCACATGCTAGTACTACATAAGACTGACCGTGCTGATTAAAGAAAAACAACAAAAGAAAATTATTGTTCTTTTAGGTAATAATACACAGAAAAATCTTTCAATCATAATTAACTGCTATTAATTGTGACTCTGATAGCCTGGGTCACTTTAAAATGACAAATGTATATCTTCTGACTGTTTGTTATGTGTTTCAATATTTTCGTACGTGAAATGAGAAGTAAGCCACACCACATTTTTCTTTCGAATCTAAAGAAGAATGTGATAATTATCTTCTTGAGCCTCGTCGTATAATTTTTGCTTCCTAATTCTTATGAAAGCAAACATATCAGATAAGGCATTACAATCTTAAGCAAGGTCTCTACCACACACTATTTACTGGTATTGATAAGTAAATACTTGCAATTATTCATATATTTTGCAGTAGCTATTACTTTATCTAGTACTAGCGTGTGCCCGCGGCTTCGCACGCGATAATTATTTCAAAAATTAAAAATTAAGAGCATAATAGTTAAATCATTATATTTATTAACACCAAAATCACGTGGACTACATACCACGATTAGATAGCGTCGACTGGTAAAAGCAACCTCAGATTCGAGGTCCTTGGCCCAGAAAACCCCTGTACAGTCAGTTTCGTCCAAATCGAACAATGTTTGACCATATTTAGGCCTATATTGATTATCCCTCTTCCGTGTAGGTTGAAAATTTCATGTCTTCGGGCCTTGATATTCTAAATAAATGAATCGTCCAGGATGGACTTACAAAATCAAGCGATCGCCCGCGATAATTATTTCAAGAATTAAAAATTAGGAGCATAATAGTTAAATCATTATATTTATTAACACCAAAATCACGTGGACTACATACCACGATTAGATAGCGTCGCCTGGTAAAAGCGGCCTCAGATTAGAGTTCCCTGGCCCAGAAAACCCCTGCATAGTGAGTTTCGTCCAAGTCGAACAATGTTTGACCATATTTAGGCCTATATTGAATATCCCTCTTCCGTGTAGGTTGAAAATTTCATACGTCTGCGGGCCTTGATATTCTAAACAAATGAATCGTCAAGGATGGACTTACAAAATCAAGGGATTGCCCGCGATAATTATTTCAAAATTAAAAATTAAGAGCATAAAAGTTAAATCATTATATTTATTAACACCTAAATCACGTGAATTACATACCACGATTAGATAGCGTCGACTGGTAAAAGCAACCTCAGATTCGAGGTCCTTGGCCCAGAAAACCCCTGTATAGTGAGTTTCGTCCAAATCGAACAACGTTTGACCATATTGAGGACTATATTGATTATCCCTTTTATAATAATAATAATAATAATAATAATAATAATAATAATAATAATAATAATAATAATAATAATAATAATAACAACAATAATAATAATAATAATCCAGTTCGGTGTAGGTTGAAAATTTCATATGTCTGCGTGCCTTGACATTATAAACAAATGAATCGACCAGCGTGAGCTACAACATTCAAGCGATCGCGATAGTTTTATGTCCAAGGAATGACAAAAATAGAAAAAGCCTACTGTAATTGAATGGTATTACTGAAAACGATGCTTCGAAACGCAAAAAAATACACGTTTTTTGCCCGTTTTTCACTCATAACTCACGAACGAAAGGAAAAATTAAAAATGTAATATGCCAGAAACCTTCCCGGCAATGCAATCAACAACTTCCCAAAGTTTCATGGCGATCGGATGAATGGTGTAGTAATGCATAAAGGACACACACACACACACATGCATTCATTTTTATATATATAGATGTACTGACTACTAATAAGTAGGGTAAGGTGGTACATTTTCGAACATGGTACAGTTCTGAACGGACTAAGATTTTTATCCATTTTTGGGTTTCAAATGTTAGCCAACCTCTTTTTTAAAATATAGCGTCCATACTGATTGTTTTGTTGATCTGTATCCGCGAGAATGATGTTTTAAGTTGACTCATTCGGCCATAAAATATTATTTTCCAATCGAAGGTAAGAACTCCATGCTGGAAAAATGGCACGTTATAAAATTGCTTATAATCCCACGTTGTGTTACTGGAATACATTGTTGAGGACCAATTTTTAACTCATACCAACAAATAGTGTAGTCTTTAGTACGTAAGTCATTGGCACAACAATGGTCATTCGTGAGCGGAATTTGCAACTATGTATAATTTACAAAAACTATCTCGAGGTACAAATACGAACGGATTTTAGGTACAATTTCGAAGAGTACTTTAACCCGCGATCGCTTGCATGGAAAAGCTGTTTTGCCATCACAGCATTCTGCATGTTTATTATTATATTTTTAAAGGATAGCATTCACATAGCTTTCAACAGTGGTATTATTTCAACGAAGATTTATGAACTGCACTTCCTCTGGATTGCTATTACATCTCAGCAATTATGCAATACAGAATAGCAAACAGAAATCGTTCTGGAGTTGTTAAGTATTTTTTATTATTGCTCTTGATGTATGACAGACCCGCCTGCATGGTCTAGTGGTTGCTGACTACGGACCCGCAAGTCTGGGTTCGATCCCCGTTACCTCCTCGAATTTTTCTGAGGCAGGGCGATTTGGAACGGGGTGCATTCAGCCTCCTGACACCAACCGAAGAGCTAATTCATAAAGAAGTAGCGGCTCCGGTTCAGTAAGCCATCAATAACTGACGTAGGAGTCAGCATGCTGACCACATGCCCCAAACCTGTCATCTGCCTATTCAATACGTGACAGTTCATTATTACGCTCATATCATTGATAAATAATAATAATAAAATATAATATTTGGAAGAAAGCAATTCGTTCGTTGAAAATGCCACTGTTCGAAATAGTACCCACTGGTGTTTAGAATTGTACCTACTGTGGTACATTTTCGAACGATATTCTGGAAATGAAAGATTGATTGCCATGACCAATTTTACAGCTGTTTGACTTCCATATTTTTTTGAAGGGTCAACTACATTGCCAACTTCGTGATTACGATACAGTTGAACTTGTCTTAAGTTTACTGTGTTCATAAAATAATATTTTTAAGTGTTCGAAAATGTACCATCTTACCCTAACAGTATTTACTGAAATATAGTATTCACTAAAATGCTACTATTTCTGCAGTATCAGCATTTACTGTCTTTTATTCACTCCGTCCAAAGTGTGTGCCGGTACCTAGAGGTTCGCACATAATATGGTTTAAGATCAGGAAATAGGTTTTGGCAAAAACCCAATTTGATAACTACAGGTTCACTTCCTGTTCATTTTACCCCGTGTCGAAACTAATCAGGACCTGGTTGCTAGGATTAATAATTAAGGAATAGCGCACAATGTGCATTATCTTAACCTAAGACTCAACCTACTGACAAACACCCAGTCCTGAACCCGGGAAAGAGGTTTTTCACTACTGAACCCGGGCCGCCGGAGTGGAAGGAAGGCGCGCTACCGACTCACCCACAGCGACGGACTGGTTGCTAGGATTGTAACCGCCTGGGATGCTAGAGGTCATGGAGGTCGACATTTTGCAAAGGTAGATAGGTTAGAAACGAAAGCAATGTAATTACTCGGTAACCACCGGAGACCATGAGCGACGTCTGTAGCAGGACTTTAATTTGAAATCTTTTTTCGAAAATAATTGTCTGAAGCATAGTAAGGTATTCTATCATACATTTATGCTTGTATTGCATAATGAACACCAAGCTAAAACTACCGATTACGGCCCTTATAGAATAACAGAAGGAGAAACTATAAAATTATGGCCCGGTTTTTCAAGCACGTATAGTGGAGTTAGTTATGCAAGTCCATCACATCACATATGTACAAGTAGGGGGAAAAAAAAGCAGACCGACTAAAATATCTAATTTGCCGATATGAGCCACTGCGCATTCCTATGGGCATTTACAGGATAGCAGGGAATGTACTGAAATTTGTTCTAGTGTCGACTGTTGACTTAACCCATTACGAATCCCAGAATATGGTTTCCAATCGTAGTGTTTTATAACTGAATATATTAATTATTAATCTCTATATATATAAAAGGCTTTCTCCTGACTGACTGAATGAATGACTGACTGATTAACTGAATGACAGGAATCAACGTACAGCCTAAACTATAACAGGTAGAGACTTGGAATTTTGACAGTACCTTCGTTTCATAATGTAGGTGCTCACTAAGAAAGGATTTTGAAAAATTCTGATTCTAAATGCCAAAAATTAAATGTTTTTGAAAATACTTAATCCCTTTTTACATAGAATTATCAATTCCAAATCACAGAATATATTGTTGCCAAATGGTATCAGGTGGGCTTGGAAAAAACAAATGAAATGCACTTTTGACAAATAAGAGAAGTTATCAAAATAATTCATGTTATAAATAAATATTACAGAATGAAATCCACTAAAATAATGGAATCACATAACTTTCTCTACCCTGGACATAGAGAACACAAAACGAGGTATGGTAATGTGTATATTATTATATTATATCGCAGGTTTTTGGAGAGAAAAGTATGAAAGTGATAATGCTTTATGGTAACATAAGAGTGGGAAATTTCCCGCCTCGATATTACAATTTTATGTTACAGGAATTTCTGTTTCTTCTTATTTAAACCTCTACCAGGCTTGATGGGATGCTTGTACAAGCGATGGGATGCAAAATTCTAGATCCTCTATGAGCCATAAAAACTATATCAAGCGTTTTCTGAGGGAATAGTTTGAGTGTAATAAGTCGTTCTTCCTATTTCAAATTATAAATGCCTATATAAGGACCTAGAACTTAAAATTGAAAATCCTTCATAAGCTAATTTCCAATTACAAAATACAAAACCCGGGCGACGCTGGGTCTTTTAAGCTAGTTATATTATATTCAGCTACAAGAGTCGGTCAGCTTTTTTTCCCTACCTGTACATTAGTATTCATTCCGATTTATATGGGGACGACAAAACGTCAAATTTTGTACTGGACCTTTATTGAATCTTCTTCGGCTCTCTGCACGAAGCTTGGTCGATGTTGCGGCGCGGGTTACGTGGCCCCTAGATTGTCTCCCAACACTCTGATTGGTTGGCTATGATTGTTGCGTCGTACAATGCTGCCAATAGCTTTACACGCGGGAAGAAGAAGCACGAGGCATAATCTAGGTTTGTGATAGGTTAGATTAGGTTAGCAAAGGCTTGTTTAGTTTACTGACAGTTCTCTCTAGAGGCAACAGAATAACCACCGTAAACATCATCAGACAGTTTCACGGTGAGATCGATTCTGCAAACCCTCATGACCACTTGGCATAACCAGTACAATAACATCATTTTATGTTATACCTCGTATAAGTGCTCACTTCTTAACGATTTTGCTTTCACTCGCATATTTTTAAGAACAAACTGAGTTTATGTTATATGAATTACTAGCATGTGCCCGCGATAATTATTTCACAAATTAAAAATTAAGAGCATAATAGTTAAATTATTATATTTATTAACACCTAAATCACGTGAATTACATACCACGATTAGATAGCGTCGCATGGTAAAAGTGACCTCAGATTCGAGTTCCTTGGCCCAGAAAACCCCTGTTTAGTGAGTTTCGTCCAAATCGAACAATGTTTGACCATATTTAGGCCTATATTGATTATCCCTCTTCCATGCAGGTTGAAAATGTCATATGTCTACGGGCCTTGATATTCTAAACAAATGAATCGTCCAGGATGGACGCCCGCGATAATTATTTCCGAAATTAAAAATTAAGAGCATAATAGTTAAATCATTATATGCATTATCTCCTAAATCACGTGGATTACATACCAAAATTAGATAGCGTCGCCTGGTAAAAGAGATCTCAGATTCAAGTTCCTTGGCCCAGAAAACCCCTGTATAGTGAGTTTCGTCCAAATCGAACAATTTTTTACCATTATTTAGGCCTACATTGACTATTCCTCTTCCATCTATGTTGAAAATTTAAAATATCTGCATGCCTTGACATTATAAACAAATGAATCGACCTGCGTGGACTTTATGACAAAAATAGCCAAAGCCAACTGTAATTGATTTGACATTGAAATCATTACTGAAAACCGATGCTTCGAAAACGCAAAAAATACACGTTTTCTGCCCGTTTTTCACTCATAACTAGGGACCGGATTTTTAGGTTATTAAAAACACTTGTTTTAGGTTTTCCATTAGGTGAAATAGTTTTTTAGGTATTTTGCCCAAAATATAGTTTTCGGGTAGAATAATTGGTTTAATGAATTTGAATGTGCTACATAAGATTGAATACATAATACTTGTGAAGTTTAACTTAACAAAATTCACTTAAATTTGTGTCAACTTGCTTTAGGACAATATTACACAATTGAAGAAAGAAAGCATAAGCAATCAAAAGAGCAGTGAAAATAAGATTGCCTCACATTTCCTGGTTAGAGTATATCACTAAATATCTTTCAAGATTCTCAACCATGGGCGCCCATACCTGGGGGCAAGGCCCCCCCCCCCCCCCCCCCCAGCTCTCAGGGAAAGGGAAAATGTATATTAATATTTATTGTCAGGTGTTTTTATTTTTTCTTTCTATAGTCAGGTCAATTATATATAAGTCAGTAGAGACATAAAAAGTTTGCAGAAGTTTTACGAAATCGACAACATTGAAGCAGAATCCACAGTGGATTAAAAAAGAGGGTCCAGAATAAACTAAACTAAAGGCAAACAAAAAACAAGCGCTTTAAAACCCAGAAATCTTTATCCCTGTTCATACACGGCAACAATGGTTGTTCTTACGACTATTTTGAAAGGAATGCGCCGGTACTCTTTTCCTCTCTTGATACTGTCCATCCTTGACGACAATGGGTTGAACGAAACGCTGGTGGTATTAATTTCAACCCGACAAAAATTATTGTCTCTCCGAAAAATATCGATTTCTCAAGTGACAAACAAAAAAGAAAAAAAAAGTAGTCTAAATTAGATATTTTAGGTTTTATATCCGTTTATGTGTATTTAGGTTTTTATACCCCATTTAGGTATTTTTAGGTGCCACAGAATTAATGTGGGTGAATCCTATTGACATGATTCGAAAAAGTGTATGAGCGCTTTTTGTTTTGGAAGTAAGCAAAAAAAATAGGTAAAAACCTAAGAATCCGGTCCCTACTCATAACTCACGAACCAAAGCGAAAATTAAAATTCCGTAGTAGGCCTAAGTTACATGTCAAGCAGAATTATGCTACTCAAAACCTCGTATAGTGAAACTAAGACGTGATGGTATGATGACAATGATGACAGGTAATTTGATAATCAACCAGGAAAAAACAAAATATATGTGCATAGGAGGTATTCAACAAGATTCAACGTTAAATAATAAAGTGATTATTAAAAACGAAGATAACTACAAATATTTAGGCATAAAGATGGTGCAATGGAGAAAGAAATTCAGAACAGAAACACCCTGGGCAAAAAAAGCGATATCCCTATTAAATGGAGTATTGTGGGACAGACATATCACAAGAAGGAAAAAACAGTATATTTATGATTCAATAGTTAAGAAAATAGTACAATACGGTTTAGAAATTTGGCCAATTAAAAAGAGAGAGGAAAGAAAATTATTAGCAACAGAAATGGAGTTTTAGAGAAGAGCAAATAGAAATGCGACTGCAGTGATGGGAAGTAATTGAGTAAAAGTAATCGGATTACAGTAACAATTCCTTTTTTGGTCCCTTTTACTTGGAATCAATACTTTAAACAAATGTAATTTCTACTTGTAATTTACTTCTGGAAATAATATTGTAATTGTTACAATTTAGTAGTCGTTAGTATTAGTATCATTCTCGCTTGCTATGTCATCATCATTGCTGTTTTTGCAACTAATATCCAAATTAGAGTTAATATTAACAAAAAGTTACTCAGTGTTTCCGAAAATATTCTCATTGATGTGTTTTTTGTTTGTTCATTAATAATTTGGGCTTGTGCCCAAAACAAACTAAAAATAAAAATTTTTTAGGTACTGCCATTTTGTAAAGTAATTTGAAATTGTAATTGTAATTTTACTGATTAAATTTTTGAAAAAATAATTTGTAGTTGTAGTTAAGTAAAATGTCTCTCAAGTAATTGTAACTCAGCCCAATGTACTTTGTACTTTTCCCATCACTGAATATGGTTCAGATATTTGGCTAATCTAAAGAGAGAGGAAAGAAAATTATTAGCAACAGAAATGGATTTTTGGAGAAGAGCAAATAGAACTTCTAGGTATGGATAGAATTAGAAATGAAGAAATTCGGGGACGAATGGAAGTACAACACACTATAATAGATGAAATTAAAGAAAAGCAACTCATGTGGTACAGACATGTGAGAAGGATTGGGGGAGGAAAGATTACCAAAGAAGACCTTCAGATGGAATCCTCCGGGCAGAAAGAAGAGAGGCAGACCAAAGAAGACACGAAGGAGAAAAACATTCCTGAGAATCTATGGGAGGAGAGAGAGGCTTGGAAGTTGAGAATACGGAAGATGTAGACATACATCAAAAACCGTGATGATGATGATGATGATTATTATTATAATGACACGTACACTGCAATCCATTACGAATGTAGCTCGCTGCTATGTTCAACACATGGGTGAATAAGTAATGAAACACACGGGAGAAAGAGGAATCGTTTTGAAGGTCCCAGGATATGTGGGTACAAATATTGACATGAGTGATAAAGCCACGCCCCCTCAGAGTTGCATACAGTAGCAGATAACATTCCTAACACGCTCAACAACAAGATACAACCCATGGAGTGTACATTACCTTTACGTCAAGTAACAGATACATTAAAATATCACTTAAAATGCATTTAAACCAGCAGATGCCCGCGAGTATTTACTAAACCACAAGATGATATCATTTATAATTTATTTAACAGAAAAATAAATAGAAATGTATATTTATTAACAATACTTTTACTTCCTCTGCCCGTACCATAGGTACTACAGCTAGAGGAAGTATTGTTTTCGACCCCCAAATTCAAAATTGAGTTTTTGACATAAGTACACATTTTGAGGACATGTCTGTGCGTCTGTGTGTGTGTGTGTGTCTGTCTGGATGTCTGTGAACAGGCTAGCTCCGAAACGGAAAATCGTACGAAAACAAAATTTCGTATTTGGGTCAGGTACCTTCTGAAGATGTGAGGCGGAGATTGGGGACAAGTTTCTCTTATTTTTAAGGGGACTTTACATGAAGAAATTTTCGTTTTTCGCTATTTTCTCCTAAACGGCTTTAACGATTTTCTTTAAAATTTGCACATGGGTTGTTTATACTAAGAGCTAAAACTTTTATTTGAAACATTTTTTCGAACAAATCTCTTGAAGGGTAGTTATAAGCCACCCACTGTGAATACACGCTCTTTGGAATACAGCCTCTTGTAACGGAAAATCGCACGAAAACAAAATTTCGTGTTTGGGTCAGGCACTTTCTGAGGCTGTGACACGAAGATTGGCGACAACCTTCTCTTATAGTTAAGGGGACTTTATATGAAGAAAAAAATTGTTTTTTGCAATTTTGTACATAAATTTCACGAATTACATAATTTTATCTTTATTATATTATTTAATGAAATCTTTAATTATCTCTATATATATAAAAGGCTTTGTCCTGACTGACAGGAATCAACGTAGAGCCTAAACTATAACAGGTAGAGACTTGGAATTTTGACAGTACCTTCGTTTCATAGTGCTCACTAAGAAAGGTTTTTGAAAAATTCTGATTTTAAATGCCAAAAATCAAATGTTTTTGAGAATACTTAATCCCTTCTTACACAGAATTATCGAATCCGAATCACATTTGACATTAAAACATAATGTTGCCAGCGGGTTTCAGATGGGTTTGGAATTAAAATAAATGGAAGTTTGACAATTAAATTACAGTTGGCTTTGGCTATTTTTGTCATACCTTGAAAATAAAACTTTCGCGATCGCTTGAATGTTGTAAGCCCTAATATGGTCAAACATTGATTTATTTGGACGAAACTCACTATACAGGGGTTTTCTGGACCAAGGAACTCGAATCTGAGGTCGCTTTTACCAGGCGATGCTATCTAATCGTGGTATGTTGTCCACGTGATTTAGGTGATAATAAATATAATGATTTAACTATTACGCTCTTAATTTTTAATTTTTGAAATAATTATCGCGGGCGAAGCCGCGGGCACATGCTAGTATTATATATTTAACTTGATGGTAAATATAAATAATTATAACGAATAAAACGATCTTGTGCCGCCATATGGACACACACATTCGAAATGAAACGATTAAACAAACCACAGATTAATGAAACCTACCAGGGGCGTATTCAGAGGGGGGCTGAGGGGGCTACAGCTCCCCCCGAAACGTTAAGTTGCACATAAGAACATTTTAATTTGACAAATAGGTCTAGTAGACAGTTTAATTGCACATCCTGACAAAATTCAGCCTAACATCGAATTTTTACCTGAAATTTGTGAAATATGCTCCGGAAAAATGAGGTATGCTCTATTGTTTAAGTAAATTTAATACTGTACTAGATGTTCTGTTGATGGCTGAATTACATCACGAATTTTAAAAGATAGTATAAGTCTTATGAATTACATAATAAAAATTAAAATAAAACAAGGTTAAGTTATTGCAATAAATTTTAGTAAATTGAAAAATAATGAATATAACGTTGCTTTAATATTATATAATCGGTTACAAAAAATATAGTCTATTTACAATCAACAAATTTTATTGTCGGTTTCCAAAACATTCACTTAGCCAAATAGCTTTTCTTTTAAATTAACAGAGATATGCACAATATTTGACATCTCTCATAATATGCTGTTATAAATGTGACAAATTGGTTAAATATGCACAAATATTTTAATATTGAGCAAATATGATGCATCATTGCAAAACTAACAAAATATGCAAAATTAAACCTTCAATTTCTTAATATTTCTTTGACACCTTGTAATAATTTGTATTATTAAAAATATGATTTTCATAAATTTCCGGGCCCTATTGATAACAGTGTTAGACTTATATAGTCCCTCCCGAAAAAAATATCTTGGATACGTCCCTGAAACCTACCCTAACATGCAAATCGCGCAAAAGCAATCGAAAAAAAAAAATAAAAAGCTAAAAATCCGGATTTGAGGTGCACTTCACAATTAAAATACCACCCGGGGGGGATACATAGAGGTTAAAGGTCGTAACAGGCTCTGTGATTAGTCCATCACTATTTGCTATACAGTATATATTTAAATTTCAAAACAAAAATATACACTAGAAAAAAGGAACAAATACAAATGTATTTCAAGAAATTAAGGATTTTATGTTATTGACAGGTAGGCCTATCCTTTATTAATACGTATTGTTTAGTCGAACATCCCCAGAATTTAACCTAGGACACTAATCAAGACAAAAAAGAATGTAAACATATAGGCCTAGCTATAGTTTGGTGCATTCTAAGCTGTAAGAACAAAAAAGAAAATGAATCTTACATGTAGCCTATTAGCCATTAGCCCACGTCACGGACACTAAAGTTGGTACCACTGTGTTGCAATCTAAGTGACAATCTAAAGTCAGTAACAAAAAAAATATATATATATAACTTTTTCCCCCAAAATACGGCAGGTCTATTGAAATAAGTAAGTACTGCTTGTATAAACATGTACGCCAAAAAAATTAATGTAAAACAACATTTGTTAAAACCTCATTTCCTATCAGTACAGAAGACAAATGTCTCATAAAATACTGCCTGTTCATCAGGAAGCACTAGGCTCAAAACAATTACAATGGACCGTATTTTGAAATTTGTTAAGAAAACAGTGAATTTCATTCGTTGCAACTTTATTTTCCCACTCTGATTAGTGAAATGCGCAGTGAATTTGAGGGCTTGCCATGCTATTAACAACTTCGCTGGTTTTCTTGTCATCAGGTTTTAAAACGCTTTTGACCCCTTCAAGGAGAAATTAAAGTGTTCTTAGAAATGAAAGGAAAATCACCTGATAAGAAGGGCCGCCACATCTCGGGGTCGGGCCCAGGACTATTTCGTACTGGTCGCGGGCCCCTCACTGACCGCCGACCATTCTCATTCAGCTTTCTGATTTAAGTAAATAAAAAAGGATAGTTTACTTTGACCATATTAATTGGTGTAAACACTGTAAACTTGTGTTATGTTGGTCGTTAGTTATCAAATGATACCAGAAACCATATTTCCAACATTTTTTTAATACTAGGCCATTTAATTGTATTAATTATTTTTCTAAATTATGTTTATCCTGATAACAAAAAATCTTTGTGTTGAAAAGTCTAAATACAAAACATGACACTGCTTTAAAATGAGTGTATCAAAACAATTTCAAGAACTAGTCTACTAGTCTAGAATAAAGTAAATAAAGACTGTAAATATCCAAAAAAGAAAGAAAGAAAAAAAACAACAAAAAAACTAGGACATTACAGCAGTATTATATTATACCAATACCTATATGAAAATGAAAGTAGGCCTATTTGCTAAAAGAGGTTACAAACATAATAGAAAATAACTTTTTTTCAGTTTTCAACTTGAAATTTCCATAAAATTTTATCACACCACCGGAACCGAGCCGGGCCCGGGTCCCTTGGGTCCGGCAGTCCCCCCATGTGGCGGCCATGCTGATAAGCTATGCGACGATAGTAATGGGAACCTTTTGCGTGCAGTTAAAAATTTGTCCACCAGAGCGCAGCAGGGTCTGAGGAGGTCCTGCCATCCCGTTCCGCCATATACATATGCGTATCAATAGATGTGAATAATGTTGGCTTTCCTATAAAAACTGGCGATTAATAACGTTTAAAAAAGAATTAAATAATTGATGTCTAATAATTAGTTGTAATTATTAAGTCGAAAAGAACCCGTGGGGTGTATCAGCAAAAACAGGAACAATAAATATTTTGCAGTGGCAGAGACATGTGTAGCTTAGTGACAAATAATTCAAAATATTAAAATTATTCCTGTATATCGCGATGACATTTGTATTCGTTAAATGGTGAAGAAATATTTCAAATTTTATGGAACATTTAAAACTTGTTGTACAGTACTTCACAAAGAAAACATCCCATCTTCTTTAGATTTATAACCATAGTCGTAAATATGTTTAAAAAATTCTTAAAACTGTAAGTCATTTTTAAAAAGTAATTTAGGTTCATGGTTGTTTGCTTTCACAATATTCTGTATATATTTCAGCTTTCGGTTATGGATTTACTGTGTGGTAAACAGATGCTAATATTTGATTAATATAACACAGTAGTTATAGAAAGTAAAGAACTTGGATACAAATGTGTAAATATTTTGTTCCTATTATCATTAATATTTTATAAATAAATTTAGGTTACGTTTGCTTGCTTCTAAATAATATCCTTTAAAGGCTTACGAATAAGACATGTTCCAGAATTATAGCTGTCATTAAGTTTTTGTGTGGAAAACAAATAAAAATAAAAGTATTTGAATAGTGTATCATATTAGTAATAGAATGTTATTTTCATGAAGTCAACGTAATTTGAAAGAAGCTGGAATGTCAAAATAAGGTAATAAGGAAATGATTTTCTTGTGATTATTACTATAGGCCTAAATGCGTAATATTTTTAACGTCAACGCCCATCCATAATATAGGTTCATACTTTTTGTTTTAGAATTATATTGCATAAGTTTCAGAATTATGGCTCGCAGGGAATTGTTATTCATTGTACTGGGTTCTCATATGCTAATAATTCAAAATACTATGTTCTCTTCGATTCGAGTTAAAATATCTACGTGCATCGGTAATTCCAGTTCTAATATAGTGTTTTAATATCATTAATGTGCATTATAAAAGTGAGTTGTATATAATAACAGTGTAGTTGATTTATTTATTTTTATTTTTTATTTTTTGTATTTAGAGGGAAAAAATAGCCAGTGCCAATTGCCAGTAAAGAAAGGAAAAATATGCTTTGACGTCTTCTTTAAAATATGTACATATTTTTTTTTAATCTTCAATTTACAAGAACAACCAATGTCTGTAAGAATAATTCAGTTTTGAAATTGTTTCAATTTTACGATTTGTTTTAATGTTTGCAATGAAAAAACTTAGAAATTTAAACAAAATATTAATAATTTTATTATACAAATTATAAAAAATGTGAAACAGAAATATGTGAATTTTTGTTATGAAGTTGATAAATTAAGTAAGTTGTATTTATCAAATACTGTCCATAGAAGTAATTTTGTATCATAGTTTGAAAGAGAATAAATGGTTGAGTTTCCTGCTGGGCGAACTTTCTGTTTAAAGCAACAGGACATGAGTGAATCTTGTCCATTTGATGAAGATATTTGAAACATGGCCTTCTGTTGTAGATAATGAGAATACTACTTCTTGTTAAGTTTTATTCTTTGTAAAAATGAATAAGATAATGAGTCAATTCTGAGGATCTGAAAGTGTTGAGCGAGGAGATTTGAAGGAACTCATAGATTATTAACTATCATCATCCGTTTAATCTTCTTTGTATTTTATAACCATATATTTCGTAAAGCATATGTGTACACCTCTGTTTTACACAGAGGATCGCCACAACATGTTTTCTGGCATTCTAATTGATGTTTAAATAGTCTGTTCCATTATGTTCAATGGACAGCAGACGACATGCTTGGACCTCTTTTGACCCTGCTGCCACCTATCGGGAGTCGCTGACAGAAAGGTTCCCATTGGCTTGAAGATTTGACATTCATGGCAGATATTTCAGGGCGTTTAAAATTACAAGAGAAAGATCAATTTGTAACTTCATTGTATGATAATATTAAGGATTTTAAACTAAAACTCGGGCCTTGGGAAGGGAAACTGGTAAGGTAGGCTACAACTTAATTTTCCTACCTTCTAGATTTTTTCAAGTTTCCCACATTGACTTGGACTTCATTCATTATTAAATGTGAATAAAATTATCCACCTAAACCACAAAAATAAATTCAATCCAAAAGTTCAATGTATGTAACGTTTACTTTACACTTTGCAAACATTACATACAATGAACTTTTGGATTGAATTTATTTTTGTGGTTTAGGTGGACAATTTTATTCACATTTAATAACAATTACCACAAAAGGAAAAATGAAACTTAACAATACTTCATTATGTTTCTAACATAAACCAGTTAGGTGATGTATAATGAGTAGACCTGGGATTTTAGGCTCTAAAAATATTAGTTTTAGGCACCTAAAATAGGCTTTTAAAACAAGTAAATAGGCTTTTAAAACAAGTAAATAGGCTTTTAAAAAATAGGCACTTAAAATATGCTTTAAAAATGTGTAGATTGACAGAAAATTGACTTTAAAATATTACAATATAACTTAAAACTGGTCTTTTTTTACTGTAACATGGTCTTTTTTTACTGCAAGAAACGTGGTATACCTATTCTTAACAGAATTAACTGCAAAATTAGGCATCACGAACTATATTCATTTAAACAGATGTTCTTTCACTGGTGACTTGACACAGTAATCCTTCCCTCTTAATCCTCCCCCTCCCCCGTCAGTCAGCATTCCTTTAGCAACAACTGTTTGAAATAATCATGTTTCTGTGAAAACCCCACTTCTGCTGTTCTGCTTTTCATTGAGGGATGTCCATTATAAGATTATAAAAAATATATAGTTGAATTTTACTTTAAATGTACAAAATAGGCATTTTAGGCACTAAAATAGTAAAATAGGTCCAAATAGGCATTTTAGGGCACTATAAAACTCTCTAAACATAAGTGATTTATCATGAAATGTCCACATATTTAAAAATTTGCATGTTATTTCATAAGGAACAATATAGGCATTTGCCTTAAAATCCCAGGTCTAATGAGTGTAGCCTAGAAGTTGTAAGTAATGTTACATGTTTTGTTATTTTGGTTATCCACGCAATACAGTATACAAAATACTGAACTCTTTAATGTCTTTTGATGGTGGTGGTGATGGTGGTGGTGGTGATGGTGGTGGTGATGATGATGTCATTACATTCAGACAGGCCAGCTTATGTAATCTATAATTACAAATTCAAGTATGCTAAATTGCAAAATCCCAATATGGCGACTAGGGAATGACCTAGGCTATTAATATACAACTATGCAATGGAAAATGTCAAATATACAATGAAAAATTTTAAAATTTTACAGAATTCAAGTCAAGATAATCATTTATGTTACAAAATGGATTTAGACAGAGCCATTTAAATATTTCCTTAAATATTTTCAGGTCTAAGAGTTTACGGTCATTATATAATTTATTAAACACTTTCAGACTAATGATGGAGAAACTGGCTTGACATTTGCCTAGCCTACTGTAAGGAACATCTAACATAAACCTGTTTCTACTATTGTGATAATGGATGTCACGTATGATCTATAGGTGTATACTGTACTAGCTTAAGAGGCTCGGCGTCGCCCGGGTTTTGTATTTTGAAATTGGAAACTAACTTATGAAGGATTTTCGATTTTCAAATTCTAGGTCCTTATATAGGTATTTAGAATTTGAAATGAGGAAGAACGACTTATCACACTCAAACTATTCCCTCAGAAAACGCTTGGTATAGCTTTTTATGGCTCATATAGGATGTAGAATTTTGCACCCCATTCCTCCTGGTAAGGGTTCAAGTAAGAAGAAACAGAAATTCCGGTAACATAAAATTGTATTGTCTTTGCGGAATACTTATTTCTCACTCTTATGTTACTATAAAACTGTTTTGGGGATGAAATTAAACAGAAATGGAATATCACTTTCATACTTCACTCCCCAAAAACCTGGGATATAATAATACACACATTACCATACCTCGTATTGTTTTCTCTATGTCCAGGGTAGAGAAAGTTATGTGACTGCATTATTTTCGTGGATTTCATTCTTCAATAATTATAACATGAATTATATTGATAGCTTCTCTAATTTGTGTAGTTTCATTCATTTATAAACCCATCTGAGACCACTGGCAACAATATGTTGTCATGTGAACTGTGATTTGAATTTGATAATTCTGCGTAAAAAGGGATTAAGTATTCTCAAACATTTGTTTTTTTGGAAAATAAAATCAAAATTTTGCAAAATCCTTTCTTAGTGAGCACCTACGTTATGAAACGAAGGTACCGTCAAAATTCCAAGTCTCTACCTATTATAGGCTCTACGTTGATTCTCTATCAGTCAGTCAGGACAAAACTTGAGATTTTAAATGATTGATTGTACGTAGTGTTTTATTCTATCCTGTGTTGGAATTTAAAAAATCGTTGGTTACTTTTTACAGAATAATTTATAAGAAAAGGCGTAAATGTTGTAAAAACTAAAGGATGTTTTCATTTCGGACCATGGACATTGACTTTGGCATGCCGGGTTTATTCTGGATGACTTACGTTCTTTGTTCCCAGAATTTCTCCCAGAAAGAGGACCGGTGTTTGATCCTCAGGACGCTGGTGCTGAGAGTACGAGGCAGTTTGTCTCTCGTGTTGTCCAGTTCATCGCCCCCGCCCCCAGTATCGGGGGCGGTCCGCTCCGAGGGGGCGGACATGCCCGATAGCAGAGACGGGGACGAAGAAATTGCCAAGCCACTGTTGAGACTCCCCAGCGAAAACCCCCTCAGAATCCCATCCGTTTCCGACTCAGCCAGGATGGAAACACTGAACGCTGGACACTACAGGACACAACGCGCCATCTGTAAGCACTTCCCGCAACCATAGCCCGAGTTTCACTGATTCCGGATCTCGGCTCGAGTCTAGGCCCCGTGTGGAAGCAGCGCGCTTCTCTTCTGCGCATGCTCAGGGAAACGTAATAATGCAGTGGAGAATATTCAAATAAGTTAATGCTTTGCGCCGCACAATACACACAGCAGTAACATTATTACAAGAGCTGCAGACTGTTACATAACATGTTTACAAAGCGCGGTAATCCCACGAGAGATTACGAGATTATCGATTATTTGCGAGAACCAACTTCGAGAAAATTTATCAGATTAAACTCGAAATCTCCTGTAGGATTTATTAAGAATATTCCATGAATAAAACGTAACGGATTTTTTGCATAATTATTTTCTTACTTGTCTGTCAATATTCTGTCAATATTCTGTCAGCTGTTAAATTAAATCAAATACTATACAGGACAATACCGGACACTTACTGCTTTGACAATGGAAAAATGGGGGACAGATTTTGCAGCACTCCTGGTGGTACAACCTGCAAACTTGGGGGCAAATTAATATATTCAAAACACATATAAACTGCAATGTTTTAATGTTTCACCAAACAGTAAGGATCAAAACACTGTTTAAGTAATTATAAGAATAATAATGAGCAAACAAAACACAGAACTTCCGAAATAGTTATCAAAATATTAATGTAAACACACATATTTCAACTTAGCGGTTGCTAACAACAACAACAACAACAACTTTCTCTTTTCTTCAATGTTGCTTTTTTGTTTTAACTTTTAGGTCATTTATTTCCAAACCAGCTTATTTTTCTGGACCATAGATAGACAGAAAAATCATATCCCTTATGCGTAACATGCCGAGGTTGGCTACTTCGGCTTCTCTAATAGAAATTGGTTGATATCTTTGTATCTAGTTACTGCATCTGTATTCAGTAGTAGCAGGTTGGGCCGCTAGATGGTGCTCAAAATATTGTCCCTCGATATATCGCAAAGTGTCCTGTATTGTCCTCTATAGTATTTGATTAAATGAATGATCAGTCCATGCATCGATTCGAGTTACCAGTGCTACCAATAGTGCAGATGACCAAAATCGAGATCGTTGTCGTAGATTGCTTACATAAGAATAAAAGCACACGAATTGGCTTGCACTGAATCGAAACTGTGTTTCTAACAAATGCACATTTAGATTGTTTCAATTTCTAAACAAGTTACATTGTATAAAACAATGTACTTTCATTCTGTTCACTGGCAACATGTGACGTATTAATCACTGAAATTGGATGCGTTGCGTATCCAGTAACCAGCTGACGTTTTATCAGATAAAATTGCTTCCTTGCGTATTATAAACAAATTATAAGATTAGCGATCGTGATTGGTCAATATCCGAAGAATTGCTAAATGTTATTGGTCATTATCAAACACGTGGCGTATGAGTGGAATAGTCACGCAAAAACCGTAGCTTGCTATCCTAAACCAACTCTACTCTGATACATAGGCGTACCGAGAGGGGGGTTTTGGGGGTTTGAACCCCCCCCCCATTGATTAAAAAAAGGAAAATTGTATCATTTTTTAAAGTCTACCCATAAATTAATTAATGCAAGTATAAAGCGTGGGAAGCTTAAAACTCGTTATTTTGCGTCTTAATTTGTAACATTTTCCAGGGGTGAGCCCCCGGAAACTTAAAATTTGTTATTTTGCATCTTAATTTTTAAAATTTTCCGGTGGAGGGTCCCCGGAAGCTTAAAACTCGTTATTTTGCGTCTTAATTTGTAACATTTTCCAGGGGTGAGCCCCCGGAAACTTAAAATTTGTTATTTTGCATCTTAATTTTTAAAATTTTCCGGGGGAGGGTCCCCGGAAGCTTAAAACTCGTTATTTTGCATCTTAATTTTTAAAATTTTCCGGGGCAATCCCCGGAAGCTTAAAACTTGTTATTTTGCATCTTAATTTTTAAAATTGGCCCCCGGAAGCTTAAAACTCGTTGTTTTACATCTTAATTTTTAAAATTTTCCGGGGGAGGGCCCCCGGACCCCACCCCGCGGATGTTATAACCCCCCCCCCATATGGTCGGCCTGGTTACGCCTATGCAGTCTGATAGTGTGGGTTTATTATCTTTCACAGATGATGATATTCCCTATTAATCACATGTTTTCTTTTCTTTATATGGTAGCGAAAGTATTGTTTTCAACCCCCAAATTCGCAATTTGTGTTTTTAACATAAATACACGTTTTGAGGTCCCATGAATCCAAAGATACTATTTTCGGAAACATGTCTGTGTGTCTGTGTGGATGTATGTGAAGAGCCTAGCTCCAGAACGGTAAATCGTATGAAAACAAACTGCTGTATTTTGGTCAGGTCCCTTCTGAGTATTTGACACGAAGATTATTTTAAAGGTAACTTTACAAGACGAAATTTTAGCTTTTTCGCTATTTCCTCGAAAACGACTCTAAATTTTACGCATGGGGTGCTTATACTAAGAGCTAAAACTTTTATTTAAAACATTTTTTCGATTTATTCTGAAGGGTAGTTGTAAGCTACCCACTCTAAATACGCGTTCTTTGCAGTACGACCTCTTGCAGTGGCGGACGCAGGGGGGGATAGGGGGTTACATCCCCCCCCCCCCCGAAATTTGAAAAAAGATGTACTCTAAGTGGCCAGTTTTATAAACTAATTGTATATGTAAGTTGATTAATTTTTTTTAGTATTCTTTCTACCTATTCAAATCCCCCCCCCCGAAAAAATTTCTGCATCCGCCACTGACCTCTTGTAACGGAAAATCGTGATGATGATGATGATGAGTGTTCTGCCCGAAGGCAGGTCCAGACCCGGGACGAAGCCGTGGGGTGATGACCACGACTCGTCCGAGGTGATTCAGGCAAGGGTGATACCGCGGAGATTTGCCATTGCCTCTCGCGGGATGGGAATGAAAGGACACAACATAACACCCAGTCCTGAACCCAGGAAGGAAATTTTTCACTGCTGAAAAATCCCCGACCCGGCCGGGAATCGAACCCGGGCCGCCAGGGTGGAAGGCAGTCGAGCTACCAACTCACCCTCGTCGAAAACAAAATTTTGTATTTGAGTCAGGTAGTTTTTGGGGATGTGACACCAAGATAAGCGACGACTTTCTCTTGTTTGGGGACTTTACAGGAAGAAAATTTCGTTTGTCGCTATT
Source organism: Ectobius pallidus (assembly GCA_964059195.1). Classification (NCBI taxonomy): domain Eukaryota; kingdom Metazoa; phylum Arthropoda; class Insecta; order Blattodea; family Ectobiidae; genus Ectobius; species Ectobius pallidus. Next base: position 213,604,027 of record CAXKWD010000002.1, read on the forward strand.
TTCTTGAAAACGGCTCCATACTAAGAGACTAACTTTTAACTGTATGTTTGAGTGTCCATTCTTGATTGCTTTAACAAAAGTTAGTTGTTAAATTTTCACTTGACAAGCAAACTTAGATTTACCTTTGGTAATCCGGACGGCCGTTTCGCACTATTTTAGTGCATCATCAGCGGTTTTCGAACTGCTACTGGTGGGTGCCTGTACAGGCACCCACCAGTAGCAGTTCGAAAACCGCTGATGATGCACTAAAATAGTGCGAAACGGCCGTCCGGATTACCAAAGGTAAATCTAAGTTTGCTTGTCAAGTGAAAATTTAACAACTAACTAACTTTTATTTGGGTAGAGAAAGTTATGTGAATTTCACATCGGATTTTTTTCTAGATTTTAAATAGTCTCTTTTAATATATCCGATCCTCCCAGATCTGGAAATAACCCCTTGAAAAGTACTGTTTACAGTTTCGTGTTGGAGAATGCCGTGTGAGTTGAGTTATGTTGTAATTGCTGTTGAGTTATGTGGTTATTGCTCAAGACTAGTGAGGTAATCGTGTTGTAAACATGTCACTAACGTTGTTTATACGTGTCGAGGGACACATTGGCAGTGTCAGGTTAATGACCACGTGTACACTTCCAGAACCACTCATCACATAACTTCCTCTGCCCAAATAAAAGTTACCAGTATTCCCATATCCTTGTACAGAATCGCAAGACACAATTTTACGCTAATAATGCTATAAATACCTTTTAGCCCCTCCTTTGAATGTTGCGACTAAAAACGCAGGCTATGGACAAACAAACAAAAGAAGAAAAAATAAGTGTCTGCAAACGTTTATTGAACTTTCCGCCGTTCAGAATAATTTCCAAATTTATCGAATATTCCCCTCAGATATTTATTTACTGTAAGCATGGCCAACAATACATCTTTCTCACTTCACATAGGGTACTTATATAGAATAAGAAGCCCTTCAAATAATTTTTTATTATAAAAAAGTTTCAAGTAAAAGTTTTAGCTCTTGGTATAAGCAATGTGCAAAATTTAAAGAAAATCGATAGAGCAATTTTCGAGAAAATTGCGAAAAACGAAAATTTCTTCATGTAAAGTCCCCTTAAAAATAAGAAAAACTTGTCGCCAATCTTCGCCTCACATCTTCAGAAGATACCTGGCTCAAATACGAAATTTTGTTTTCATACGATTTTCCGTTTCGGAGCTAGCCTGTTCACAGACATCCACATTCCACACTGACACACACACACACAGACTCACAGACATGTTTCCAAAAATAGTATTTTTGGATTCAGGGGGCCTTGAAACGTGTATATATGCTAACAACTCAACTTCGAATTTTAGGGTCGAAAACAATACTTCCTCTACCTATAGTACCTATGGTACGGGCAGAGGAAGTAATAAAATCTTATTAATGCACTCACATAACTTTTTTCACCCTAAGCATGGACAATATACTTTTCTCACTTCACATTCTGATATAGAATAAAATCAGGTAAACTGATGTAACAAAGTGCCAGTATGTTTTTGTTTAATCAGTTATGACTGCAATTATGATATGCAGAATATGATTTTTTTAAATTGATTTCCAAGTTAAGCTCCAGATTTATTCATTAAGCAGGGATTACGGAAGAACAAAGGTCTAGTTTTTTTTTAATTAGATTAAAATCTTCCAGCATTAACTGAACTGTACAGATTTGTGATATGACAATCGCACACTCACATAAAAATGCAAAAAAAAAAAAAAAAAATTCAAATTGCCCGGTTTCGGGTTTTGAACCATGGACTCCAGAATGTGAGGCCAAAGCGTTACCATCTCGGCCACCGGGGTCATTTTAACGGTCTTGTTGGATAAGCGCATGTAAATCAATAGTTTTTTTTGTCATAGCTACCTGTATTTTAATTTCCAAGGCCTTATAAGATCACAGTAAAACAATAGGAAGTGTTGTCAAGATAACTGATTCTCATTTTTTTAAATAAATTCTTTCGAATACGTATATTACCATAAAATAGGCACTAAATTGAGCATTACTCCGAAACAGGTCAACCGATTTTATCCATTATAAATAGACGTCTTCCGATGGACATTATAAATGCGTATACGAAGTTTCATAAATATACGATAAAGCGTATTTGAGTTATTGCGCCTTTAAAGTAGACACTAAATTAGGGTTTACTCCGGTACCGGTCAACAGATTAGGTTCAAATTCAATAGGGCACTTCTCATGAACGTCATAAATGAGTATACCAAGTTTCATGGAAATCCGATACAGCGTATTTGAGTTATGGCGCCTTTCTATTAGAAAGGCGCCATAATCTATTAAAATAGGCACTAAATTGGGCATTACTCCGGTACCGGTGAACCGATTTGGTTCAATATCAATAGGGTTCTTCCCATGGACATTATAAATGTGTTTTCCAAGTTTCATGAAAATCCGAAAAAAGCGTAATTGAGTTATGGCGCGTACAGGCACACGGACAGACGGACAGACATTTTTCGTCCCCCACACACAATCTCATAAAGTACCACACTGGCACTTAATAAGAGGCCGTATTGCAAAGAGCAGGTTAATCTTCTTTGTAATATTTTTAGAAATTAAACTTATATAATTTTTCGAGGGAAGGAATGGTTTGTTTGAATTTTAATGCTGACCGCGTTACTTCCCGGGCAACTGGGCGTGTGTTGAAATGTTTCGCGTCTTATGTGTTCGGAAATGGGCTCTTCACTCATCCGGGGAGACCCTCCAGGCCGTTGCCTGGCCAATAAAGCATATAGGCTACGAGATCCATAGGTCGCGGTCCTTTGAGGTCTTGGCGGCGTGGGTCGCGTGAACCTCCCTACAGCGGGGGAGGTTAAACTAAGAGAAAGAAGAAGTGTCTCCAATTTTAATTTTTACGTCAAATTCTAGTATCGTGAAAATCCCAGGCCACCTATGTAGACTAAAAACAATAACGTGATGTTGTAATGGGACTGTGTAAAGGTAGGAAAAAAAAGCGGACCGACTAAAATATCTAAGTTGCCGATATGCGCATGCCTAGCGGCATTCACAGGATAGCAGGGAATGTATTGAAATGAACATTGCTGGAATTGAGAATTTCATGTAATTTGCATTGCTTGTGAAAACAAACGTTTCCGTTACATCCCTTACATTTATTTACGTATCACAAGGCTTTGAAATCAGCTACAAGAGTCGGTCCGCTCTTTTTCCCCCCTACCTGTACATTCATTGTGAAGGCATGTAGCGAATTCAGTGTAATATTTTAGAAATCATGTAATTTTAAAAGAGAAAGGATGGTTTGTTTGAATTTTAATGTAGCCTGCTTTTTTTGCTGTTTGATGAAAGTATGAGTGCAAAATTTTGTGCATTAGGCATGTAAATTTGTATAGGGAAAAAAAGTAAATAAATACACACTTTCAAGTTTATAGGGGAAGGTTGCCTATGTTGGACCGATTTTACATTTTGTTACCCTACGCCTTTATTATGTATTTAATTGATACGAAATATATTGTGCAATAATTTACATTTTATACACTTTCATCTGCTAGTATTATATTTTGTATATATATATATATATCTCCAAGGTCTACAATTTAAAATTTAGAAGTCTGTAAATGGTCCGAATTAGAAAACCGGTTGCTTAAGTTGGACCGATGGTAAAACTGTGAGTAAAATAATAAAAAAATAATTGTAATATTTTAAAGAACCTGTATTTTAACAAATTTATTAGGCACACATGGCATTTAAAGTAAGTTAGTTAGGGCCTATTTTACAAAACCTTTAATTATAATTTGTAAATTAGAAGCAAACTGTTTTGTACTGATAAAGTGCTTCAAATAAGAAACAAACAATAACCTAGGAAACAAATTGCATATAAAATGTGAGATATACCAAATCTGCCTTTACGCTGAGATGAACAATGGAAGTTATGGTGGTCCAAATTAGGGAACACACAGTGGTCCAACTTTGGCAACTGGACGCCATGCAAAGAAATATGATGCTACAAGGACTCACAAAATGTAAAACTAGTTTTACGATATCTAGTTATTAACTAATGAAAGGCAGTTGTAAAATATAATGTAGGTAATTGTTTTGCTTACTCTTACTCTGCACAATAGCTTATCTTTTGTAGCGCGACTCTTGTTACACAAACGAGGAGAACACAATAATTGCAGTTATTCTTTCTTCAAAGACTGCAGCCAACTGACCGTTGGATCACACGTCCTTGACAACATTTCTCACCCGTAGAGCCAACTTGAAGGTTTAAGTTACTAACACATAGCGAAATATGAAGGAGGTCCAACTTAGGCAATGGTCCAACTTCGGCAACTCTCCCCTATGTTAGACTAGACCGTACGCCAACAACTGTCATCTTTCGCGAAAGTAAAGAACTATGAGAACTTAGTAACAGCTGATCGCCGGGTTCAGCCATTTTGTTTTTCTTTATATGAATCTAGAATCTCAAAACTAAAGCATTGAATAAATTAAGGTCGAACAAAAACAGTTGTATCCAATTTGTATTTAATGGCAATTAAGATACTCGTATCCTAATAAAATGCCATTTAGGTCCGTTGCTTAATGTACAGCTTTACCATGATAATGAAAATTCCCTTTTTGGACCACATGCGTAGGTAAAACATTTTTCATTCATTGTAATTTTTGAAGTGAAACTTCTTTAGTCGCGGTAGGGGTGAATCGAGAGCTTGTGTAACGCTCAAAACCGTCACGAAATTAGTGAGGTGTGACGGAACGGACTGCACAGAAAACAATCTACTCAATGATTAGGCTTATCCAAAAATTAAATCATCCAAAAATTAAAAAATCGAAAATCGAAAATTTAAAAATCGTAAAATCCAAAATTAAAAATTAAAAAATGCAAAACATAAAAAATTCAAAGATCCAAAATTTAAAAAAATCCAAAATTAAAAAACCAAAATTTCAAAATTAAAACATTCAAAGATCCAAAATTAAAAAGTCCAAAAATCCATAACTTAAAAAATAAAAAATCCATACTTAAAAAATCTAAATATCCAAAATTTAAAAAATAAAAAAATTCAAAAATATAAAAAATAAAAACCAAAATAAAACATCAAAAATCCAAAATTTAAAAATAAAAAATCCAAAATTAAAAAATTGAAAATCCAAAAAATAAAGAATTCAAAGATTTAGAATTAAAAAAAGTCGAATATTATAAACCCAAAATTCCAAATAAAAAAAATTAAAATAAATAAAAAAATTGAAAAAATCCAAAAACCCAATATTAATAAGTCCAACAATCAAAAATGTAAAAATCCAATAATCCAAAATTGAAAAAATCCAAAAATTAAAACAAGTTTCACTTCTGTAGCGTGACGTTCCACGCACACTTTCCTTTTGTTAATCATATTATATTTATCTACAGTGTGTCCCACGCAAGAGTTGGCCAATGACGCGGGTTCCTGCGGCGCGGCGGGCACAGCTCCAACTCCCGAGCGATCGGGTGAAATATCTACGCTAATGAAGCCGCGATCGGTGTTACGATTTAGGTTCTCACATTTACAGTTAAAATTACAATGAAAACAAACACGTACTTCATCACAAGGTATGTTGGAAATGTTCTCCTCTTGCATCCACACAACACTGACACCTTTTTAGGAAATTTTCTTTCACGCGCATAAGTTCAGCTTCCGAGACAGAGTTAATTTCTCTTGTGATAGGCCTATGTCTTTAAGTTCTTCTAACAGTATGTGAATATTATTTATGGAGAAACTTGAAAAATAAAGTGTATAGGTCAACTTCCCGTACATTACAAAGGAAACGGGTGAAATATCTACGCTAATAAAGCCCGCTGATGGTGTAATGGTTCAGGTTCTCACAAAGAAAAACACATGCGATTTATCTGGCAATAGGCCTACTGATTAAAAAAAGCATTCTGGCACGTTCTTATATCAGTTACCTCATTTTATTTTGATACAATTCGTGGATTTAAAAAAGACGAGTTCTCTCCCAACAAAAGCACGGTGTTTCTATCTCGGAAGCTGAATTTATGCGCGTGAAAGAAAATTTCTTAAAAAGGTTCCAGTGTTGTGTGGATGCAAGAGGGGGACATTTCTAACATCTCTTATGATGAGGTGCGTGGTTATTTTCATTGTAATTCCAACTGTAAATGTGAGAACCTGAATCATAACGCCATTAGCGGCTTTATTAGCGTAGATATTTCACCCGCTCGCTCGGGAGTTAGAGCTGTAGTCGGCGCGACGCAGAAACCCGCATGATTGGCCAACTCTTGCGTGGGACACACTGTAGTAGTTTATACATTTCAGTATTGTTTAACGTTAAATGGTGAAAATATCTCTATTATGCTTGGATAACTGACTGATTTTTCATACATTTAACTGATAAATTAGCTAAAACTCGGCAATGGAGTTCTCCGAAATAACAAACAAGTTATAGTAATTCAAGACCATTGATTAAAGCAATGCAGAGCATATATTGCCGAGCTGGTTTGCTCATAATTTTCTCGTATATACAAAGATTTATTTAAAAGGACCGGCATCGTCCGGATTTTGAATTTGTAATTCGAAATTAACTTATGAAGGGCTTTCGATTTTCAAACTAAAAGTCCTTATATTATAGGTATGTAGAATTTGAAATGAGAAAGAAATACACTACTTATAAAAAGGGCCCGGATTCTAATGACATGTCATCTTTTTATTGATGCTGCATAGACATTGCCAACTTGTGGATAAATCGTAATCATGGCCTCTAGATTATAGAAATGCATTTTTACTAGGTCATTTTTTGTCATTTCATGCCATTTTATATTTTTAGGGCATTTATTTCAATTTTAGGTCATTATTTTGTCATTTTCGGGCCATTTGCTTCCTTATTTAGTCATTTTCATGTATTTACATTGAGTGTATTAACTCTTTTTTCGTCGCTAGCGGCGCTGTCTTTGAAGTGTTGTTTGTTTAATGCAAGAAGGAAAAATTCGGCGTTAAAGCGTTGACATGTCTCAGTCGGAAGTGAAATCAAAGAAACGCCAAAATTTTCTATTATATTACTATTGCTATTAGATTGACTTGGCATCAGATTCTGCCACCTGCTTGGATTTGAGAGTGCAAACTACTGTTTACCCTCAATAAACAACAATAAAATCGGCAGATCACAAAAGGAAATACCGAATTTTGACTCACCAGTGCCTCAGTGCCAGTATAAATTTCTGTGAGAAAAGAACATTCACAACATTACAGTTATTTACAGTTTTTATAATTATATACAAACTAGCCTATAACTTTGTGTGTATAATAATAATTTTTTATAAATAAAATAACAATTTTTAGGTCATTTTTTATAATTATTAGGTCATTTTCTTTAAAATTTAGGGTCATTTTATAGGTCATTTTTCAAACACCTTTAGGTCATCAGAATCCGGGCCCTGCTTATAACACTCAAACTGTTCCCTCAGAAAACGCTTCACATAGCTTTTTATATGGTTATACAGGACTTAGAACTTTGCACCCCATTGCTTCTACACACCAAGCCTGGGAGGGGTTGAAATAAGAAACATTTCAAGAAACAAATTCTGGTGACATAAAATTGTATTGCCTTTACGTAATATTTTATTTCTCACTCTCATGTTACCATTCAACCGTTTCGGGACTGCAATAAAAACGAAATTCAATGTCACTTTCATACTTTCCTCTCTAAAACCTGGGACATAATAATATATTGCGTGCATAGGACTAAAAATGTTCATCCTATTTTGTCTCCTTTTAGATGCTTAAGGCTTTAGATAAACATCCCTATTTCTCAACTAATACAAAGCCTACAGCTATGAATAACATTTCAGTGGAAAGGATTTTTTTACCGACTTCTGATATAGCATAGCCCTACTCATTGGCAAATACTTAAGTTGTTCCTGCAATACGACGTCTTATTCTACATCAAAAAGTGAAGTGAGAAAATATTTTCCATGTCGAGGGTAGAAAAAGTTATTTGACTGCATCACATTGTGCTTTATTTTCGTGGATTTCATTCTTAGATAGCTTCTCTAATTTGTAAGCCCTGTTATTATTCGCACACTTTATCTTGAGCTAAACACTCCATAATGATGAAAACAGTCCATATCAAGAAGGCCAAGAAGATAGCGGCCCGTTCCCAGTGTTGCCATACCCAAAAAATGTCCCGTAGCGGCATTCTTGAACTACCGGTTATTTTGTATTTGTTTACGACACATTATTCTGCAAATTACATAATTAAATCCCGGGACATTAGAAATGGTCGATATAAGTGACAACGAAGTTAAAAATAAAGATTCTTTCAACCAAGAAGTGTCGGAAATCAGCGAATAAACAATAAACCAAATAAATGAATTGGAAGGAAAAGCAATTTAATGTGTTTTAAGCTAAATCTGTCGTTGGAGAATAGAACAAGTCAGTCTTGATTATTTTGCTAGAAAGTTGTATTAATCTCTATATATAAAAGCCAAAACCCACTGACTCACTGACTGATCACAGTTTCTCAAAAACCATACAGCCTAGGAACGTGAAACTTGGTACACATATTGCTCCTAGGCTCTAGATGCGCACTAAGAAAGGATTTCAAAATATTTGGCCTCTAAGGGCCTCTAAGGGCCAAAATAGGGTTGTAAAGTTATGAAATTCACCAAAAGGAATTCATACTGCATGTACACAATCCCCATGGCAACATTATTTTTTTTAAACTACACAGGTGGCTTGGCATGACAGTGTGATTTCATGTAGACCTAATAGATATAAAATTATGAGAATGGCTATCAATAGAATTCCTATAAATTAATATTAACTATTTTGTGACACGAAGTAAATTTAGAAGGTCCTGGGCTCTATTATTAAGAGTTGAACTCTTTTCTTATAGTTAGCCTAGGACTGTATTGCGAAAGATAGTTCATACAGTATTAATAGATATAATTTCCTGATTAATTTCCATTTACCATATTATCTCTATATCTTTACCTTAGTGTTTACCTCTCCATTTTGGGGTCTTTTAAGCGACCCACGTTGCCCGGGCCTTAGAGGGGCGCGACCTGTCGGGAGGGGATTATCTATGGATCACATACATACTTTCTTGACCAGACAAGGACATGGAGGGCCTCCCGGATGAGTGATCAGCCCAATGCCGGGGCCACCTCCGATACAACACAAACACATAGGACGAGATACACCATTCACACACTCACGCTGAACAAGGCGAGGATAGGATGAGGATGATAATGGCTACCAGATGATATCCGGGGACCACTAGGGCCTAAAGTTACCAGACATTTGTCTCACAGGTGAGGAAAAATCCCGGAAAAACCCTACCTAGGTAACTTGTCCAGACCAGTATTCGTGAGAGGAGAGAACGCATCCCCTACGCCCAGCTATTTACTGTATGTTTGCCAAAATTGAAACAGAAAGATTAAATTTTTTAAGACATAATCAGAGTAAACTACGGGTGAAGGAGTAAGTTATGTGGAATATAAATACGTCCACCGTGTTGGCTGGACGGCTGATGATTTATAGAAGTACATTGAATCGACTTTAAATTGTGTTCACTTAACCTTATATGCATAAATCTAACAATGCGAAGCATTGATGGGTCAGCTAGTTACCTATAAACTCTCGTGAAAGATATTTAGTTATATTTATTAATTCAGGCATGTGAAAATGCGTATTCAAATAGGCCTACATGTACAATGCTACGAATTTTAAACGATTTTCTATATTCTGAAGACCGGGAGAGAAATTGTCTAAATAGGCCTAAATATATTACTTTATTCATTTCTCCAGCGATATATTCTACTATAATATCTGCATCAATAAAAACTCTTTAGTTTGGCAGTGAGTGTCGAAATTCCTACGAATTACAATTAGTTCCATTGTGTGCCAGCATAAAACTAACGTTATATTTCCTAGTAGTTGGCAACCCTTCAGAAATGACGTCAATTTCAACTCACCGCCTTCTGCAATAGTCAGTCTTTTATACTGCATGCAATATCAGCTCCTCTCACCCCCGCATATTTTCGGCTCAAGATAAAGTGTGAGCATAATACTTGCAACTTCCAAAGCCCTATGTGAACTCTGTAACCAATACACTGTTGTCATGACACCTGAACTGCATTTCATTTAATCAGTATAAAATTCTTAGAAATCATATAATTTTTCGAGGGAAGGAGTGGTTTGTTTGAATTTTTATGTCGACCGGGTTACTTTCCGGGCTGAACTGGGTATGTTTGCAAAATTTCGTGCAATTGGTGAAGACATGTAGATTAGTATAGGGAACATAATAATAATAATAATAATAATAATAATAATAATAATAATAATAATAATAATAATAATAATAATAATAATAATAATAATTTATTATACCGTTCAGCATACAATGCAATAGGTAACGTCAATGAGCCATTAAAACAATATATCTATGTTCAGGTATTCCTGTACAGTGTAAAAATTATATCTTTTCAACATACATTTAATTCTATTTTTAAAAACACTTGTATCTCTAATCTGTCTGAAAGATAACGTTAACTTATTATATAATTTTTTCCCAAGATACAAATGAGAATCAAGGGATTTCTGTAAACGAAATTTAGGTAATACCATATTATTTCTTCCCCTTGTATCATAACTGTGTACATCAGAAAACAACACCTCATTCTTATTTTGATGGTGAACAAAATTCAAACATGCAACTACGAGGGGTATTCCGAAAGTAAGTTTCGTCAATGTATGGCAGGAGCGGCGTGTTCACCAGGGGAACCAAACAAACGCCAGACGAATCCCCACCCGTGGCTGGTTCCACGACGGAAGTGGCGTCAGCGGAGGAGGCATGACGCAGGCGCACTGCGCCGTAGAAGAGCGAGTCGCAGCAGACTGGCGTGCCCGCGGGTATTAGTGTACCGCTCACGATGGCACGAGAGATTTGGCGCCACTGCCATGTACCGCTATCTCCCCTCTTTCAAACGAGCCATTGCTGCAGCCGCTGAACCTTTTATTGTCCGAGATAGAGTTGTTTGAAATTGATCTCCCGATTTCCGTCCCCGCAAAGTGCGGCCTCCACGAACCCATCTCGCACAAACCTTATGGAACATCAATTTGTCACTCAAAATGGTCTGTATGGAGCCTTTAGTAATGTCAGGAAGCTGAGGTGGAGCAGGCTGTGCGCCAATTCCTTGCATCGCAGGGCACCGAGTTTTACCACAGTGGGTTCTTCAAACTGATCGCACGCTACGACAAATGTCTCAATGTCGCTGGCGACTATGTCGAAAAATAGTGCACGGTGTATAGGTCATGCTGCCAGGCTGTATTGCTTTTGGGTCAATAAAGTGTCCGTGTGACAAACTGACGAAACTTACTTTCGGAATACCCCTCGTACATACAATGATGCCAAAGTTAAAATTCCAAATTCCTGAAAAATTGGTCTACAATGTTGGCGAGAATAGCAATTCTTTATTATTCTGATAGCCTTCTTTTGGAGCAAGAAAACCTGATTGGCTTCCCTGCTATTGCCCCAGAGCAAAATACCATAGTTAAGATGGCAATGGAATATACTATAATAAACACTTAATAAGGTGCCCACTGATACACATAATTTAAGTCTTCTTAAGAGAAACAAGGCGTTTGACAATTTTTTACTTGTTACAGTTATATGATGTTTCCAGGAAAGCTTGCTGTCCAGCCATATTCCAAGTAGTTTAACTTGTTGCTCTGTGTCTTGTTTGTCTTTTATAGTGAATAGGATGGTTTGTGTTTTCTCCTTATTCATATGTAAACCATTTGCCCCTAACCAATCTGACATTTGATCTAAAGTACATGACCAATCAAAATAGGGTTGCCACCTTTCTTTAAGGCTAAGGAGGGACACTTATCGAATATATGCAGATCGCCGATCTTCATACCTAAATTCGTACTTGGAACAATGTATTAATAATAGAAAGATGGAATATATTCATCACAAAGACAAAAAGCTGTGTAACAGTAACACTAACATTAGAAAAGAAAAGATTAGCATGATGATAAAAAAAACTGGGCAAATTCACGATTTGAAGCTGTATTTCTTGTTTGATTTGGCAGTTCTAATAGTTCTTTGATCTGTGTCACTCTCACTACATAGTGTTTACAGGTATCTATAACATTTGTAGAAATTATTATCTCACTCTTTAGGAGGTCAGCTGAGTACTTGTCTCTGGATTTTGTCCATTTTAGATTCATGAGAGAACAATCTATCCACAAATGCATTGCTATCAGGAACTAAAGCAGAATTCCTCATATAACTCATCCAAATTAACATCAGATTCTACATTAAGTGTCTTCACAGAGTCTTTGACGGTGATTTCACTGCTGCCAACACGATACATTTTAGCGATGGAACAATAGCCTATCGATATCTTGATCATGAGTCGAAATTCACAAAATATGCCACTAAGAATAATTTACTGTCTCATATTTTGTTTTGGAATAATTTGGCGTCCCGCAATATAATGCGTCCCTCTTAGGCATAATACGGGACGCTGAAAATGTTCTTAAAATGCGGGATGTCCCGCCTAATTCGGGACAGGTGGCAACGCTAAATCAAAATTACTAGCAGAAAGAATATTAAGCACAGTAGTGTCATCTGCATAAGAAATAACTTTACCAGGAGTTGCAGCGGGCAAATCATTAACAGCAACAATAAAAAGGAAAGGACCAAGAATAGATCCTTGAGGCACCCCTGTTGTAGATATCTGGTCATTAACTGAAACCAATTGCTTCCTATTGCTGAGATACGATTGAATTAGAGCCAATTCCTTGTTTCTTATTCCGTAGAACTCTAATTTCCTTAGCAGAATCGAAAGCTTTACTAAGATCGCAGAGACAGGCTGCTGCATTCTGTTTGTTTTCAAAAGCATTTAGCACTTCACTCACTAGGCGTTCAATACCCTTAACAGTGGACCTGTTGGATCTAAAACCATACTCTTCATCTCTATATATATAAAAGGCTTTGTCCTGACTGACTGAAAGAATGACTGACTGACTGACAGGAATCAACGTACAGCCTAAACTATAACAGGTAGAGGCTTGGAATTTTGACAGTACCTTCGTTTCATAATGTAGGTGCTCACTAAAAAAGGATTTTTAAAAAAAATCTTGATTTTAAATGCCAAAAATCAAATGTTTTTGAGAATACTTAATCCCTTTTTACATAGAATTATCCATTCCAAATCACAGAATATATTGTTGCCAAATGGTATCAGGTGGGCTTGGAAAAACAAATGAAATGCACTTTTGACAAATAAGAGATGTTATCAAAATAATTCATGTTATAAATAAATATTACAGAATGAAATCCACTAAAATAATGGAATCACATAACTTTCTCTACCCTGGACATAGAGAAAACAAAACGAGGTATGGTAATGTGTATATTATTATATTATATCGCAGGTTTTTGGAGAGAAAAGTATGAAAGTGATAATGCTTTCTGTTTAATTTCATCTCCAAAACGGCTTTATGGTAACATAAGAGTGGGAAATTTCCCGCCTCGATATTACAATTTTATGTTACAGGAATTTCTGTTTCTTCTTATTTAAACCTCTACCAGGCTTGCTGTGCACTGTACAAGCGATGGGATGCAAAATTCTAGATCCTCTATGAGCCATAAAAAATTATATCAAGCGTTTTCTGAGGGAATAGTTTGAGTGTAATAAGTCGTTCTTCCTATTTCAAATTATAAATGCCTATATAAGGACCAAGAATTTAAAATTGAAAATCGTTCATAAGCTAATTTCCAATTACAAAATACAAAACCCGGGCGACGCCGGGTCTTTTAAGCTAGTCACTTAATAATCTGTCTACTTCAAAATAGGATACTAACCCATCCAGCATTATGCTTTCAATTACTTTAGACAAAACAGGCACCAAGGACACTGGTCTATAATTGGAGGCTTCTTGCCCATTACCCTTTTTGTAAAAAGGGATAACTTTCGATATCTTCAAGCGATCAGGGAATTCTCCTTGGCTTAAACATTGATTAACAATAAGTACCAAGGGATCTAATAAATAGAGAGCACTAGCTTTTAATAGGTAATTCGAAAGACCGTAGTAATTCTGACTCTTTGAATTGTTAAGTTTCATGATTTTGTTGTAACCACATACCACATACCCACATTAACAACTCGATTTTATATATTAGAAGATCTACTCTTATACAATTCAACGGCCCTAAATAGCGTGCTCACTCGCTCGCCCGCTTCGTGAAACATCGGCTATACTCGGCGATGTTCGTCTCTGGCACTGTAAACTTTCACGGAGTACAAAATTAGGAAAACCGTTTCTTTATTATATAAGGCCTAAGTGAAATGAATACAATGAACAAATATTCTAATTTTATTTTTACTTACAATTTTCATAGCTCTGAACCACAAACATTTTTAATAAACTACCAGTGTAAATTTCTTAAGAATCCTGGAGTCAATTAATGATGGCGGGCGAAGCCGGGGGCAACAGCTGTAAAATATTGACGGTTTAACTCTTGAAATATCGCTGATAATAAAAATCCAAACAAACCATTCCTTCCCTTGAAACATTATATCATTTCTGAAAATTACACTGAATTGATAAAATAAAATTCACATCATATTCATGTCAATAAACAGCTGAGAAACAATACGTATTATGTGTTCACAGGTTCTTTGGAACTGCATAATCGATTCTGATATAGTTTTCCCAGGGGGCGCTTTCATGTCGTGGAATGTACATACTCTAAAGCAGGAATTTTAGCTGTTTCATTAATTATTAATGGCTTAGTTTATGAATGATTCGCGTGCAAGTGTTAATAAATATAATGCTTTAATAATTATTATACTCTTAATTTTTAATTTTTAAAAGAATTATCGTGGCGAAGCCACGGGCACCTCCTAGTATAACACAAAACCGCTCGGATGAAAAGACTGAGATCTGAAATCTATCGAGGGAAAGATTTGTTAGAAGTCACGTGATTTACAAATAACCGAGCAAATAATTGGTCAGCTTATCTAAACACTGTACACTATGGAAATTCAATAAAGTGAATGACTCAGAACTATTTGCGTTGCGATTTACAGAGCGGGGGAATTTGTATGACGGCCTGGAATTCTTCGAATTTTTCTGAACGGAGTGCACCGAGTCATGTGACACGTTGTGAGGAGCTACTTCATGAAGAAATACAGTGCACGCCGCTTATTGTGATCACTTCGGGATGCAGCTAATCTGATAGTATTAACCGAGTGATAACAGTAGCCGAAGGAATTAAATGAAGGTTATTTATTCATATATAAGATAATACCCTACAAAACAGAATTAAAAATATTTATTCATAAAATAATAAATATGTAAATGTGAATCATTGAACCACTCATAGGCTAATACAGGAATAGACTGAAAGCAACTATTTTTTCAACCAGTAACAAAGTTTTAAATTGTGTTTACTTTCCTTTAAATGTCCATTAACCAATACTTCATACTCAGATATGAGTAAAAAGTATTTTTGGAATCTGTGGTGAACACCGCGTAGCCAAACATCTAACGCCTGTCTATTCAAGTCTTTTCATTTTATACTAACCATCTCTGCATGTCAATCAACACTGTTATCTTCATAAATCAAAATCTGCAGCTTAACTGTGGGCTGAAACAAGTTTTATTGTTTAAAAGAGAAAGTTAGGTAATGCCACCCCCTCGAAATGGTCATCCTGTGAGAAGGGAACAGAATTTCTACCTTCAGCTACTTCTAATACAACACATTACAAACGAAATTTTGAATGACGAACTTCGAAATAAAGCCGTAAAATGGAAAATGTGATAACATAAACCGAATCTTTGATCACGATAAATAGCATTTTTTCAATGTTTCAGTATTTATCCGTACGGGACTTCTTAAAAAATAACATTCCCCGGTTGATATCATTATCCGCGATTACATTAAGCGTCATCCTGTGAGCTGAGAACACTACCAACACAACATAATACAATTAGTAGACTTAGAAACGAAATCCTTAAAAACGAAGGAATAAAATAAAAATTTCAACTTTATGCGCGATAAAAAAAATCGATAATCAGCTATTTCTGGGGGATAATCTGAATGCGATAATTCATTCTTCCTCATTTCAAACTCTAAATAGCTATACAAGGACCTGAATTTAAAAAAAAATTCAAAGTAGCCTACTCCAGGGCAAGTAGCAAGGCCTTGCTCGGTTACCAAAGCTTCCGAAAAAAGAGCATCGCTGAAATCGATGTTTTATAACATAACTAGGAGGTGCCCGCGGCTTCGCCAACGATGATTAATTACAAAATTAAAAATTAATTACTATTAGAGCATTATATTTATTAACACTTGCACGCGAATCATTCATAAACTAAACCATTAATAATTAATGAAACAGCTAAAATTCCGGCTTCAGAGTACATTCCACGATTAGAAAGCGCCGCCTGAAAAAACAATCTCAGATTCGATTATGCAGTTTCAAAGGAACCTGTGAACACATAATACGTATTGTTTCTCAACTGTTGGTTGACAGATGAATATGATGTGAATTTTATTTGATCAATTCAGTGTAATTTTCAGAAATTACATAATGTTTCAAGGGAAGGAATGGTTTGTTTGGATTTTTATCATCAGCGATATTTCAAGAGTTAAACCATCAATATTTTTCAGCTGGTCCCCGCCATTATTAATTGACTCCCGGATTTTTAAGAAATTTACACTGGTAGTTTATTAAAAATGTTTGTGGTTCAGAGCTATGAAAATTGTAAGTAAAAATAAAATTAGAATATTTGTTCATTGTGTTCATTTCACTTAGGCTTTATATGATATTTGTACTCTGTGAAAGTTTACACTGTCAGAGACGAACATCGCCGAGTATACCCGATGTTTCACGAAGCGGGCGAGCGAGTGAGCACGCTATTTAGGGCCGTTGAATTGTGTAAGAGTAGATACATAAATTTGTCGATCGCTTCGATTTTGTTAGCCCCCTCTGCTTGATGGGCCTATATTTGTTTATAACTTCCCGGCACGCAGAAATGTGATTTCTTTGACATAGGTGGACGAAAGATGCGGTGTTTCTTTTGTGGGGGTGGGGGGGAGGGGAGGAGACGGAAACTTGAATCCGAGGTTTTTTCTGGGCGGCGTTTTCTAACCGTGACATGCGCCCCAAAGCTGGATTTTTAGTTTTTTATTATTAACCGCTTTAATTGTTTATGAATGATGTACGTGTAAGTGCTAATTATAACGTTTTAATTGGTTTGCTGTTAAACAAATTATTTAAACATGTAGTTATTGAATTAATAAATGGTGGCACCTCCTACTTATGAACTCAGTTCAAATCAGTATCAAACTGTGTTCTCTAAAATATAGAAATTAAAAAAAAAAAAATATATATATATAAAAGTTAATTTACTGTAGCATTCGGTTTGTTAGTTTCCAGGAAAAGTGTTTTAATTATCACTTCACTTTCAATATCTAACGCAAAACATTTTTAACGTTCATTTTTGCGTCCCTCACCACCCCCTGAGTAAAGCCCTGATTTTATACGGAATTCATTTATTGACCTACATTGCGTCATTGCATCTCGCCGGCTGCAGCCTACTGATGAGGATTTTACGTAACGCTTTTCAGGTAAGATAAAATTAAACATTTTTCATCCCTCGATATAGGGACGTTTATGCGACCTATTCGGCCAGGGTTTACAGGATTGCAACCGATCAGTGGAGGAAGTTTCTATGAATCACATACATATTATTTTGCAGACAAGAACTTGGAGGGCCTCCCTGGATGAGTGAACAGCTCAATGCCGAAGGCCACCTCCGAGACATCACAAACCCACACTCATTCCGAACAAGGGAACCACGAGAGCCTAAAGTTACAAGACATTCTTCTCGCAGGTGAGGAAAAACTCCTCCGAAGATACCCAACTTGTCCCGATCGGGCCCTGCGTTATACTTAATAATTTACAATAATTATTATTTTATAGTACACGCTCTCTTAAACAGCTGCTTATCGAACTGGTCACACGCCGAAAAATTGCATTTTAGCAACCAAGGCCGCTAAAATTGCATAAAAGTGCATTCAAACTGCATTCAAAATGCAGTTCAGCCATTTCATAAAATAATGGAATTTTTCCCTCAAAGAGAGAAGTTATAAAATTATTGCAATTGGGTGGTCATAAATAAGTTTAAAACCTCAAATTCTCTGAATTTTAAGGACTTAGGTGTATCTGAAGTGGTTTCATGTGTAAAATCCGTTGATTTACTTATTTATTGCATTGAGTTACTTTTTTTTGCCATTTTTAGCATGATTTTAACACTCTTTAATACCAAGTAGTCAAGAGTAATCAGCTATGTCCATTTTCATTTGAGAAAATATACATCTTAAGGAACAATTTGGTATAAGATTAACTTCAAAAAATATGTGTGGTTAATTACTATGTAAAATAACAAACAAGGGAATTTTTGTCCCACCCGTAACCGTGATAGTTTTGTTAAATTATTATTAATGAGTTAAATAAATGTTTTGACAACCTGGAAACAGTTTATAATTTGTATTTAATCCCTCATACCTTCATTAATAACAACATTAAGACCCTAACAGTAATAGCAGAATAGAAAATGAGCTTTTGTTTTGCATCATTAAAATCAGTGTCCAAATTATGTCCCACCCGTAACAGATTTTGAAAAACAAATTTAAAATATTCAGAATAAATTTTAAATAATGCTTTAATGTAGTGTGAAGGAGAAGGCATTGTACATTTTACAGAATGTGAAGAACCAATTCTAGTTTATTATTTATGATATGTAATAAACAAAAATAGCTTCTATAATTTGTCAGAATGTCCCACCCGTATTTATGAAATGGCTGAGTTTTATCGGCTAGTACTATAAATCGTCATGGCAATCTATAAACAAAATCCAGATGTCATTGACCAGTCACACCAACATTAACATGGATTTAAGCATATAACTGGTCATAAAACAACAAATTTATGCCAACATGTTCCTTTATGATAATCAGAAACTTTACCAGAGGTTTTTCGCAAAATAGGGTAGCCTATTCCATCATATAACAACAAATATAATCCAACAACTTTTCACATCTTCGTTAACAAGATAATCATTACTTACCATGGCGGATGCACCAACATTTAATTGTAATATATTCCTTCTCATAATCTATTGCTGCCGTGATGTTGCTGGCACCAGCTTCAATTCAATGTTTCTGGCTTGGATTGAAATTTCCTCGGGATTATCATTTATATTTTCACAAGCTTTTCATAAATACTAGTTGGTATGCAATATTGTTTATAAACAAGGGACTCATATAATGCATCTATACCGCATTTGGTATTGGTACGTACGGTCATTGTTTTATGATTCAGACGGCCATGAGTTAATTTGAACAAATGGCTGACTACCTTTCATTATAATTAACTAGCTTAAAAGGCCCGGCGTCGCTCGGGTTTTGTATTTTGTTAATGCGAAAATAACTTATGAAGGACTTTCGATTTTCAAACTCTAGGTCTTTAAGGTCTTTATATAGGTATTAAGAATTTGAAATGGGGAAGAACGACTTATCACACACAAACTATTCCCTCAGAAAACGCTAGATAGGCTATAGCTTATTATAGCTTATAGCAGATCCCCACGGCTTCTCCCAAGATAATTAATTGAAAGATTAACAATTAAGAGCAAAATAATTAAAGTATCATATTTATTAACACTTTGCACGCGAAACATTCATAGGTGTAAACTAAACGATTGATAGGCCTAATTAATGAAACAGCTATAAATCCGGCTTTGAAGTGAATTTCACGATTAGAAAATAAATGGAAAAATGCAGTATTCGAAAGATTATGAGAATTGAAATCGATTAAACTCACGATAAAAAAAAGTGCGTAAATGTATTTGACAGACAGACATAGTACGGTACCGGTACATTAGTTTTTATTTATATAGGTGAAGAATGGAATAAGCCTACTGAGGCCGTGATTTCTATATTCATTTGTCCAGACTTATAATTCCGTTACATTTCAGGCAGATTTAACGACCCTACATAAGATATTTTAATTACGATTACATATAAGAACGTTGTAGCCAGGACCCCGAACTAAGCAACTTCCCCGGAATTTTCTGTAAACTATATTCCATGCCAAATAAAATATGTTTAACATTACCTTATCGAGATCTATAGCTTTTTAATAACCTGAGATATCCATTGCCTTCCATAGCAATCGCGACGATATTATTTCCAAGGTATGACAATAATAGACAAAGCCTTCTGCAATTGATTTGACAACTGAAATGAATAACTCAAAACTGATGCTTCGAAAGCGTAAAAATGCACGTTTTCTTGCCGTTTTTCACTCATAACTCGCGAACGAAGGCTAAAATTAAAAATGTAGTATGACAGAAACCTTCCAGGGAATGTACCCAACAACTTCCCAAAGTTTCATGGCGATCGGATGAATGGTGTAGTAATGCATAAAGGACACACACACACATACATTCATTTTTATATATATAGATTATACGGTATATTTGTTTTATTTCATATAATTAGATAGCTTTTACTAAAAAATATTGTATGCCCCACGTAGGCCTACGCAAAAGCTTTATCGGACTCATCCAGTATTTCAGCCTCGGCTTTCGCCTCGGCCGCTTCTAGATTCGTCCGCTAAAGCGTTATTTTGCGTACTTGATACATACAGGCATTGATGGATTATTCTGAACCTAAAATTGATAAATTCCATGTCGAGTTTTGAAGCCTCCTGATTCTAAAAAAAAATATCATTTTAGAGACATGTGTGTTTATGTCCGTGTGAGTGAAAAAAAAGCGAAATTTTATGTTTTCATTAGATATCTCCTCGGATGACACATGAAGATTACTATTATTATTATTATTATTATTATTATTATTATTATTATTATTATTATTATTATTAAACTAGCAGGTGCCCGCAGCTTCGCTGGCGATAATTAATTGGAAGATTAAAAATTAAGAGCACACAATTAAAACACTACCTATATTTATTAACACTTACACGCGAATCATTCATAAACTAAACGATTAATAACTATAAGGAAACGGCTAAAAATCCGGCTTTGGAGTTGATTCAACGATTAGAAAGCGCCGCTTGCTAAAAACTACCCCAGATTCTAGTTCCCGGCCAAGAAAGCCCCTGCATAGTGAGTTCCGTCAAAATCGAAACATGTTTGCCCATGTAGGCCTACATTCATTACCCCTGTTGAAAATTTCAGATGTCTGCAAGCCTTGACATTATAAACAAATGAATCGATCAGGGCGGGCTTACAAAATGAAGCGATTCTTTTATTTCCAAATCATGACAACAACAAAAAGGCTAAGCCACCTGCAACTGATTTGATAAATGAAATGCATTACCGAAAACTGATGCTTGGATAGCGGAAAAAAAAAATCATGTTTTCTGCCAGTTTTTTACTAATAACTCGCGAACGAAAGCGAAAATTAAAATTCCGGTTTCGAGGTGCATTCGCCTACCCTTCAGTCCTTCTACGTTTAAAATTTCAGACAACTACGTGCAGTAGATTTCGCTGGGCATCGCGCGCAGACAAACAAACACTTCCTTTTATTATTATAGATCTCCAAGAACGACAGCTGAATTTTACCTAGGTATGCTAGGGCTAAAATTACAATGTAAGTATTTTATGAGAAAGAGATAATTTGAAAATGAGGTAATAAACAAGTAACAAACATTACTAAGGTATCTAAAAACGAATGTATGTGTATTTGTCCTTTGTGCATTAAGTTATTATACCATTCATCCGATTGCCACGAAACTTTGAGAAGTTGTGGAGTACACTCCCACGAAGGTTTCTGGCATAGTACATTTTTAATTTTAGCTTTCGTTCGTGAGTTATGAGTGAAAACGGAATGAAACCGTGCAATTTTTGCGCATTCTAAGCATCAGTTTTCAATAATACAGTTCAGTTCAAAACAATTGCAGGTGTCTTTGCCTATTTTTGTCATACCTTGGAAATAAAACATCGCGATCGCTTGAATGTTGTAAGCCCACGCTGGTCGATTTATTTCTTTATAATGTCAAGGCACGCAGAAATCTGAAATTTTCACCCTAGACGGAAGAAGTAGAATGAATATAGGCCTAGATGGAAAATATTGTTACAATTGGACGAAATTCACTATGCAGGGGTTTTCTGGGCCAGGGAACTCGAATCTGAGGAAATTTTTCCCATGCTGCGCTTTCTAATCGTGGAATTCACTTCAAAGCCGGATTTATAGCTGTTTCATTAATTAGGCCTTTTAATTAGACCTATGAAAGTTTTGTGCGCAAAGTGTTAATAAATATAGTATTTTAATTATTTTGCTCTTATTTTTAATCTTCCGATTAATTATCGTGGGCGAAGCCGCGGGGATCTGCTATAAGCTATAAAAAGCAATATCTAGCGTTTTCTGAGGGAATAGTTTGTTATTTTCGAATTTACAAAATACAAAACCCGAGAGACGCCGGGCCTTTTAAGCTAGTATTAGATAAATTCCTGAGGTAATTGGGGTAAGCCGTAGCGTAGTGATTGAGGCGTTGCGCTACAAACCGGAAGGTCGCGGGTTCGATTCCCGATGAGGTCATTGAGATTTTTCAATTGACCAAATCCTTCTGGTAGCACTATGGCCCTGGGGTCGACTTAGCCTCTTACAGAAATGGCCGGTGCGTAAGGCTGACAACCTTACCACCTTCATGTGCCGAATGCCCAAAAACCTGGAGCCTCAACCTCCTGGAACCCTCTGGGCCTGCATGGCCTGTATAGGGATCACTTTACCTTTTACCTTAAATATGTTTACAAATGTTTTGAATTCTGTAAAACAGCATTGGTTTTTTAAGACGTCAATCATTGGATAACCCAAATCCTGACTGCACTTTATTAAATGTTTGATTAGTATTTGACGCTTGTAACAGATGAACCCGTCCGTAGAAGGGATATGAAATCTTTGGAAATAAGATTTAAATTTATCACATCCCGTCATAAATTGAGTTAATACGAACGATGGTTGACAGTGTTTCATCACCACTCTTGTAACTAGGCCAAAGCGAGGAACATTTATTTAGCAGATGTTCAAATTCCATTTCGGAAGATGCAGCTCATCTCTGGGATTTTAAGGCAAATGTCTATTTTGTTCCATATGAAATAACATGAATTTTTTTTAATATGTTGACGTTTCATGATAAATCACTTACTTTTATAGAGTTTTATAGTGCCCTAAAATGCCTATTTTGTACATTTAAAATAAAATTCAACTTCTGTAACTTTTACAATCATTAAATGGGCAGCCCTGAATGAGGAGCAGAACAGTGGGTTTTTCACAGAAACTTGATTTTCCCAAACAATTGTCGCCGAAGGAATGCTGACTGACGGGGAGGATTCGCTCAAAACAAGTGGCAGGTAGGGCCTATATAGTAAGAAAGGACATACTGTGTCAATTTTTCATATAATCCAAAATTGTTTTTGATAAAAGTATTTTTAATTCTGTCTTAATTTTGCAATTATTTCTGTTCAGAATAGATATACCACGTATTTTACAGTAAAGATCACGTTACAGTTTAAGAGCATAATGTAGTATTTTAAAGTCTATTTTCTGTCTATTTACACATTTTAAAAGCATATTTTAAGTGCCTATTTTCTCTTTTAAAAGCCTATTTTAGGTGCCTAAAACTAATTTTTTTAGAGCCTAAAATCCCACTCATTACCTTCATTACTTTCTAGCATGTGCCAGCGGCTTCGCCCGCGATAATTATTTAAAAAATTAAGTGCATAATAGTTAAATCATGATATTTATTAACACCTAAATCACGTGGACTACATACCACGATTAGATAGCGTCGCCTGGTAAAAGCGATCTCAGATTCGAGTTCCTTGGCCCAGAAAACCTCTGTATAGTGAGTTTCGTCCAAATCGAACAATGTTTGACCATAAATAGGCCTATATTGATTATCCCTCTTCCGTGTAGGTTGAAAATTTCATATGTCTACGGGCCTTGACATTCTAAACAAATGAATCGTCCAGGAAGGACTTACAAAATCAAGCGATCAAGTTCCCTGGCCCAGAAAACCCCTG
This sequence comes from Ectobius pallidus, assembly GCA_964059195.1. Taxonomy (NCBI): domain Eukaryota; kingdom Metazoa; phylum Arthropoda; class Insecta; order Blattodea; family Ectobiidae; genus Ectobius; species Ectobius pallidus. The sequence continues at coordinate 213,628,143 of CAXKWD010000002.1, forward strand.
CATAGTGAGTTCCGTTTAAACCGATCACTATCTGTCCATTTAGGCCTATAGGCTATTCATTATCCCTCCTACGTGTAGGTTGAAAATTTCAGATATCTGCTTGCCTTTACATCTATATTAATAAAAGGAAGTGTCTGTCTGTCTGTCTGTCTGTCTGTCCGCGATGCCCAGCGAAATCTACTGAACGCAGAGATCTGAAATTTTAAACATAAATGGACTAAAGGGTCGGAAAGTGCACCTCGAAGCCGGAATTTTAATTTTAGCTTTCCTCCGCGAGTTATGAGTGAAAAACGGGCAGAAAACGTGCATTTTTTGCGTTTTCGAAGCATCAGTTTTCAGTAATATATTTTAATGTCAAATCAATTACAGTTGGCTTTGGCTATTTTTGTCATACCTTGGAAATGAAACTTCCGCGATCGCTTGAATGTTGTAGCTCACGCTGGTCGATTCATTTGTTTTTAATGTCAAGGCATGTAGCCTATACATACGAAATTTTCAACCTAATCCCGAAGAGGATTATTATTATTATTATTATTATTACTATCATTATTATTATTATTATTATTATTATTATTATTATTATTATTATTATTATAAGAGGGATAATAAATAAAGGCCTAAATATGGTCAAACGTTGTTCGATTTGGACGAAACTCACTGTACAGGGGCTTTCTGGGCCAAGGACCTCGAATCTGAGGTCGCTTTTACCAGGCGACGCTATCTAATCGTGGTATGTAATTCACGTGATTTAGGTGTTAATAAATATAATGATTTAATATTATGCTCTTCATTTTTAATTTTTGAAATAATTATCGCGAGTGATAGCTTGATTTTGTAAGTTCATCCTGGACGATTCATTTGTTTAGAATATCAAGGCCCGCAGACGTATGAAATTTTCAACCTAACACGGAAGAGGGATATTCAATATAGGCCTAAATATGGTCAAACATTGTTCGATTTGAACGAAACTATACAATGGTTTTCTGGGCCAAGCAACTCGAATCTGAGGTCGCTTTTACCAGGTGACGCTATCTAATCGTGGTATGTAGTCCACGTGATTTATTTGTTAATAAATATAATGATTTAACTATTATGCTCTTAATTTTTAATTATTGAAATAATTATCGCGGGCGAAGCCAAGGGCACATGCTAGTTATAAATAAATGAATCGACCAGCATGGGCTTACAACATTCAAGCGATCGCGATGCTTTTATTTCCATGGTATGGCAAAAATAGCCAAAGCCAACTTAATTGATTTGACACTTTATCCAATTGATTTGACATTGAAATTTAACTTATTACTGAAAACTGATGCTTCGAAAACGCAAAAAAATGCACGTTTTCTGCCAATTTTTCAGTCATAACTCACGAAGAAAGCTAAAATTAAAATTCCGGCTTCGAGGTGCATTTTCCGACCCTTCAGTCCACCTATGTTTAAAATTCCAGATCTTGGCGTTCAGTAGATTTCGCTGGGCATCGCGGACAGACAAAAGGACAAACACTTCCTTTTATTAATATAGACATACGATGCAAATATGTTTGCATAGGTAACTGCTACTGCTGTAGGATTCACATTAAATTTATCATTCACTGCAGAAGATAGGTACGTTCCACATTAATGACACCTTACGGCCTTTTGAGGTCGTTGAGATTTTTCAATTGGCCTAATCCTTCTGGTGGCACTATAGCACTGGGGTCGACTCAGCCTCAACCAGAAATGAGTACCAGGAGCAATCCTGAGGGTAAAGGCGGCCGGTGCGTAAGGCCGACAACCTTACCACTTTCACGTGCCGAATGTCCAAAATCTGGGAGCCTCAACCTCCTGGAGCCTCAACCTCCTGGAGCCTCAACCTCCTGGAGCCTCAACCTCCTGGAGCCTCCATGGCCTGCATAGGGTGCACTTTACTTTACTTTTACACACTGAATTCATAAACACATAGCGTTACTGTGATGCATTTTCATTGTCCACACAACTTTTACTTATCTCCTAGTAGTCAAGTATATAGGAAATACCGCATATTCCGTGTATATACAATCACTAGCTTAAAAGACCCGGCGTCGGCCGGGTTTTGTATTTTGTAATTGGAAATTAGCTTATGAAGGATTTTCAATTTTAAATTCTAGGTCCTTATATAGGCATTTATAATTTGAAATAGGAAGAACGATTTATTACACTCAAACTATTCCCTCAGAAAACGCTTGATATAGTTTTTTATGGCTCATAGAGGATCTAGAATGTTGCATCCCATCGCTTGTACAGTGCACAGCAAGCCTGGTAGAGGTTTAAATAAGAAGAAACAGAAATTCCTGTAACATTAAAGTTGTAATATCGAGGCGGGAAATTTCCCACTCTTATGTTACCATAAAGCCGTTTTGGAGATGAAATTAAACAGAAAGCATTATCACTTTCATACTTTTCTCTCCAAAAACTTGCAATATAATATAATAATATACACATTACCATACCTCGTTTTGTTTTCTCTATGTCCAGGGTAGAGAAAGTTATGTGATTCCATTATTTTAGTGGATTTCATCTGTAATATTTATTTATAACATGAATTATTTTGATAACTTCTCTTATTTGTCAAAAGTGCATTTCATTTGTTTTTTCCAAGCCCATCTGATACCATTTGGCAACAATATATTCTGTGATTTGGAATTGATAATTCTATGTAAAAAGGGATTAAGTATTTTCAAAAACATTTAATTTTTGGCATTTAGAATCAAAATTTTTCAAAATCCTTTCTTAGTGAGCACCTACATTATGAAACGAAGGTACTGTCAAAATTCCAAGTCTCTACCTGTTATAGTTTAGGCTGTACGTTGATTCCTGTCATTCAGTCAATCAGTCATTCATTCATTCAGTCAGTCAGGACAAAGCCTTTTATATATATAGAGATTGATAAATAATAATGGTTCTTCATAATACATTTATCGCTTCATGTAGAATAACAGTAAGAGCCTTGCTCATTAGGCAACCCAACTTATACATCCTTGTTAGCGATTCACCTTTCTTTCTTACTTTGACTGTGTCCAGGCCAAATTGCGTAACCCTCAAAAGTAATGGAGTGAAAGCAGAGAACTTTGATGGTTACACCAGTTCGAAATTGAACATTTACTGCCACCTAGTAGCCAAAAGCTTGAGTAGTCTTACTCGAATCGTCCTCTCTAAAGCTTTATACACAGAGGAGAGAAAGTATTGTGATCGTGGCAAAAAATCTAAATCGAGATAACACCGGGAAAACGTGTTTCATGATGTCTAGAGACCTAAAAAGCACTTTTGGAATGACGTCTGTCTGTCCGTTTACCATTACAGTTAATGGTGAACGGTTCAATGTATTTACTTCATTTTTTGAATTAATTATTTTTTAAATTTTATCGAACCGGAAATATTAAGGGATTTTTCATGAAAAAAAATAGCTCAAAATATTTTAATAAAAATCCACATTTTGATACAACTGCCTATGACTATACAAAGGCTTTATTCGTTTTTCTGTAACAGGTATTTATTGAGTACTTTACTCGGGCCATTTTTATTTTATTTTTCTAGATTATCTCTATTACAGTAGATACATGAAAACTTAGCTAAATAGGCCCTAATGTTTTAGGGGAAGTTATAAATGCACATTTTTTGTTAAACACATTTCTTTTCTAAAATTTATAGGTATCAAAATAAAAACTGAATAACTGTAGTTTAAATGCAGAATGTCACAACATAAATTAAAATATGAATGACTAGGAGGTGCCCGTGGCTTCGCCACGATAATTCTTTTAAAAATTAAGAGTATAATAATTATTAAAGCTTTATATTTATTAACACTTGCACGCGAATCATTCATAAACTAAGCCATTAAAAATTAATGAAACAGCTAAAATTCCTGCTTATGAGTACATTCCACGACATGAAAGCGCCCCCTGGGAAAACTATATCAGAATCGATTATGTAGTTCCAAAGGAACCTGTGAACACATAATACGTATTGTTTCTCAGGTGTGTATTGACATGAATATGATGTGAATTTTATTTTATCAATTCAGTGTAATTTTAAAAAATTATATAATGTATGAAGGGAAGGAATGGTTTGTTTGGATTATTATTATCAGCGAAATTTCAAGAGATAAAACCATCAATATTTTACAGCTGTTGCCCCCGGCTTCGCCCGCCATTATTCATTGACTCCAGGATTTTTAAGAAATTTACACTGATAGATTATTAAAAATGTTTGTGGTTCAGAGCTATGAAAATTGTAAGTAAAAATAAAATTAGAATATTTGTTCATTGTGTTCATTTCACTTAGGCCTTATATAATAAAGAAACGGTTTTCCTTCCTAATTTTGTAGTCGTCAGAAAAGTTTAGACTGCGAGAGACGTTACATTTGTGAATGCAGCTCTGTACACATCAGGAACGAAGCCTTGGGATGATGAACATAACTCTTTCAGGCAAGGGTAATACCACGGATATTTGCCATTTCCTCTCGTGGGATGGGGATAAAGGAGCAACCCAGGAAGGAAGAATACCGACCCGGTCCGGAATCAAACCCGGGCCGGCAGGGTGGAAGGCTGCTACGCTACCAACTGCCCCACTTGGAAGACTAATTTAAATGAAATTCTTTAAAGCTTATAATGCTAACTTTTTGGGTCTTAGGTAACTGCTAATAGGATATTGCGATACAAGTTCCGTAAGCGATGCATACGGATCGAGGAAAGAGTTTGAAAAAACGAGGCGCTTGCGCCGAGTTTTTTTCAATTTCCGAGATCTGTTATGAGCTTACGGCGCGAGTATTGCATGCTATTTTTTGCACGATGATTATTTATATAAATTTAATTATATTAATTGTGATATTACCTGAAAATATTATGTATATACATTCTTGAAGATAGATGTTTATTTCAGAAAGTGATTCGCATGTGTTGTTGTTATGCGAACCGAATATTTGTCCTGGGGGCCTTGTCCATTAGGCTTGTATTATGATGATGTGCCGAAAGTAAATTCATAACCGCACGGAAACACTTACCGCACATAGCAACAAGATTGCGTGTGGGAATGTCAACTTACGATCCACGGCAACAACATTCGTAGGCCTAAGTACCACTAATTAGTTAAGTCGTGCAAAAAATGAAATAAAACATGGATTGAGCATTACAAAATACTTGATGTTGTAAGATAAATGTATTTCTCTTGACTGTGCTTCTATCTATAAATTCATCACAAGCTTAATCTAAATCCAGCTTTCCCCCACTGCTATACTTAGAACAGCATGTGTCACATTGTCCAACGCAAACGTGTCTCCATCTTTTCAAAACGATGATGAATGACGCGGAAACGTATAAATTTAAAGAATTCAAGAATAAGTTCCAACGATTGCAATCATAAGTTAACTGAAACAAAGACCGATTAAACAACGAAACATGATTTTTAGTGACGATCCTTCTTTCCTTCTTTCTTTCTTTCCTTTTTTCTTTCTCTCCTTTTTTCTTTCTTTCCTTTTTTCCTTCTTTCCTTTTTCCTTCTTTCCTTTTTTCCTTCTTTCCTTTTTTCCTTCTTTCCTTTTTTCTTTCTTTCCTTTTTTCTTTATTTCCTTTTTTCTTTCTTTCCTTTTTTCTTTCTTTCCTTTTTTCTTTCTTTCTTTCTTTCTTTCTTTCTTTCTTTCTTTCTTTATCGTAGTTTCACCTCTCCCTTTTAGGATTTAAGCGACCCAAGCCGCCCGGGCTTTACAGAGCCGCGACCTGTCGGGGGAGAGGGATTATCTTTGGATCACATACATATTTTTTTTCACCAGACAAGGACATGGAGGGCCTCCCCGGATGAGTGATCAGCCCAATGCCGGGGCCACCTCCGAGACAACACGAACACACAGGACGAGACACACCATTCATACACACACTCACTCCAAACAAGGCGGGATGAAGATGATAATGACGGCCAGATGATATCCAGGGACCACAAGGGCCTAAAGTTACCCGACATTTGTCTCAAAGGTGTGGAAAAACCCCAGAAAAAACCCCACCTAGGTAACTTGTCCCGACCAGGAATCGTGCGTGAGAGGATTGAACGCATCCCCTGAGCCACAGTGGTGGACAAGAAGCCCTTTATTTTTTCAAAATCAGGAAATCTTGAAGAAAACTTTTAAAGTACTAACTTCACTATCCTCACAAAATAAAAAAACAATTCAGATCTATTTCAGTTGAGAACTCTTCAAAGATGGAAAACTTTATTTTTTAAAATAAATTTGATCTTGCCTGCGGTAACATATAATACCAACCATATTACTAGACCTGGGATTTTAAGGCAAATGCCTATTTTGTTCCTTATGAAATAACATGAAGATTTTTAAATATGTTGACATTTCATGCTAAATCACTTATATTTATAGAGTTTTTTAGTGCCCTAAAATGCCTTTTTGGACCTTTGGACCCATTTTTTACTATTTTAGTGCCTAAAATGCGCATTTTGTAAATTTAAAATAAAATCCAACTTCTATAACTTTTACAATCATTTAATGGGCATTCCTGAATGAAGAGCAGAACAGTAGAGGATGGATTTTTCACAGAAACTTGATTTTCCCAAACAATTGTCGCCAAAGGAATGCTGACTGACGGGGAGGATTCGCTCAAAACAACAAGTAGAAGGTATATACAGTAAGAAGGGACATACTGTGTCCATTTTTCATATAATCCAAAACTTGAGAATATTATAGTAGAAAAATTCCTCCGACACTGGGACTTGAATCCAGGACCTTTGGCTATTCGCGCCTTTGCTCTACCAACATAGCTTAGCCGGAGTCCAATTCACAGCGCCAGATGGAACCTCTCTCCTATGATTGATTGCCCTAAGGGTCTACCTCACAGACTGACAAGCCATGTCATATGCAGTACTGTGAGGCACACTAAGTAGTGATTTTTGTGACGTCTCCCACTGTTATTGTACAGTTAACATTCAAGATAGATATATAAGCTTTCATGAACCATAGATTATTGTCTCTGTTGGACATTACATGAGAATGATATAGTTGGTAGAGCATTGGCGCGAATAGCCAAAGGTCCTGGGTTCAAGTCCCAGTGTCGGAGAAATTTTTCTCCTATAATATTCTCATGTAGTGTCCAACAGAGACAATAATCTGTGGTTCATGAAAGCTTATATATCTAGTCCAAAACTGTTTTTGATAAATGTATTTTTAATTCTGTCTTAATTTTGCAATTATTTCTGTTGAGAATAGGTATACCACTTTTTTATAGTAGAAAAGATCATGTTACAGTTGAAGGGCATATAGTAGTATTTTAAACTCTATATAAAAAGTCTGTTTACACATTTTTAAAGGATATTTTAAGTGCCTATTTTCTCTTTTAAAGGCCTGCTTACTTGTTTTAAAAGTTTACTTTAGGTGCCTTATGGCCGGTTTCCTTAAACTCGCGAATTACCTATGGGTAAATTATCCAATGGATAGAATTTACACAAAAATAACACCACACAAACACAAATAATTTAAAGATAGCAATCACATACACTTGTGGCGAGTTTCTAGATAAATGTCCTCTGGGTAAATATGAAAATGACAGAAAAAATGTTCCCACAAACTCGGGCTAGATCTTTCCAAGGGTAAATCTTCGGGTTAATTTATCCTTTCATGGATGGCTGGATAAAATTTAACCTCTTTTCAGGATCAATAACAATGAGAATCAAAGCCTTCTGAATTAAATTAACTGTACAACTCCAAGGCCTTGCTCATTATATCATTGTAGGTTAAATGGAACTAATTTGTCCATGGATAATTTGAATGAATGAATGAATGAATTTTAGCCTTCAGAATCCCTTAAGGGCCATGGCCTCCTGCTGTTGCAGGGAAAAGCCCTCTAGTTTGACTCCCTAGGTGGGCTAGTCCTAAAGAGTAAGGAGTTTGTTCATGTACTTAACCTAGTTCACTACTCTCAAATTATACACTATATATACAGTTTTTCCATATCCTTCCACAATTGTCTGTCTCTTGCGCTTCTGCTCCACTGCGCCCCCGCCGTCTTCTTGAAACCTTCTGCCCAACGGATCTTTTGCCGTCCCACGTTCCTCTTGCCAATTCTGGGGTCCCACATCGTTAGCGCGTGCGTCCATCTCTTATGGTCCAGTCTTGCCACGTGGCCTCCCCATTTCCATTTGAGTCTGTTGGCCGTGATGAGGGTGTCTGTCATGCCTGTCCTATTTCGTAGCTCTTCATTCCTTATTCTGTCTTTCAGGGAGACCTGAAGTATTTTACGCTCCATTCTGCGTTGGCACGTCTGAATCTTTTGTCTTTGCTTCGAGGATAATGACCACGTTTGGCAGCCATATAGGAGTACTGGCATCACACATGTCTCCAAAACTTCTCTCTTTAGTGTTAGTTTCTGGAATTTGTCTGTTAAGATAAATTTTAGAGACCAAATGGATAATTTACCCATAGGTAATTCACTAGTTTGTAGGTAGAAACCGGGCATAAAACTAATTTTTTTTAGTGCCTAAAATCCCAGGTCCACACATAACAAGAGGAAGTGTTTGTCTGTCTGCGAAATCTAGGAAACACATAGATATGACATTTTAAACATAGATAGACTAGATGGACGTTTGAATGTCCCTCGAAACCAGATTTTTATTCTTCTCTTTCGTCCGTGAGTTATTAGCTAAAAATTGGCAGAAAACATGATTTTTTTTTTTTTCGATATCGAAGCAGCAGTTTTCACTAAAACGTTTCATCTGTGAAATTAATTTCAGATGGATTTTCTCTCTGCCATTGCAACGGGGAAAGAGAGAGAGCACCGCTCAAATAGATTTTGTCAACATGACGCATGGAACTGTCGATCCCTTTGACTTTGTCAGCCCACTCTGATTAATTAATTTGTTTAGAACGTTACGGCACGCAGAGATTTTTTTACATAGGTAGACGGAAGAGGAATCATGAATGCACGCCTAAATGGGAAAACATTTAGAACGATTTTGACGGAACTCACTATGCAGGGTTTTTTTTGGAGGGGGGGGGGCAGAGAACTCGAGGTCTTTTTTTCCTCCAGAGCGACGCAGTCAAATAGTGAATGCAACTCAAAGCCGGATTTTTAGCTTTTCATTATGAAATGTTTTAATTGTTTATAAAAGACTAGCTTAAAAGACCCGGCATGAAGTCTCTGTATGAGGTGAGATTCACTTGACTACACAATCAGTGTATGTCACTGTGCTTACATAGTGTAGCGGTTGAATACCGTATTTTACGGACCATAAGACGCACCTTAATTTTAGGATGGAAATTTAAAGGAAAAGAAATTTAATGTTATTCTAAAGGAAATATTTTAAAGGGAATATACTTCATTGCATAAACATTGCATAAACAATGGAATCAGTGTAAATCACTTCTAACTTAAACACCTTGTGTATAGGCCTAACTATTCCGGCAATATTTACCCTAATTTCAATTTTTTAGTGTACTTCGGACCATTACACGCACCCAATTTTTAAGGCCTCGTTTTTCAAGGTAAAAAAGTGCGTAAAATACGGTATATAGCAATGTTAGGCTATGTTATCACTACACCTGGGATTTTAGGCTCTAAAAAAATTAGTTTTAGGCACCTAAAATAGGCTTTTAAAACAAGTAAATACGCTTTTAAAACAGAAAATAAGCACTTAAAATATGTCTTAAAAATGTATAAATAGATAGAAAATAGACTTTAAAATATTACAATATACACTTAAAATGTAACATGGTCTTTTTTACTGCAAGAAACGTGGTATACCTATTCTTAACAGAATGAACTGCAAAATTAGGCATCACGAACTATATTCACTTAAACAGATGTTCTTTCACTGGTGACTTGACACAGCAGTCCTTCCCCCTTAATCCTCTCCTCCCCCGTCAGTCAGCATTCTTTTAGCGACAATTGTTTGGAATAATCTAGTTTCTGTGAAAAACCCACCCCTGCTGTTCTGCTTTGCATTGAGGGATGTCCATTATAAAATTGTAAAAATTACAGAAGTTGAATTTTATTTTAATTGTATAAAATAGGTGTTTTAGGCACTAAAATAGTAAAAAATGGCTCCAAATTTTTTAAAATCCTTTCTTAGTGAGAACTTACATTATGAAACGAAGGTACTGTCAAAATTCCAAATCTCTACCTATTATAGTTTAGGCTCTACGTTGATTCTCAGTCATTAAGTCAGTCACTCAGGACAAAGCCTCTTATAGGCTACTAGCTTAAAAATCCCGGCGATTTTAAATTATAGGTCATTATATAGGTATTTAGAATTCGAAATAGGAAGAACGATTTATCACACTCAAACTATTCCCTCAGAAAACGCTTGGTATAGCTTTTTATGGCTCCTAGAGGATGTCGAATTTTGCATCCCATCGCTTGTACACAGCAAGCCTGGTAAGGGTTCTAATAAGAAGAAACATAAATTCCGGTAACACAAAATTGTATTGTCTTTGCGGAATATTTTATTTCTCACTCTCATGTTACCATAAAACCGTTTTGGGGATGAAATTAAACAGAAATGTAATATCACTTTCATACTTCTCTCCCCAAAACATATTACCATACCTCGTATTGTTTTCTGTATGTCCAGAGTAGAGAAAGTTATGTGACTGCATTATTTTCGTGGATTTCATTCTTTAATATTTATTTATAACATGGATTATATTGATAGTTCTCTAATTTTTCAAGTCTCGTTTCATTTATTTTCAAAGCCTTATGTGAAGACTACAAACAATACTGTTGTCAAGTTTTCTGTGATTTGGATTTGATAATTCTGTGTAAAAAGGGATTAAGTATTCTAAAAAGCATTTCAATTTTAGCATTTAAAATAAAAATTTTGCAAAATTCTTTCGTAGTGAGCATTTACATTATGAAACGAAGGTACTGTCAAAATTCCAAGTCTCTACCTGTTATAGTTTAGGCTCTACGTTGATTCCTGTCAGTCAGTCAGTCAGTCGGGACAAAGCCTTTTATATATATAGAGATTATTTTACATAGAGAGATCATTTACTAAATATTATACTAATCTTGATATATTCAATTATAACTTCAGTAATAATAAAATCAGGTAAACTAATGTAACAAAGTGCCAGTATGTTTTTGTTTAATCAGTTATGACTGCAATTATGATATGCAGAATATGTTTTTTTTTTTAATTGTTTTCCAAGTTAAGCTCTAGATTGATTCATTAATTGGGCCTTACGGAAGAACAAAGGTCTAGTTTTTTTAATGAGATTAAAATATTCCAGCATCACCTGAACTGTACAGATTTGTGATATGACAATCGCACACTCACATAAAAATACAAAAAAAAAAAAAAAAATCAAATTGGCCAGTTTCGGGTTTTGAACCATGGACTCCAGATTGTGAGGCCAAAGCGTTACCATCTCGGCCACCTGGGTCATTTTAACGGTCTAGTTGGATAAGCGCATGTAAATCAATAGTTTTTTTTTGTCATAGCTACCTGTATTTTAATTTCCAAGGCCTTATAAGATCACAGTAAAACAATAGGCAGTGTTGTCAAGATAACTGATTCTCATTTTTTTAAATAAATTCTTTCGAATACGTATATTACCATAAAATAGGCACTAAATTGAGCATTACTCCGAAACAGGTCAACCGATTTTATCCATTATGAATAGACGTCTTCCCATGGACATTATAAATGCGTATACAAAGTTTCATAAATATACGATAAAGCGTATTTGAGTAATTGCGCCTTTAAAGTAGACACTAAATTGGGGTTTACTCCGGTACCGGTCAACAGATTAGGTTCAAATTCAATAGAGCACTTCTCATGAACGTCATAAATGAGTATACAAAGTTTCATGGAAATCCGATAGAAAGGCGCCATAATCTATTAAAATAGGCACTAAATTGGGCATTACTCCGGTACCGGAGAACCGATTTGGTTCAATATCAATAGGGTTCTTCCCATGGACATTATAAACGTGTATACCAAGTTCCATTAAAATTCGACAAAGCGTATTTGAGTTATCGCGCGTACAGACACACGGACGGACAGACATTTTTCGTCCCCACACACAATCTCATAAAGTACCATACTGGCACTTAATAAATAACATCAGCACGTTCGCAGGACCTTTAAGGTCACATTATCGTCATCTAAATACTCCTAAGCTAGGATATGTTACTTTCTTTGTTTGGTGTAAATTAATCTGCCAAAAAAGTCTTTTGCCATTTTTTGGCTAAATGGAATGACTTAAAACTTATAAAAGTAAATATATGTTTTGTTCTTTATGGTTAAAAACAGTTTTGTAGTCGGTTCAAATGTAATTGGTTAGATTGGTTTAGATGTTAACTCTCCAACTGGTGGCCCTTACAAGATTATTCTGTCCAGCGTGTATTAATGCAATCGCTTGATCCTTTAAATAATTTAACATCAAAATAATTAAAGCATTGTATTTAGTAACTTTTACACGCAAATCTCTATCTCTATATATATAAAAGGCTTTGTCCTGAATGACTGAATGACAGGAATCAACGTACAGCCTAAACTATAACAGGTAGAGACTTGGAATTTTGACAGTACCTTCGTTTCATAATGTAGGTGCTCACTAAGAAAGGATTTTGAAAAATTCTGATTCTAAATGCCAAAAATTAACTATCTTATTTCACTCAAAGAAATACCTAAAACAGTGTTCTTTAAAAACCTAAAAATCCGGCCCCTAGTGTAATGACTAGGGCAAGACATTTAATGACCAAAAAATGCAAAATGAAAAGTACATTTATAACCTAAAAATAGTGAAAAAATTACATTCAATTTTTTAAAAAATTACCAATAAATTTACCATTAGGCCTATTACATATTAGTTTTTTAAGTAATAATTTGCTAAAAGCAATTTAATGGATGACATTGCATTTACACGAATTTACAATATAAAACACACTTATTTTGTTACTAAAGAAGTAAGTAAATTTATACTACTTGGACACCCTTAGCGAAAATGGAATTCTTCCTGAACTAGCATGCCTATCAAATTGCTCCTAGCAAATACGTGGCATTTAAAAAGAAAGAAAGAAAGAAAAAATTCTTTATTGCTACAAGACAAACTGCTGTGGTGTTTGCAATAAACCTGAATTAAAATGAACTATGAACACTTGGCGGTGATTTTCAAATAAAAACGATTGTCTGTTCTCTGAAAGTAATGGAAAAGCTCCTCTCTACCTCCACTGAAACATGACCTCAAGATGCCTAAAGTGATCTAAAAATTGCCAAAAAAGACCTATCTCTATAAAAAAAATGGCGAAAAATGCAAAATAAAGCAAAGATATGCGAAACAAATTGACCTTATTTAATCAATTATTTCATGATACAAATTTATTTATAATCGATCTATCTTTTAACCTTCATACAAAAAGATGCAAAACCATCAAAAGCCTTGCAGTATTGAGGGTAGGAGGAAAACTTCTCCTGTACTGAAATTATTAATTGGCCCCACCTGACAATATTCCGAAGAAATGCAGAACAATACACATTAGGTATTTCAAACTCATTTTCAGATTAATGCTGGAAGGAAATTGTTGTATTTTCCAGGCTATTTAGACCTGTATACGGAGCAGGACAGTTTTATAGGCAAAAACTGTATCTCAACTTTAGAGTTCATTTTTGTCAATTTTTACCCCTGTATATTTCACTATTGAATTTGCTCTTCGCGTAGCAATTTTCTAGTATTTATTTTGAGATTTGAACAAAGTCCCTAGACATATCGACAAATAATACTTATTACATTAATTTTCAATTAAAAAAATTGCGCGCTTGAAACATACTGTTTGATATTTAAACTTCAAACATTAAATGAAATGTTGTTTAACTATTATTTCTAAAAGATATAGTAAATTATATTAAAATGAAGTAGTTTGACATGATAGGTCTATCTGCAATTCGGTTCCTAAAATTTAAAGGGAAAAAACTGCATAAAAGGACCTATACATAAGATCTAAAGAATTCGCAGCTCTGAAAGTTTTAGGATTTAAGAGTGAGGTAAAAATGAAGGAAAACGTAAGACAAAGTAGAATAATATTTCTAATAGGATTAATAAATTTCATTTTTCTTCTTTGAGGGTTGTAGTAATTAAGGAGTTAGTGGGTAATGTTTCGCCTTATACCCTCAAAATAATAACGATAAACCAAGATTAGCAGTAGCCCCAGATATTTATTGTTGATATAATATAACCAGTTCTGAGTTGTCAATCATACTAAAAAAATACACATGCTAAAAAGAAATATAATATATTTAATAATTAATAATATATAATATATTTCTTTTTAGCATGTGTATTTTTACATCCTCTGCCCGTACCATAGGTACTATAGGTAGAGGAAGTATTGTTTTCGACCCCAAAATTCGAAGATGAGTTTTTAGCATATATACACATTTCAAGGCCCCCTGAATCCAAAAATACTATTTTTGGAAACATGTCTGTGTGTCTGTCTGTCTGTGAACACTCTAGCTCCAAAACGGAAAATCGTATGAAAACAAAATTTCGTATTTGGGTCAGGTACCTTTTGAAGATGTGAGGATAAGATTGGCGACTATTTTCTCTTATTTTTAAGGGGACTTTACATGAAGAAATTTTCTTTTTTAGCAATTCTCTCGAAAACGGCTCAAACGATTTTCTTTAAAATTTGCACATGTGTTCCTTTTACTGAGAGCTAAAACTTTTATTTGAAACTTTTTTTCGAAAAAATTCTCTGAGGGTAGTTACAAGCCACCCACTGTTCACCCATTGTTTGTAGAAAGTTTGTCTTGCGTGATGAACAACTGAATACGCGCTCTTTCTATATAACAATGTGAAGTGAGAAAGATGTATTGTTGGCCATGCATAGAGTAAAGAAGTATCTGAGGGAAATATTCGATAAATTTCGGAAATTATTCTTTACGGTGGAAAGTTCAATAAACGTCTGCAGTCACTTTTTTTAAGTTTGTTATATAGCCTGTGTTTTTAGTCGCAGCATTCAAATGAGGGGTATAATGTAGTATTTACAGCATAATTAGCGTAAAATTGTGACTTGCGATTCTGTACAAGGATATGTGAATACTGCTAACTTTTATTTGGGCAGAGGAAGTTATGTGACTTTCACATCAGATTTTTTTTAGTATGATTGACAACTCAGAACTGGTTATATTATATTCAACAATAAATATCTGAGGCTACTGCTAATCTTGGTTTATCGTTATTATTTTGAGGGTATAAGGCGAAACATTACCCACTAACTCCTTAATATTTCTAAGTTTCACAGTTAAGTTAGAATTTATTCCATGCGCACACGTGTTTAGTTATTATAGAAATTGTTTTGTCGCTTTCCTGTACTTGTAACTCACACACATGCAGATAATGTAATCGCTGGAATGTTAACACTTGTTGTGTTGTTTATCAATAGAACTGTCATTGCTTAAAGCGGAATTTCAGCTCTTACGATTTTGTTTAAATTTTACACATGGAATGCTTATACTAAGAGCTCAAACTTTCATTTCAAACATTTCTTATCAAAAGTTATCTGAAGGGTAGTTATAAGTAGACTTCGGATTTTTATTTTAATCCTTAAGTGATAAATGGACGGAAACTTGTATATGCATAGATATATAAGCTTTCATGAACCACAGATTATTATCTCTGTTGGACATTACATGAGAATATTATAGGAGAAAAATTCCTCCGACACTGGGACTCGAACCCAGGACCTTTGGCTATTCGCGCCAATGCTCTACCAACTGAGCTAAGCCGGAGTTCAATTCACAGCGCCGGATGGAACCTCTCTCCTATGACTAACTGCCCTAATGGTCTACCTCACAGACAGACAAGTTATGTCATATGCAGTACTGTGAGGCACACTAATTAGTGATTTTTGTGACCGGGCTCCCACTGTTATTGTACAGTTGACATTCAAGATAGATATATAAGCTGTCATGAACCACAGATCATTGTCTCTGTTGGACATTACATGAGAATATTGAATTGAACTCCGGCTTAGCTCAGTTGGTAGAGCAATGGCGCGAATAGCCAAAGGTCCTGGGTTCGAGTCCCAGTGTCGGAGGAATTTTTCTCCTATAATATTCTCTTGTATATGCATGTTTCATAAGTGATTGTGCCTAAAACTGATATTTTTATAGGACCTAAAACAGCCTATTTTTACGTTAGAGCCTAATATTGCCTTTTTGCTTATTTTCCTCTAAAGTACAAAATAAGTTACTTTTTTGTTAAAAATTCTAGCATTTATTCTCAGTTCGTACTAAATTTTTAGCTCGAAATGTGCAGTACATGACACATTTGCGACTTGGTTAAATAGTAAGGAATGTTTCGTCTTCAGTAGAAAAATTCCTTGAAATTCCAAAGAAAATGTAGTGTTTTTCTACCGACTCCCACATCCAGTAAAAAAAAAATAATAATAATAAAACAAACATCATAAACGTAGTTCTCTGAATCACTGGGGGAAAGAAGGGGTTGAATATGCTAGTATGATATGCGTAGCTTCTGGGCGCAAGGATTAGGTTTTCACTGTTATGGTAGTAATACAGACCCTAAAAATAGGTCTATATAATTCTGTGTACCATAGGCCTATATCTGTGTTTTATCATGATCATTGATTAATCTTGACTTCAATAAGTACAATATTATTCTGCATTGCAATTGAGATATTTCAGAAAATTTGCAACTTAGGCCTAACGATTTTATAAGAGACTATTTTCCAATTTTTAGAGCCTATTTTAGGTACCTAAAACAGCATTTTAGCGACCTAAAAGTCCGAAGTCTAGTTATAAGCCACCTACTGTTTGTAGAAACTCAGTCTTGCCTGGTGAAACAACTAAAAACACAGTTTGCAATGCGACCTCTTAATATCAGAATGCGAAGTGAGAAAGGTCTATTGTCGGCCATGCTTAAAGTAATGAAAGTTACATGAGAGCATTAATTAGATTTTATTTGGGTTATGTATCCTTCGGGGATGCGATGCAATGTGACGACATTCTCTTAATTTTTACGACCAATTTACACAAAAAAGAATGTCATACGTAATAATTATCTCTATATATATAAAAGGCTTTGTCCTGACTGACTGACTGACTGACTGACAGGAATCAACGTAGAGCCTAAACTATAACAGGTAGAGACTGGGAATTTTGACAGTACCTTCGCTTCATAATGTAGGTGCTCAGTAAGAAAGGATTTGGAAAAATTCTGATTTTAAATGCCAAAAATCAAATGTTTTTGAGAATACTTAATCCCTTTTTACACAGAATTATCGAATCCGAATCACATTTGACATTAAAACATATTGTTGCCAGTGGGTTTCAGATGGGTTTGGAATTAAATTAAAAGGAAGTTTGACAATTACAGTTGGCTTTGTCTATTTCTGTCATACCTTGGAAATTAAACTTTCGCGATCGCTTGAATGTTGTAAGCCCTAATATGGTCAAACATTGTTTTATTTGGACGAAACTCACTATACAGGGGTTTTCTGGACCAAGGAACTCGAATCTGAGGTCGCTTTTACCAGGCGATGCTATCTAATCGTGGTATGTAGTCCACGTGATTTAGGTGTTAATAAATATAATGATTTAACTATTATGCCCTTAATTTTTAATTTTTGAAATAATTATCGCGGGCGAAGCCGCGGGCACATGCTAGTATTATACTAAGAGGCGAAACTTTTATTCGGGTAGAGGAAATTATGTGATCTTCACATCAGATTTTTGAAGCGAATCTTCTTTAGGCGCGCTAGGAGTAAATCGAGAGCTAACAAAATCGTCAAGAAAGTAGTGGGGGTAAGTAGCAAGCATAGAGTTGTTATCGAAAGAGTGGGGCCACGGGAGCGCGCGGGGGAAAGGTATCAGGCATTGAGTGGGGGGCTATTACTGCTTCGAGCTAGTGGCGTGGTGAGCCCTTCACCATTATAAATGGCTCTACTCGTTGCGTGAGCATCGTTTACACGTCACTAACGTTCTCAGAAACTTAACCAAAGCGTCCCGTTTATGTAAACAAACACAGTGGTTGCGATCAGTGAGAGTTTGGGCAAAAGTTCTTCACAACTGTGTTATTGTTTTATACGTATTCGATTTAAAATGCCGAAAAAGTGAATTTCTTGTTTTATTCAGATGATTTCCTTCTTCCGTTCGATATAAAGAATCAGTCATTTCGAAAAGGCCATATGTCCATCCTCACCACATTTAGTTCAAAATCTAGAAGTACTCGAAGAAACGTGCATTCACGTGAAAAGACCATACCCCACTCCTCCAATGAGGGAGATATTAAGAGTCTTATTTCATTCTAAATATGAACGAAGATATTTTAAGCTTCGGTTTTGCAATCCAAACAGTTTTTTCTTTCTCCTGAAAATTTTACTTTGGTGGATATATGGCCTTTTCGAAATGACTGATTCGTATTCCTCTATTTTACTCTCAACGTTGCCAAAGATGTTTCACTTCTGTCGCGTGGCGATTCAGGCACTTTTTTAAAAATTATTGACTTAAGTGTAGCCTGACCGTCGGCGTGTTCTTGTGGTTAGCGTCGCTGACTACGGATCCGTCGGCCCGGGTTCGACCCCCGGTACCTCCTCGGATTTTTCTGAGGTAGGGAGGTCTGGATGCACTCAGCCTCGTGATTCAAATTGAGGAGCTACTTGATAGAGAAGTAGCGGCTCCGGTCATGGAAACCACCATTAACGGCCGTGGGTGTCGGCATGCTGACCACATGCTCCCAATCCTGCCATCTGCCTATAGGTAGATGACGCAGCGGTCGGGTGGTAGGTTTTGTCCCTTCCGGGGATGTCGCGCCACGGAGTTTAGTTTAGTTACGAGTAGCCTATTTTGTTAATTTGTATACAATAACTAACTTAACATATATATATATATATATATATATATATATACCTCAGATCTCCTAGAAAAGTAATGGATCAATTCATTCTCCTGGTGTAGACCCTTCCTTAAGAATGGAGAGATGTTCATTATTTAACACTCAGATCACAGAATATTACATGACAATATTCTAGGAGAAAAAATCCTCTGGCAGCGGGATTCGAAGCTGCGACCTTCAGTAAGCTCGATAATTATTAAGGGCAGTCCTAGGAAAGCCATTCAAACTCTGTAGCTCAGAAGAAGAGCATCAGCCGAAGGTCACGGTTTCGAATCCCGGTGTGAGAGGAATTTTTCTCCTGAAACATTATTATTTCAATAAAATCCAGAGTCCGTACACTAAACACTACGTCACTTCAAACGCTAATCTAAGTAGACACAGTACACACATTCGGCATGCACTACATGGTGACATCTACTGGGAACAACTTTAAACTACGCTACCAAGGTCTCCTCAGTACTCATTCATTCTGTTATTGCGCACTTACTTACAAGTGTTTTGCAGATGACAAGCCGTTTGTTCATTCTCCTGCTTAGATACGCGGTCCAATCAGAGATGGCGAGACGGAGGGAAGACTCTTCCTGCTAGCGGCGCTGCTTTAGCTCGTACACGTGATTGGCGGTGAAGGAAATGGCTTCTCATTTGAAAAATACTTTAGTTCTTAATACATTTGAAGTATTTCTAACAGTCCCATTTGGAGCACTCTTATCCTATTATACAGGATATAGAGTATATAGAGGGGACATAGACAAGCAACTTTTATTAGGAGAATTTTGCTCTATGACGTAAAATGTATATGCTACAGGGTATTAAGACATTACAACTTGGTGCTTATAAGTGGATAATTAAGCGAAATAGGGTTACAATTTTCATTAAATTGACTTCATGCCTTCCTAGTGATCGATAAAAACCTGATTCTTAATCATTCAACAACAGCAATATCATAATTTAGAGTTTTCATAATCTGCAAAATTTAAAGACTAATGACATGACTGGCCGCCACTGCATTAGTTTATTTTTGTTCATATCTCCAGTGTTAGCGAACGAAGTTCATTTGTTTTTGTATTTTTTCAAATGTTAGAAGTCAGTGGCGGCCATGCCCTGGGAGATTTCATGCTGTAACAGGAAAAATTGAATCCATAGAGCAAAAATCTCCAAATAAAACTTGCTTGTCTATGTCCCATCTATACACAGGTAAAAGATTACGGTGTTAATCATTAATACCCTGCATTGTTATTGCGAAATTGGGGACAGAAAAGGAAGACTGCAAACTGCCCTTTCTAGCACGACCGCCGTAACACATCAGTATTGTCAACTTCCACTTTCAAAAATACAGGATGTAACGAAAAGGAAGGCCAAAACCTTTGGGTAACATTATTTGCATATAGAGGGTGAAATTATGTTATATGAATATGGGTCTGAAAATGCTTTATTTCCATGTTAGGGCCCTTTCTCTACATCTGCACCACTTATGCCCGGTTTCTATAAATTCGCGAAATATCTATGGGTAAATTATCCAATGGACAGAATTTACACAAGAATAACACCATACAAACACAAATAATTTAAAGGTAACAATCACATACACTTGTGGCGAGTTCCTAGATAAATGTCCTCTGGGTAAATATGAAAATGATAGGAAAAAAATGTTCCTACAAACTCGGGCTAGATCTTTCCAAGGGTAAATCGTCGGGTTAATTTATCAGTTCATGGATGGCTGGATAAAATTTAACCTCTTGTAGGATCAATAATAATTTAAACAAGGAGAGTCAAAGCCTTCTGAATTAAATTAACTGTACAACTCCAAGGCCTTCCTCATTACATCATTGTGGGTGATTCTGGAACTAATTTGCCCATGGATAATTTACCTATAGGTATTTCACGAGTTTATAGAAACCGGGCATTAGCAGAATACTCAAAAACAAAACTACGGAAAACAGATAATTATATGAACTGGAACTCAAAAACAGAACTGTGGGTAGCAAAAGTCAAATAAAATTTTCAAAATGTCCTCCCCTAGGAGGGGTCAACCCACCGTCCACCGTCCACCGTCGCACTGATTCCCTGATGCGCTGATGTATCCCTGGAGTATCTCGTATTATCTGGCAGCCTTGATTACTCTCTACAACTTTCGGTGTTGCATGCACAAGAGTTTTTAAATGTCCCCATATATAAAATCTAGTGGATTTAGGTCAGGCGAGCGTGGAGGCCAATCAATTGGTCCTCCTCTTCCTATCCATTTACCACGGAACCGTGTATTCAGAAACTGATGAACAGAGAGACTGAAATGAGAGGAGCTTTACTGTGCACGAAGTACTATACATGTCTCGTATTCGTAATGTCACATGTTCCAAGAGGGAATATTTTAACTTTGTTATGCCGGTTGTCGACCAAGAGCTAAGCTAAGTTAGTTTAGCTTAGCTCACATACAGTGCGGGATTTCATATGTAGTTGTGCCGACAAAACTACATATGAAATCCGGCACAACTATATATGAAATCCCTCACTCTATGTGATCTAAGCTAAGCTAAGTTAGCTCTTGGTCGACAACCGGCATTAAGCTTTTGTAACTTTTTTGTCTGAGAGCAGCAAGGAGCGTGTCAGTTGATATTGACAAATGCCATACATGTATCCTCATGTTCGACAGTAAATAATGATCTTATCTTATCTTATCTTTAAGAACACTGTGTACCTTCCTCGATAGAGACGATGTGGCAACGCATACGGTTCCCCCAAACAGTCACTAGTAATGCCGGCCCAGAATTGTAGAAAAAGGGCTGTAACCAGGAAATAAAGGAGTTTTCGTTCTTGTAACATAATTTCACCCTCTATATGCATGGGATGATTCCCCAAATTTCGGCCTACCTTTTATGTCACACTCTGTATATCTGAATTTCATGTCAGAAAACACTGCTTTGAGGTTATAAACATCTCGAGCTCCATGGAGAATTTCCACTACAAAGCCTCTCATAGGTAATTCATGCTACAGGCCGCAGGAAATCCCGCTTTGGAACAAATGCAATCGACTTGTTCCCAATGTACGCATGCGTCAGGTTTCTGAATGTTACTGGAAGAAATCTGTGTATATCTTGAGGCTTTCCTGGCGTTGAGAATGGATAGTACAGTGTGTCCAGAAATTAAATACCTATTTTACAGAAATAGTTTTTAGGTGTTCATGGAAGCTCGTATGTTTACTGTGTGATTCCTGCTGACATTGTGTCAGCATTTTACCTGGGATTTTAAGGCAAATGCCTATTTTGTTCCTTATGAAACAACATGATTTTTTTTTAATATGTTGACATTTCATTATATTTATAGAGTTTTTAGTGCCCTAAAATGCCTTTTTGGACCTTTGGAGCCTATTTTTACTACTTTAGTGCCTAAAATGCCTATTTTGTACATTGGAAATAAAATTCAACTTCTGTAACTTTTACAATCATTTAATGGACATCCCTGAATGAGGAGCAGAACAGCAGAGGGTGGGTTTTTCACAGAAACTTGATTTTCCCAAACCACTGTCGCCAAAGGAATGCTGACTGATGGGGGAGGATTAGATCAAAACAACAAGCAGCAGGTATATAGTAAGAAGGGACATACTGTGTCAATTTTTCATATAATCCAAAACTGTATTTTTAATTGTCTTAATTTTGCAATTATTTCTGTTAAGAATAGGTATACCACGTTTCTTACAGTAAAAAAAGATCACGTTACAATTTAAGCTCATATTGTAGTATTTTAAAGTCTATTTTCTGTCTATTGATACATTTTTAAAGCATATTTTAAGTGCCTATTTTATTTTTTAAAAGCCTATTTTAGGTGGCTAAAACTAATTTTTTTAAAGCCTAAAATCCCAGGTCAGCATTGAATCTGCATAATAGAGAGGGTAGCTATTGTAACGTGGAAGCTGCAGGATTCATCGTGTGATGACAATCGGATGAAATTTAATTGCGATTTTATCAAGATGGACTCGTAGGCAAAACAATTCGCATATTGGATGCACAGACCCCAGAAGTGGACGACTGATTTGTGTATTTACCCGAAACACCCGCCATGCTTCACAACTACTTTCGAGTCACTGTCGAAAGATGGGAAGTGAGTTACAATGTAAGATAATGAACACGTGAAACAAATGTGTAACTTATATATCCCATGAGGAACGTTGCCATTAAAATCAATCTTTCAACAAATCATAAGACGAGTTTCTAAATTCATCGGACTGATGGACGATGGATTCCACCGACTGGAAGGCTGGATGTCACAATTTTTTCTCGATGGATTCATGATGACTGATGAATTTAAAAACCATTCGTTTTCAGGAGTGCCAACATAGTAACTACATATAAAATTGTAAAATATTAGCGATGGCATTGTTGGTAACTCCGGTTCATTATTTTCCCACCTAAAAGTATAATAATAATAATAATAATATTAATAATAATAATAATTATTATTATTATAATAGGCCTAATGATCGATTTGCATTACATTAAATACAATGGAAACTGATTACAATAATGATAAGTTATATTAAATAAAATAAATAAACAAAGATGAAATCTACATTAAATTAACACCTTATCGCAAAGACAGACAGAATCGGATAGCGAATCCTCAAAAATAAGTTCAACTACTATTTATGTGTCTGTAATTTAGTCTACGTTATGTAGTTATGAATCTTATAAGCTATGCGCTGTCTCCATTACATAAGTTTGAATTGTCAATTCGTCATAATGGCGGTGATTCATCTGATCCATCGGACGTTCAAGTACGATGGAACCGATGCCAGTCGATGGAAACCAGCGCAAACTCATCAGAACCCAAAGAACGCTTTGATGGATAGCCGATGGATTCCATCAATGACATTAAAAACGCTCTGATGAAAGCTCGATGCCATCGGATGGATCCATTGATGAATTTAGAAACTCGCCTAAATACTTTATTTCTGGACACTCTGTATAATAGTTTCTCGGGTATAGTGCAGTTATTCATTGCATGGCCAGTCGGCTTCAAAGGTTTCGGTGATTCTTTATGTTAATTGATCTGACTAAATCGGTCTTGGGCTTCCGCTTTCCAAAACAAAAGCAACGTTGCAATATTCTCTCATTGTTATCACTGACCTCAGTTCTTCCTTCGCTTTATTCAATTCACACGTATTATTGTTTACTGTAACTTGATCTTGCAACCGCGCATTTCACTCCACGCGGAGTAGACGAGTAGCTGTCAAAATCGCCACAGGACATTCTTAGATTTTGATTGGCTGGGGTAACTAGCTGATTGGTGCGGTAAAAACAAAGAACATGGGTTGAGCTGTCGGCAAACTTGTCCTCCTAACGAAAGGAAGCCGCCTGGCCATGCAATGAATAACTGGACTATAGATAGGAGGACTGCTTCCGAGCTTTCTGGATCTACCTCAGCTGTCATCTTCTGGGAAAAGTGAGCTGGTATTGGGAAATATCTGTGTTATATAGGAGACACAGGACAAGAAAACGCTGTGCGATGGTCTGTTAAGAATCGGCATATATGCAAAACTTTTGCCGCATTAACGAAGTTAACCGAAGTGATACGAAAGTGCGACAACTCGAGAACTCTCGATATCTCGAAAACTTTCAAGAATCGAATAATTCCGATTTTTTCATTGGAGAGCTCCCAGCAATAGTAAAAATCTTGTTGGCCCTGTGTGACTGTAAAGACCTTGGCTAGTGCACAGAGACACACAAAGCACACTACACACACAGATAGCTACAGATAAGATACATACGATCTATCCAAGACGGTTTCCGTTTCCTTGTATCTGTAAACAACAACACCCACATCAAGTTGGTTCACAACTGATTTACTTTCATGTCCTATAAAGGAAAAATTGTCCTGAGCGGAAATCGAACCAGAATTCACAACACAGTAGGCTGATGTCGTGACCCGCTCCAGAATGTTTAACATTATATGGGAGGGAAATTCCCTCGACACCGGGACTCTAACAGCGACCTTCTCTGCCGATGTTACCTGGCGTCGTGAGTCGAACTGTGGCTAACTCACTTAGGAGAGTATCCCGGTGTCACAGGAATATTCTAATAATGCTCAGGTTTTAAATGAAACCTGGACTATACCTAGAAGAGCTGGGTGGTTTCGATCAGTGCACCAAACTGAAAACTCTGATTCGATATCCGTTCAGGATAAATTCTCCTCTATAGAATATAACGTAAATCTCTTCAGTAAGACATAACTGAAAAATTACACATTATTGTGATTTCCTTGTTCATATTGACCTCTTATGTGCAAAATGCAATAGCATGCCATTCCAAATGATACGGATATTTCATTTTGCAGATAAAATTCAGTTTAAATAAATTGCAAACACTGTACAACACGTCTATTGTTCAACGCTTTAAAATTGAACCCCTGCTGTCTCCCTAAAGTTTAGCGATTTAAAATTGTACCCCTGATGTCTTCCAGCAATTTAGCTATCTCAAATTGTACCCCTGATGTCTTCCAGCAATTTAGCTATCTCAAACTGTACCCCTGATGTCTTCCAGCAATTTAGCTCTCTCAAACTGTACCCCTTGATGTCTTCAAGCAATTTAGCTCTCTCAAATTGTACCCCTGATGTCTTCCAGCAATTTAGCTCTCTCAAACTGTACCTCTGATGTCTTCCAGCAATTTAGCTCTCTCAAATTGTACCCCTGATGTCTTCCAGCAATTTAGCTCTCTCGAATTGTACCCCTGATGTCTTCCAGCAATTTAACTCTCTTAAACTAAACCCCTGACATCTGCCTCACCTGCATATGATGTTTGACCTGCAGGCAGTCATATGGGTAGTGCTTGTATTTCTTAAACCGTAGCAGACAGATCATGCACAGAAGTTTAATGATATCGTTCGCCGAAATGGTGCTTATCTAAAAAGTGGGCTACATCCTGCCATCTTATCACTTGAATGTTAAGCTCTTAATTTCAGATTAGCTGCGAATGGAAGCAGAGTCTCGATAGTTCCATCAAATAAACTTGTTTTGATTCTCGTGCTGAAGTAACCCATTTATTTCTTAGTTTGTGGTTTTTTTTTTTCGAGCGGTTGTACTATTTGTAATTATATTTGTTGATTTCAATAAAAACCACTCGCTTAAATTTGTTTAAAAATAGCAAATAAAAAATAAAAATAAAAACATCGTTATTCTGTACCATGAGATCCCAAACCGGTCTCCCACAACATATTAGGCTACGAGGTCAGAACTACTGTGTTCATTTTATTATAATTCTCCTAAGCCATCAGTTTGACTTAATGTATATATTGCATGGCGCCCACGTGATGTTTTTGATGAATATCTACAAAGTACAACTTCTTGATGTTTTAGTTTTGAAATATATTATATATTTCTTTTTTTGACAGAATTAGTAAGACAAATATTACATGTAATAATTATTTGCGAAGTAAGGCCGTTATAGAGATTAACAGGCAGGTATGAAGTTAACAAAATGAGAGAAGTTTTGAATATCGTACGACGTTTTATGTTATTTTGAATCGTAAATTTTAAAAGAAAATAATTTCAGTTCGCTTATGCTTAGAATAGTAATGAAAAAATATTTTTGGTAATTTCGTTTATAGCGGAATTCAGGCCTTTATAGTTGGCAACATTTTATTTGAAAGAAATGTTTATGGACCAAATTCTCAAAGGTGAAATACTTCAAAAATGTTATTTTGAATTGTAAATTAACAATAAAAAGTTTTCAAGTATTCCCTACACAGGCCATGGAGGCCTAGAGGGTCCCAGGAGGTTGAGGCTTCCAGGTTTTAGACATTCGGCACACGAAGGTGGTAAGGTTGTCAGCCTTACCCACCGGCCGCCTTTATCCCGAGGACTGCTCCTTGTACTCATTCCAGTTAGAGGCTCAGTCAACCCCAGGGTAATGGTGCGACCAGAAAGATTACGCTAGTTGAAAAACTCCAACAACCTCATCGGGGATCGAACCCGCGACCCTCCGGTTTGTAGAGCAGCGCCTCGACCACTACGCTACGGCGTAAATGATCAATAGATACTAGAGATGGGTCGATACCAGATTTTCTCAATACTCGATACCGATACATGATTTTTTCTCGATACTCGATACCTTCAACATTTCCAGTTTCAATAAATAGGTACATAAAAAATTTAAATTTGAGAGAACTGTGTAATACCAACTAAATTAATTAAGTCTGCATATTTAATGCTTAATGAGACAAAATTTAATATCATCAGTGGCCTATAATTATTTTTAAACTCTACATTAAAACTAAAATGAGTTTTTTAAACAGTCCACTTACAAGTTTTTGTTAAAAAATACTAGCATTCTCACTTAATTCTAGAATTGCAGAATTACAAAAGTATCGAAAAAGTATCGAGCGAGTTTTCTGAAGTATCGTTCGATGCCGATACCATGCAAGTATCGAGAGTATCGAGGTATCGAAAGTATCGAGGACCCATTCCTAATAGATACACAATAAGAGCAGGAGTAGAAATAATAGCATCTGTAGTGGTTAAAAGGAAGGAAATGGGTAATTATAAATTTGTACGAAAGAGAAGAGAACGACAGTGACATCTGGAAAATATCCTCAATCGCTATAACGTGCTACCACCTTTTTCTTTACCCTTATTGACAATGCCCAGCCCGTAAAATGGAGCTTAACACAGACTGGAGACAGTTCAACTGAGCATTGCGTATGCAACAAATACTGACTGGCCAATATGAACAATACAATGGCATGTTGTGCTAACACTGTTTTCAATACCCTCGATAAATTCATCAATTCTACGTAACATGCACATCCAACACACAGGTAATATCATGATACTCGTGCGAGAGAGAAAATAGTCAGCAACACATTTAACAAATGGGTAATAATAACAAAGGGTTGTAAAGTACAGCTGAGATAGTAACATTGGTGATACTTGGTGAAGTGCAGCAAGTCGACAGTAATTAAAAATTAACTCAAATATTGGGCATCACAGTACGGGAGGACCTAACCCCATTTGTTCACCTGATTTTGAAATGGCGTCACTTTTCTGCAAAGCTTGAGGTAATTGTCTGCTACAAACAGAAACAACTAACTATCATCGGTGTCGTGCACATTGGCACAGTCGCATTTTCGTGCACATTGGCATAGTATTTTTATCTTGTAATACTATCGTGCTCATCGCCACACAACCCGTTGGGGCTAGGGGTGGACATAGAGACTCAAACCTACAGCCTCCTTCACCACAGCTCCAAGGCAGCACCCCTTAGCTACCGCGGCTAAGGAAACCGGCCGTTGATATCGTAGATAGGTTGTCAGGTTAAGTTAGGTTAGGTTAATTCAAAGTCTCATTCAATCGCAGGCAAATACTTTGTGAATGATTTCTAGACAATACAATTATAATATTAATATACACAGTATGTATCTATAGTAATAAAAATAAGTGTTTGTCTTTCTGTCTATCTAGCAGTTACTGTGAACTCCATTGCATTCAATACGATAATGTAATTCCAACTTTGTCTCTATGTCCACCCCTACGAAGGGTGTGTGGCGATGAGCACGATGATATTGCAAGATAAAAATAATATGCCAATGTGCACGAAAATGCGATTGTGCCGATGTGCACGTGTGCCAATGTGCACGCAACCCTATCATCGGTCATGTTGGGAAGTCAGCGAAATGATCCCGTAGTACTAAATGTATCCTGAACAGAACAGACTCAATTGTACATTGTCTTCTTTCAATTCTGTTTCTACACGTACATTTAACTTGATGCTTCGCAGTGCTGCAGACGCTAACTTGAAGAATTTTAAAGGAACTGTTCATCAATGGTTGACTGTTAACCCATTTTATGGTTTAGCTGAATTTTACGAATCAGACCATTCTGCTATTACATACTAATTGTTATTTTATTTTATTTTATTTTGAATATGGTGACGAGATCCATTAACAATTTTGTTCTTTGATCAAACAAATAAATAATTGTATGGAAGGAGAACGCATGACCAATCAAATGACGTTACGGGCGGAATGATACAAATGCAATGTTTACAGTTCTATTTAACTGGCGTAATTGCAAGGAAATATTACAATGATGAGTGGAAAATACATATTTCAAGTTCAAAATTTGATTGATATGAGTTTAGGCCTTATTTATTTATAGCAAGATATTGATAAAACCTGTTGAAATTTTACTAACAATTTTACTAACCCTAATATTGACCACACACAACTTTTATCCGGCTCTGGGAATCCTTCGGCCTCAATAGAATACGTTTCCAAGATTTGGCCAATCCTGCGGGACGTGGTTCGGAACCACCTACATTCCAGCTTCATCTGCCAGTAACTCCACATAAACAAATAATGGTAATTTTATCCCCTTAAATCCCCCATCTTAAAGCAGTTGTTGAAAATGCTATCCGTTCTTATCTCAACGTTTCTGATGATGACTTCGCATGCAGAACTTAAACTTTTCAACTCCCTTAACACTTATATGAGGTCCGAACTTCTATTCGTTTTAAACTGTTTCATAGTTGTAAGTTATTTTCTGAAAATCAATCGCATCCGTAAACTTAAAGCACGTTATGATTGATGAATTTCATATCCGTGGTGAATACTTAGATTTATACCACCTTAAACCACAAATCATTAATGCAAAGAGTTTATATCCTGATACTGGCTAGCAAAAGAAGCCTTAGAAGAAGTTAGGGATTTTGTGATAGGAGGATACGCTATTAACACCATCAAATATGCGGACGACCTGGTGATTCTGGCAAAGAAACAAGAAATATTGCAAGGAATGATTGACAGGCTGGTGGAAACAGGAAGAAAGTATGGAATGGAAATCAACATAGGTAAATCGAAGGTGATGAGGATATCGAAGAGAGAAGAGCCACTTCAAATTATCATGGGAAATCAAGAATTAGAGAACGTGAACCAGTTCAAATACTTAGGAAGTGTACTGACGAAAGATGCCTATTGCACCAAGGAGATAAGATCAAGAATTGCCATGGCCAAGAAAGCATTTATGAAGAAGAGAACTCCGCTAACTAGTAGTCTGAACCTAGAGCTACGTAAAAACCTGGTGAAGTGTTATATTTGGAGTATTGCTTTGTATGGATCAGAGACATGGACTTTGAGGAAATTAGAGAAGAAATATTTAGAAAGTTTTGAAATGTGGTGCTGGAGACAGATAGAAAATATAAAGTGGATGGACATGGTGACAAACGAAGAGGTTCTGAGTAGAGTGTGTGAGAAGAAGTCAATCATACACACAATTCGTCAGAGGAAAGCAAACTGGGTTGGGCACATTCTCAGAAGGAACTGCTTATTACATGATGTCGTAGAAGGAAGATTGGAGGGTACAACTAGACTTGGAAGAAGAAGAATTCAGCTGTTGGACGATTTAAGGGAAAAGCGGAAATATTGGATGCTGAAGGAGGAAGCAGAGGATAGACAGTTTTGGAAAACAAAATTCGCGTACCAAGTTTGAAAACCTGCCGGAAGGCAGAATACTTACTACTACTACTACTATCCTGATACTAGGTTTCTAATTTATTGTACGGCAGTTAAATTAGTATTTTGTATCAGGATATAAACCCTCTGCATTAATGATTTGTGGTGTAAGCTGGTACTTTTTGGGTATAAAAAAATTAAAGCACGTTAACCTAATAGTAATGTGCCTTAAAAATCACGTGTTACAGGACTGTAGCCTATAGTGGCGACGTTTAAAACATAAAACAAAGAAGAAAGCGCGAGTGAAATTCTTTTTCATTTGGGTCATCTCTTCAGTGAGAGAAACAGAGTGTCCACCAAGTAATGCTGAAGAAATTCCCGACTTATTCCCTGATTTTCATTGATCATTTCAGAAATTCCCGACCAAAATATGATTACGAAGCACTTTCTAATAACTGTGTAAGAAAAATTATAGGATTATACATACTTTAAATAAGAAAAAGATAAGAAGAAAGCAATTTTTGGCAGGAAAAGTTTATCTTCAAGAGCAGCTGAGGTTTTTTTGGAAGCTGGCAGAAGGTAAAATTGTATTCATTTTCACCTCTTTTATGTGTGCCACAAATTTTTCGAATTTTCCCGGATATTTTAACAAATTCATTGACTTTTCCCGGATTTTCCCGACCATACGATATTCCCGGCCTTTTCCCGGATTCCCGGATTTTCCCGACCATACGATATTCCCGGCATTTTCCCGGATTCCCGGATTTTCCCGACCAGTGGACACCCTGGAGAAAGCAAAAAATCTGTCTCGACGATTGGTGACGGTCGATCGCCGGTGGCTTCATGTTTGGTTCGCTCTGAAAAGACTTCTTCTATTAACTAGTATTACTTCCAACCCATCTGAACACATGTTCCCATGAACTGATTACATGGCAAACTGCTTTTAAGAAGTGTTCAAGATTACTTTGTGTCTTTAAGGAGGCAATACAGATTTGGGTACTGAGAAGTGGGTGAAATTCATTCTCTCTTTCTCAGCAATGAATTGTTCTGCAACCTTGTAACCTGACACGCTCTTTATTGACTACTTCTACAATCACATACTATTTTCAAAATTAATTTTAAATTAGTACAGTCACGGGCAGCCAAGTTTCGTGCACTGGAATGCCGTTTTCCTGATAA
Organism: Ectobius pallidus; assembly: GCA_964059195.1. Lineage (NCBI taxonomy): Eukaryota > Metazoa > Arthropoda > Insecta > Blattodea > Ectobiidae > Ectobius > Ectobius pallidus. The sequence goes on from CAXKWD010000002.1 coordinate 213,659,617, forward strand.
TTTCCACAAATAACAATATTTCTGAGTAAATCTTTTGTCTATTTATTTCTTAATATTATATACACAAACCTATCTAACAGGGTGTCCACCAAGTAATGCTAAAGAAATTCCCGGCTTATTCCCTGATTTTCATTGATCATTTCAGAAATTCCCGACTAAAATATGAAGCACTTTCTAATAACTGTGTAAGAAAAATTATAGGAATATACATACTTTAAATAAGAAAAACTTTTAGTAACAAAAGTAATTCCAAACAATAATTACTTAGGCTATAACAGATACAAAAATTAGGAACAATAAAATAAAATAAATATACTTTCATATAGGCCTATTATTGTCTAGAAGTCTTTTTGATCACACTTTGCAATTTTTCGAATTTTCCCGGATATTTTAACAAATTCATCGACTTTTCCCGGATTTTCCCGACCATACGAAATTCCCGGCCTTTTCCCGGATTCCCGGATTTTCCCGACCAGTGGACACCCTGTCTAAAATAATTGACTTAAAAATAATATAAATGTTTAAACTTTTAATGTAAAAGAAAATGTAAAACACTTATACTATAGATATTCCAAAGATTGTAGAAGAGATTGTGTGGTATAGGATTAATTAAAGCTTGTTGGGAGGCACAAATATGACACATAAACATCTGCTGTCCACTGCGATCAATTTATGTCCTCATCTCATGCAAAAATTAACTTCACAGAGGAAATAAAAACAAGCTTGTCTAATCCGATGAACAACCTATAGCGCGTGGACTCCCTAAAAAGCTGCGAAAACAATTTTAAATTTGGGAATCATTGTCCCACCGTGGCAGAGGAGTGTCTCAATTTGAAGACTGGCCTAAAGCAAATGCCTGGATTTCTACAAAACAAGGCCTTTCTTCCTCACAATAAAAATGAACTTCAATTTCATCGCAGTGCGCAGTCTCCCGGGCAGAAGTCAGGAGAAGACAGAAACCTACCCTCATATTTTTGGTTACTGTCATAGGGGGAGAGCTACTTAGAAATAATAGGCACCATAAAGTGAGATCTAATATTGCAGAGCTTTTCAGGAATAGTTGGGATTGTGAAGTGTTTGAGGAGGTGGTATGCCAGTCAAACGTGAAGATATTTTGTTGTGATCGACAGGGAGAAGAATTATTGTGAATTGGTTATTGACCCGACTGAGATTTGAGAGGGGCGGAGACCATGCAAAGGAGGTAGACGTGAAGCCATGAGAGAAGTATGAGGTAAGAGATTGAGAAGTGGTTGGGTTGATATTAAAATATAAATAAGCCCTTTATTGATAGGACCTAAATTTCAGGATAATAAGATGAAATACATCAAGAATGAAACCCTCTACAAGAAAATTGAAAAACTTTCAGACACTATGCGAAAAAGGAGGATAAATTTCTATGGTCATCTTCCCAGAATGGACTCTGTTAGATTAACCAAACAAATCTTTGACTTCTTCCGCAACCGCAAAACATAACTCAACTGGTTTAAAGAAACTGAAAAAGACCTAGTTGAGTTAAAAATTACAGAAAATTCACTATTAGATCGAACGGCTCAAATAATACCTAAATAATAATAATAATAATAATAATAACTAAAGACGAAAATACAAGGTTCCAAGACAGGTCGACACTGAAGTCCAAACCTATTATCTCTGAAGAAGAGAGGAAAAGAAGATAAGAAAGAATGAAGAAAAACTGGGCACTTAGGAAGGAACAACACACAAAGAAATGACTGGTTCAACGTACCCTTAAGAGGGTGAAACGAAAGAAGAAAGATAGGTGTTTTATAAAAAAAAGTTTTTATAAGATATATAAATATTGAAAATTAAGTAAAACATCTCTACTTATAAAATATAGTTTTTTAGAATTTTTTTATTTGGCTGTGTCCAATTGGCACTCTTAAATTAAGGCAACTATCCACGAATTCTGAAAAATCTCTATATATATAAAGGGCTTTGTCCTGACTGACTGACTGAATGAATGACTGACTGAATGACAGGAATCAACGTACAGCCTAAACTATAACAGGTAGAGACTTGGAATTTTGACAGTACCTTCGCTTCATAATGTAGGTGCTCACTAAGAAAGGATTTTGAAAAATTCTGATTCTAAATGCCAAAAATTAAATGTTTTTGAAAATACTTAATCCCTTTTTACATAGAATTATCAAAACAAATTCACAGAACGTATTGTTACCAGTGGTATCAGGTGGGCTTGGATTAAATTAAATGGATGTTTGACAAATTAGAGAAGGTATCATTATAATTCATATTATCTATATTAATAAAAGGAATTCTCCTCGATGTCCAGCGAAATCTACTGAACGCAGAGATCTGACATTTTAAACATAGGTGTGCTGAAGGGTCGGAAAATGCACCTCGAAGCCGGAATTTTAATTTTAGTTTTCGTTCGTGAGTTATGAGTGAAAAACTGGCAAAAAACGTGCATTTTTTGCGTTTTCAAGACATAAGTTTTCAGTTATACATTTCAATGTCAAATCAATTACAGTTGGCTTTGGCTATTTTTGTCAAACCTTGAAAACAAAACTTTCGCGATCGCTTGAATGTTGTAAGCCCTAAATATGGTCAAACGTTGTTTTATTTGGACGAATCTCACTATACAGAGGTTTTCTTGGCCAAGAAACTCGAATCTGAGGTCGCTTTTACCAGTCGATGCTATCTGATCGTGGTATGTAGTCAACGTGATTTAGGTGTTAATAAATATAATGATTTAACTATTATGCTATTAATTTTTAATTCTTGAAATAATTATCGCGGGCGAAGCCGCGGGCACATGCTAGTAGTATATAGTTATAGAAGTAATGAATAAAGAGCATGTCAGATTAAGAGGTTACAGAACAATTCATTGCTGAATTTCACCTATTTTTCACTACCAACACCTTAATAAAATCAAATAGCGAAGGAAATAGAGAGAAGGAAATAGAGGAGCTACTTACCTCTCGCTAGCAATCGATGAATTCCGAGACATCGACTTGGGCGACATCTCGAAGTCGGAGTCTGAGCGGTAGAGAAACGACTCCCGTCTCTGTGGCAAATTTTGCAACACCAGACCTGCCGAGGGCGAAGCCCCTCCGTCCAGAGGACTTCTCCCAGGACTGGCGCCATTTTCCACGTCGAAACTGTAACACACAAATACATTTCCATTGAAATTTGAGACTCACAAGTCGCTCTTTCTCATTTGCACATCTAAATGTGTTACTTAAAATGTGATGTACGAAGATCAGAAGCATTTTGATTGGCTCGCGGACAGCCAATCAGCGGCCGAGCTCCCGTAACTAATGTAAACAAAAAAAGTTCGGATGTGTCAGTTTCTGTCAGTAGAAATTTACTTATTACAGAGCATGCTTTCATTTCCAGAAATTCTATCCAGCTGGTAATTTACATATACCTTATTATTTGCCCATTTGACAGCATATAAACACAATATTAATTTTATAATGTGTATAAAATGCTATAACAATATTGCATGGCCCACAATAACCTAGACATAAAGAATCACATTGTCCAGCGCTTATCTAGCTATTAAATAATTAAACGCAGCTGCTGTTGATATAATATTGTGCATTCTATCGAAATGTACGGCTACCAATATCTACATTATATTTTAATGCATTTTTCTTAAGCGCTCCTGTGAAAGCAATATACCAAATGTAAATTCTGACAGATTCATTTCAGATTGACTTTAGTTCGTTCATAAATTTATGAGGTTGCTTTAAACCTGAAACAAACATGTCAGCGAATCGTAGGCCTATACTTACATCATTAATATTATGACCAGTGCATTTTCTAAAAATATTCACATATTTTAAGAATTTCTTATATCAGTGTATAAGAATCGAACTTTAGACCTTCGATCTTCCGCAAGCCTTGCTTAATGAATCGATCTGGGGCTTAACTCGGAGATATATTACAAAAATAACTTCTTTTCTGCATATCATAATTGCAATAACACCGATTAAAAAAATATATATTCTGGCCTTCTGTTAGGCTATATCAGTTTACTTGATTTTATTTAAAATTAAATTATTTCTATACCTGTTAATTTTAATACAATACCAAATTGAGTCCATTTTGTGTGTTTTTAATGTGCGTTATTTGACGTTGAAAGGCCAAGAGACGCTCTGCAGCCTTCATTCTTGAACTATGCCATCTATTGCAAAAGACGAGAACTACGAACAGCTGTTGTCCGAAAGCCGTTTGCTTCATCAATTACGAGACATTCTAAAAACTAAAAACTTATAAATTTAATTATGGTCGAACAAAAACAGTCTCATACAACTTGCCTGCAATAGTAATTAAGATGCTTGTATGAAAATCATGAAACGAGCAAGGAGAGTTTCATAAAAAAAAGTGTGCGTGGAACGCCACGTGACAGAATTGAATCTTGTTTTAATTTTTAATTTTTTAAATTTTGGATTATTAGATTTTTTCAATTTTGGATTGTTGGACTTTTCAATTTTGGATTGTTGGACTTTTCAATATTGGGTTTTTGGACTTTTTTAATTTTGGATTTTTTAAATTTTTGATCTTTTAATGTTTTCATTTTGGAATTTTGGATTTTTTATTTTGGATTTTATAAATTTAAAATATTTGAATTTTTAATTTTTTTGATTTTTTAATTTTCGTTTTTTAAATTTTGGATTTTATTTTTAAATTTTGAATTTTGGATTTTTTTAATTTTAGATTTTTTATTTCTTAAATTTTGGATTTTTTAATTTTTTAAATTTTGGATATTATAATTTTTTAATTTGAATTTTTTATTTCTTAAATTTTCGATTTTTGGACTTTTTAATTTTGGATCTTTGAATTTTTAAATTTTGGATTTTTTTATTTTGGATTTTTTAATTTTGGATTTTTTAAATTTTGAATTTTCGATTTTTTAACTTTTAGTTTTTGTAATTTTGGAAAAGCCTAATCATTGAGTTGATTGTTTTCTGTGCAGTCCGTTCCGTCACACCTCACTAATTTCGTGACGATTTTGAGCGTTACACAAGCTCTCGATTTACCCCTACCGCGGCTAAAGAAGTTTCATTTCAAAAACATGTTCGTGTCTTAATAAGTACCATTATAGGCTCGTTGCACAATGTACTATTTTTACCGGCTGTTCAGGAATTATAAGCCTAGGTCTACCTGCTAGTAAAAAAATCAATGACAATTCTCATTTCCGTTAGGATTTTATAAATGGAAACTGTGAGCACAGCTTGTGAATTGAGAAAAGGAAATTAATCAGTTTCAGCTATATATAGCATTCGTGAGTTTGCCAACAATGCGGATAAACAACAGAGGCAAGGCAAATAACAGAAGAAGTAAGAGAGTGGGACAAACCTTCAGAGTTGTCATCACCACGGCAAATAAATATAGCATCACTTCTAATTCACTAACAGCAAGCGTCCCTGTCTAATTCAAAACTCATACTGTCCCTATCAACGGCTTTCTCACATACGCATGTTCAGATTTCTATTATTGAGGCAAATACGGATGAGCATCGATAGTTAAAACAAAAACGGCGGTAACCATCGATGTGACGATAATATCGACCTGGAAACATCGATGTATTTTGACGGAAACCATTGATGTATCTTTTTTAAAATTGTAATGATTTCAGAAAATTACTACCCGCGCGCCACTTCTTGAGCGCTGGATTTACGGGGAAGTGAGGGTCGGGGGGAACAAAACATAGCTAGTCCGCCGGTCTTTCTGCAGTGTTGTCAACCAAAGAAATAACGTTTCAGCAGAATCGCGCGTATGGTAGGCTATTTTATGTAGTGACTTTAATATACAACGATTTTAATCCAGTCCAATAATATAACGTGGTGACGGTATTGCGTAACAATTAATTACACGTCATAAGCCTTTGGTTATCAAATAAGTCATCAAATAAGAATATTAAGCATAATATAGGCTCAATATTTTTACACTGGATGACTAATTTTAAGCATAAAGAAGAGTCTTAGCAGAACATCCTTCACCATTTCGTGTTTTGAAACGTAAGAGAGGTAAGGCATCTAAAAGTGGAGAAAGCTATAGGCCTAATTTTAAACGTATTTAATACAAATTGTGAAAAGTTCGCTCAACTTTCAGTCCATGAAATTGACATCAGAGTTCACGGGATCGTCAGAAATTAGCACATACGGAATTCTTAAAGAGGTGAGGAAAGTGTTGGATGTGCAATGAAGTGTTTGTGAAATCAGCAGTTCGAAAGATTGTATTTTTCTCCATAACTCGATGCGTCAGAAAAGATAATGTCAATAAATAAATAAGAATCCTGAGACAGAATGAAAGCTTAGTATTGAAGCCATTAGATGTCAGGGTGTATAGCGTACTTCGTGTTTCAATGTTGTCAGCTTTACCTACGAAGTTGAACGAAACCTACCGAATGAGGACTAGGGAGCCGAGCGCTCAAGAAATCGCGCGCGGGTAGTAGGCAAAATTCATAAATAGACTTAAATATTTCCATGAAAACTATCGATGTAAAAAGCCGATGTTTTGGAGAAATAAAATCTAGAGTGAAAGGGAAAAAGCGAACAAGTCAAAATTCCGAAGTTTCAGTAATGACAAAAAAGAATTTATTTCCACAGAATTGTTACAATATTTAGTTCAGTCCACCAGATATTTTTACACAGTGTCTAATGCTATGTAAAAATATCTGTGTGGACTGATGTAAATATTGTAACAATTCTGTGGAAATAAATTCTTTTTTGTCATTACTGAAACTTCGGAATTTTGACTTATTCGCTTTTTCCCTATCACCTTAGAAATTATAAATTAGAACCAAAAGGTATTAGGCCTACTATTAATATATTTTCTATTATAAAAACATCGATGTCGGAGAGACACATCGATGCAGCAAAAACATCGGTTCCATCGACGTAGAAAAGATCGATCATCGACATGAAAACATCGATGCTTTGAAAACATCGGCCATCGATGCTAAAGCTGATTTTCATTTGTCATGTAGCGGTCAACACTGCTGTTGCTAGGATAAAATGGCTGCAATACCAATGTTTACCTGGACACGTTGGAAAATTGGTTAATGTCAGAACACATAGATGAAGAATAATAAAAATCTGTCTAAGAAAACACATTGATTACCCAACTAGCCTAATATTTTCGGAATTTAATGTTTTAAGTTTGGACCAAATTTACAAATTTTCTATATTAAAATATTTTCACAAACATCGTACAAAATACTCTTCCAGTGATCATATCTACAAAACTAGACGAAATACTAATTTACTCCTATTAGAACCCAAATGTCTCACATCGGCAGGATTAAAGCATAGCATTAATTTTGGACCACGCTTCTATAACTCAATTATCAGAAAATATCCTGATCTCTCAGCATACTCCACTGTTAAATTTAATAGATATGTAAAGAATATTTTGTAATTTTTTACCTTTTAAGTAATTTTTGTTTCACTCCTTTTAGGCCTATGTATTTATGTTTAATATTTTTTACTTTCTTTTTTAGCTAAGCAAATTATACACTCTATTTCTTTGTCTCTCCTCTTTCTTCACTTTGATATTTTTGAAACGGCACCAGAGCACGAGCAGTCTTGCTCATTCGGGTGTAGTACTAAATTTAATACTTCTTGTGAAGACATAGCCTATATTTCTTTTCCTCTTTTTAAATAGTGGTTTTAGTTAATTTTGAAATTTGAAAATTGTTTTATTTTACTTGTATAAATATGTATTTGTATTTGCAATTCTATGTAATAATGTAATAATGATAATAAATAAAATCAATAAAAAATAAAATAAATAAAATAAAGAGGAACAACGATACATTTTCCAACAAGACGGAGCGAGGGTACCTGCCAGATCGATGGCTTGAACGTGCAATGGCCGCAGACAAATCGGCCACCTCGTTCACCGGATCTCGCAGTGTGTGATTTCTACCTATGGGGTGTTTACATCCCTCCTCTTCCAGTGACGTTGCAGGAATTGAGAAGGTGCATTACTGTAGCCATCGGGAAGGTCACACAAGACTTGTTTGGGAGAGTTTGGCATGAATGGGATCACAGCCTGGACGTATGCTGTATTACACATGGGGCTCACATCGAGTGCATCTAAACTAGTCACTACAAAACTTCAAACTTCCCTCTTTTAAGTGGCGATAAGATATTTTATTTATGCTAAGTGTTAGTGAAAATATAGCCCAATGAAATCCTCACACGGTGTACTCGTATATACACTACTAGCAGATCCCCGCGGCTTTCCCCACGATAATTAACTGGAAGATTAAAAATGAAGAGTAAAATAATTAAAACATATTTATTAACACTTTGCACGCGAAATATTCATAGCCCTAAACAGAACAATTAATAATTAATGAAACAGCCTAAAAATCCGGCTTTGAAGTGAGTTTCACGATTAGAAAGCGCAGCATGGGGAAAATATCCTCAGATTCGAGTTCCCTGGCCCTGAAAACCCCTGCAAAGTGAGTTCCGTCCAAATCGAACAATGTTTGCCCAATTAGGCCTACATCCATTATCCCTGTTGAAAATTTCAGACGTCTGCGAGCCTTGGCATTATAAACAAATGAATCGACCAGCGTGGCTTTACAAAATTCAAGCGATTGCGGGGCTTTTCTTTCCAAGGTATGATAAAGGTAGGCAAAGGCACATGCAATTGATTTGAAAAATGAAATGTATTACTGTATTGGATAGCGGAAAAATGCACGTTTTCTGACAGTTTTTGAAGTAAAACTTCTTTAGTGGCGGTAGAGGGTAAATCGAGAAAATCAGTCACACTAAAACCGTCACGAAATCAGTCACAATCAGTCGGAATCGGAATCGATCACGAAATCATCGGAATCGAATTGAGAATATCTGCAACGTACTTTTGATACGTGGCTCCTTCCTCTTTTATGCCCACTACTATGTAGTAGGCAATGGGTACCTAGGCAAAGCCCATTTGCCCCATGATTTTGAGTATGATTTGGAAGTGGTGTCATAGCTGTAAAGTAGGGGTGGTTAGGAATGTTCCATTCTATTGTTGTAGCCGAAAAGACAGTCTATTGTAATTTTGTATATCCAATTTCTTGCTCTAAAATTTTGTTTTACGCGGTCAGAGGGTCCTTTTATTTAAAAATTTTGAAGTTTGGGGGGGGGGGTGTTATTGTGCGGGTTGCGGCCCGTCTTTTGCAAGGGAACTATTCCAACATTCGTTGCGAGGCCTTGGAAAACCGCAAAAAACCTTGGCAGAATAGCTTGACTTTAGTGATTTAGCAATAGGACCAGATTTTATTTAGTGTAGGCTTAATGCATGGTGACTTCTAGTCTGGAGATCCATTTCCTGAAATCACACAAAATGCTTATTAATTTCTACTCGGGGAACCAAAATAAAAATTTTCCCCTGCTATTTGGCTCGTGTTCAGAGTATTGCCAGTCCGAATTACCAGTTATCCGCCTTATATAAGGTCTTGTGTGTTCTGTTAGAGTCCTAGTGCTTCAATCATCTCCTGTGGAAGGAGTGACTTCGGCCTCTTGTGTTTGTCGTGTGTTATGTCATAACGGCCCAGCTCCGCGATTTGGGGATTTTCGTGCCCGTTGCAACTCTCGTAGAATGTCGCCGCGCTTGTCGCTATATATTCTTGGATGGTGTCCATGTTAGTTTCCTTATGGAGGGTCCAGATTGGAGTGACTCGCGGAAGTTTAGTGATAGTGTATAATACTCTGTTTTGTAGTTTTTGCAGTTTACTCATATGAGTTTTGCTGGCGTGGCCCCACACTGGGCTAGCATATGTTATGATGCTCCTAACCAATGCTTTATAGATCGTTAAGGATGTACGAATGTTTAGTTTGGAAGTGTTGTTCAACAATGGGAATAGATTCCTTAATTGGGCATACGCCTTAGCTCGCAAGGAGTCTATATGTTTCCTGAATAGTAACTTTTGATCCAATATTACTCCCAAGTACTTGGCTTCTGTCTTCCATGGGATGGCTTTTCCGGTTATTTTTAATTCAGGAGGTAGGATTCTGAGTTGTGACCATTTCTTAGTGAATAGCACTGCTTGACATTTGTCAGTGTTTATTTCTACGCGCCATTTTGTTAGCCACTCCTCTAATAGAGGTATTGTTCGGCGTATTTGGTTTGCTGCATGTGTTGCTTTGACTGATTGTCCAGTGATCAGTGTGTCGTCAGCAAATATGTGTATGTTGCTATTATTATATTGTGACCGATGAGGAATATCATTTATAAAGATGTTGAACAGGCTGGGGCCCAGGATGCTTCCTTGTGGCACACCACTTCTGATATCTTTTAGGTCAGAATGTTTGTTTTCGCAAGTTACGTGGAAACGTCTGTTGCTAAGATAGTGGTACACGAGTCGGATTATACCGTCGTCGAGATTCAGTTCGATCATCTTTCTGATCAGGCCATCATGCCAGACCTTGTCGAAGGCCTGTTTTATGTCGAGATAAAGGGCTGCGGTGGAACGATTTTCGTTGAAACCTCTTGAAATGTTTTCAACGTGTCGCATGAGCTGGGCCGTCGCACTGTGTTTTGGACGGAAGCCACATTGTTCGTTTCTGATTACGTTGAGAGTTTTGAGATTATGACTGAGGCGCTTACTTAGTATTTTTTCTGCTATTTTACTCATTGTATCGAGTAGTGTTATTGGCCTGTAATTGCCTGGATCCGATAAGTCCTTTTTTGGTTTGGGAAATAGGAGTACTCTTCCTTCTTTCCATATGTGGGGAAAGTGTTTCAGTCTGAACATGGCGTTTATGATGTTCACTAGGTATCTGATCGCGACAAGTGGTAAGTACTTTAATACTTGGTTTTGGATGCCATCGATGCCTGGTGCCTTACGATTTTTCAGATGTTTGATTTGCCAGGCGACTTCGCCGACACTGGTATTTCGAATGTTTGTGGTGTTTGGCGTGTTCATGAAGTTCGTTACGATTTGTTCGGTTTCTCTTATAAAATTGTTATTATGGTGGGATTCATTGGGTGTGAATGTGTTTGTAAGGCGTGTTGCAAATACTGCGGCCTTTTCTTCACCTGTGTATGCTGTTTCATTGTTATGGATTAGTGGAGGCAGCGGCGTGTGGACATGCATTACTCGTTTGGTTAGGTTCCAGACTTCACTCATATTACGCGTATCCAATTCTGAGAGGACACTGTCCCATGTGTTGGATATGTGATCCTGAAGGGCCTGGCTGATGTCCCACTTTAGCCGGTTCATTAGTACTTTATGATGTGGGTTTCTATGGCGTTGCCATTTTCGTCTCGCATCATTCCTTTGCCTAATGAGGCACTTAATTTCGGCTGTAATGCTAGGGCGATGTTCCTTTATTTTCTTTTGTGGTATGTTTTCATTTATCGCATTCTGTATTACGCCAGTCAGTATGTGGACGCTGCGTTCTAGGTCGTCTTGGTTCTCGATTTGTCCATTAGGCAAGTTTTCAATTATGTCGTTTTGGAATTGTTCCCAGTTCGCGTGCGCGTAATTTAGGACCACTTTTTTGTTGATTTCCTTGAGCTTTCCCGAAAGTGTAAGTAATACTGGTGAGTGGTCTGAGCTTAGCTCGTTCAAAGCTCTAATTTGGATGTTCATATTTACATTCCTAACAAGGGCTATGTCAAGCACATCAGACTGTTGGTTTTCGTTGTGCGGAATGTATGTGACCTCGTTGGGTGCTATAATTCCGAAGGGCGTGTCTGTTTCTTCGAACATTTCCAACAATGCAACACCCGCCTGATTTACACTCCTGCTGTTCCAGCATGTGTGCTTTGCGTTTACGTCACCGGCTATTATTACGGAGTTTGAAGTTCGCAATAGTGCTTCTATTTCGTCTACTGATATGTCGCCTGGGGGGTTGTAAACCGCGATTAGTGTGATCGGTTTATTGTCGACGATAATCCTTACGGCTGTGGCTTCCGTTCTCTGTAGTTGAGTTAGAGGAATTGCTGTGTGTTGGATGGATTTGTGTACCGCTATTGCTGTCCCTCCTCCTCTCCTGTTAACTCTGTCTGACCTGTGTACTTTGTAGTTTCGAAGTGTAAATTTATCATTAGTGTTTAGATGTGTTTCGTTAATGAGAGCTACGTGTATTCTGTTATCTTGTAGTAGTTGGAGGAACTCGTGTTTTTTGTTTCTGATGCTCTGGGCGTTCCAGAATAGTATTTTCATGTTATGTTTAATGTTCATGTTTTAGATGTTTGTGTGTGTGGGTGTGTGTTTGTGTTCTGTTTTGTGTTTTACAGGCAGTATGGACCTCAGTATATTAGCCTGTACAAGAAGTGCGAGGCCACTGCGGGTACCATTTCCCAGCTTTTGATATCCGAAAGCATGTCAGCTGTCTCATGCAGAGCCAGTGTCAGCTTGCGTATGGCAATACCGGGGTCTGCCTGTCGCAATTTATTATGTATCCACTCACTGTGGTCCTTTACGAAGCCATCATAGTAAGGGGATGCATGATATTGCATTGTGGGTGCGTAAGTAGGTTTGAAAGTTTTCGGAAATCTTGTTGTGCCTTGTGTTGGTGGACTCTGCTGCGCTTGTTCGGGCTGCTGCTGCCTGAATAAGGCTTCCCGCCTTTCAACTTCGAGCTGATTGCGCAGTTGCCTTATGAGCTGCTGCTGCTCGTTCAGCTGCTGCTGCTGACTGATAATCAGCTGCTGCTGCTCCTCAAGCTGCTGCTGCTGCCCCTCAAGCTGCTGCTGGTGTTGCTGTAGGAGTGTTTCTGTCTGTTGTGTTTGTGTGGTTTGAGTGTGCCTGCTTACATGGGTGCGGCCCTCCCGCGACCTCCTACGCCTGTTTCGCACTTCCTGGACAACCTTCTCCCTCGGTTCTGTCTGCACTTCATTTTCATGAGAGTGCGTCTCAGGCCGACTGGTTGGATTCTCCAGTGTACTCACTGGCGCACTGGTCGCATCAGGTTCAGGTACCGCATCTGTGTTGCTGGCGTGTGTGTGTGTTGGTGACTGCTGTTTTGTGTGCCTGGGTGCTGGTGTTGGAGTTGAAGTTCTAGCTACAACCTGATTATAGCCAGCTCTAGTTTTCTGTTGTGTTTCACCTCTTACCTCCACACTTTTCAGTGCCTGGGCCTGATCGGCGTGTATGGCAGAAGTGGTTGGTGTCTGTGTTGTTTTAGGAGGCAGTTGTCTAGTGGTTTGTGAGTGTGAGGGGCGTTTCGAGGTTCTTGGTTTCTCTCCCATCACACCTCTGCGATACTCGCAACTACTCGAATCCGCAGTGTGGCTTCCATTACAGTTGGCACACTTCGGAGGCTCGTTCGCAGGGTGCCTGCACAGCTGTTCAGAGTGTTTCCCTGCGCAGCGTCTGCAGCGAGGTTGAGCGCGACACACTGCCCTGGTATGGTTGAACTTCTGACAGTTCAAACATTGGGGAGGGCTTTGACGTCCATACCGGTTTTCAACCTTTACGGTATGATAGCACAGTCTTGACAAATCCAAGATTGTGCGGGAGTGTTCCGTATCCTCCAGGTCCACTGCAAACATAGGATACGGATGGCCTTCACGCGACGTCATATTTCTGATGTTTTTTACTGCGTAGCTTTTGGCCTTAAGGGCCTCGGCTACTGTGTCTGCGCTGGTTTCCCCTGGGACACCTCGGATGACAATTTTGAGAATTTTTTCCTGCGCGTTGATTACTTTGAATGGGACCTGTTTGTCGCGCAGGAATTTCAGGAGGTTCGTGTAGTCTCTCCTGGTACTAGTACTCACTGCTGTACCTACTTTATTCAGTACACAGGTAATACTAAGGGGATGATACTGATTTTCGAACTCTTTGTTGAGACGAACCATATCACCTCGATATTCCCTGAGTATGGTGATGGGAGGCAAGTCCCGTGTTTGTTGTTGCATGTACTCAGTGTTGTGGGTGGGGGACCGGCCTGAACTCTCGGAGTGTGATTCCGAGATTCTATGGGAGGGTCTAGAATTTTTACTGGCCGTGCCCTTACGTTTTCTTCTTACTACGGTTTTAAAGGGTACCTGCTCATCGGAGGATGAGTCCGATGCAAGCGTGTCCCTTGGCGGTGAATTGGGGGGTGGGGGAGCCGGTGAAGCCGAGTGCGAGTTTTTCCTGCCTAAGGGCGTAGCATAGCGGACTCCAGAAGTGTCTGACTGAACAGATTCATCTGTGTCAACGCTATCGGAAGGGGGGCATGTGTTTACATGTGCTGTGCTCCTTGTAACACGTTTGTCTGTTGTTTCGTGTTTTTCTGCTGTTTGTGTAGATGGCGGTGTATTTTGTGTGAAGTTCAACTCTCGTCTGATGCCGGGGGGGTCCAGTACCTTCACTGATTTATTGGTTTTCTTTACTACCATGTTGGAGTAAAGAGAACCTGGGAGTTATTATTGTTAAGCGTTAAAAATATATATGTTAGGGGGATGTTAGTTACTACACTGGTCCCCTCCCCCACCGCTCGCCTTACCCGCAGCGGATGAAGGAGGCTAGAAGATTGCTTTTGTTGTCACCGTTAGGTTTCTGCAGGTACTTCAGACCAGACTTACACATAAGATTTACCACCTTATTTAGAGAAAACAAAATCACTGGCGTCTTGCAACTGCTGTCTTCAAAACAGGTGGACCTATGCGGGCCCGTGACGGGCGACAGGCCGTGACGGCTTAGCCCAGGGTGGGCTAGGGGGGAATGCTCTTTTGTGAAGAACTGCCGGCTTTAGAAAGCCTAGCTACCCTTACAAGGGCTGCCCTGCAGCTGAGATAATTACGGTGTCTGCCTGTTAACGCTGCTCCAGCGTGCACGTCCTTCCTCTTCGAAGGCCAGCTCGCTTCTTCACGAAATCAGTCACACTTAAAACAGAACGAAATTACTGTGCGGACTGCACAGAAAACAATCAACTCAATGATTAGGAGTAATCAAAGGAAATTTTTCAGACCTTACTTCCTCAATAGCAATAGACAATTCCTAAGCAATCTAAAGGTATATTATCTATTTTATGGAACCCGGAGGTTCATTACCGCGCAAATCCAAAATTAAAAAATACAAATTTCCAACATTTAAAAAAACAAAATTAAAAATTAAAACATTAAAAAATTAAAACAATAAACTCAATGATTGAACTCAATGATTAAGCTTATCCAAAATTTAAATAAATTATCCGACATTGGTAAAGTGTGTTAAAACCACCGCCTTCTCGAGAATTACACTGCATCTTTCTTTTCGTTTGACTGTGTACATTTAGAAAAAAGTTGAACAACACTATAATCAACAAAGTCGTAGCAGAAAACGCATGCGATTTTAAATGAAGTGCATGATAGAACTGATACGTGTGAACCTATATTAAAATCTATTTTGCCTTATGCAAACTATAAATCTCATAAAAAGACGCGAAGCCACTTATTGAATTCTTAAAACAAAAAACTGAATTTCACGATTAATTATAACGCAACAGAATGGACGACAAGATCATAGGCGTAACCAGGCCGACCATATGGGGGGGTTATAACATCTTCGGGGTCTGGGGGGGTATGGAATACCCCCCAGGGAGAGGGGGGGTCCGGGGGCCCTCCCCCGGAAAATTTTAAAAATTAAGATGCACAATAACGAGTTTTAAGCTTTCGGGGGTCCTTCCCCGGAAAATTTTAAAAATTAAGACGCACAATAACGAGTTTTAAGCTTCCCACGCTTTATACTTGTATTAAGTAATTTATGGGCAGACTTAAAAAAATTATACAATTTTCCTTTTTTACTTATAACTCGCGAACGAAAGCTAAAATTAAAAATTTGGCATCAATGTGCATTCGCCCACTCTTCAGTCCATCTATGTTTAAAATTTCAGATCTCTGCGTTCAGTAGCCTACATTTCGCTGAGCCTCGCGCACAGACAGACAGACAGACAGAAAGACAAACCCTTTTATTATTAAAATGTAAAAGCCAATATCGCTCACTCGTTTCGTGGAGCCAATTTGGTTGCTATTAGCCTGTGACTTAAAGACCGGCATAATACAGGGAGGCCATTTTATGGGAAAACTTTTTAACAGCGTTGCCCCTGCTCACACTTTCCCCGCTGTTGTGCTTGCACCGGCGGGGACCATGTTCCGTTACTACCGGCAAATCACTTTAGAAACAATACAAAATAGAATAAAATCAGGTAAACTGATGTAAAAAAGTGCCAGTATGTTTTTGTTTAATCAGTTATGACTGCAATTATGATATGCAGAATATGTTGTTTTTTTAAAATTGATTTCCAAGTTAAGCTCCAGATTTATTCATTAAGCAGGGCTTACGGAAGAAGAAAGGTCTACCATCTCGGCCACCTGGGTCATTTTAACGGTCTAGTTGGATAAGCGCATGTAAATCAATATGTTTTTTGTCATAGCTACCTGTATTTTAATTTCCAAGGCCTTATACGATCACAGTAAAACAATAGGCTATGTTGTCAAGATAACTGATTTTCATTTTTTTTATAAATTCTTTCGAATACGTATATTGCCATAAAATAGGCACTAAATTGAGCATTACTCCGAAACAGATCAACCGATTTTATCCATTGTGAATAGACGTCTTCCCATGGACATTGTAAATGTGCATACCAAGTTTCATAAAAATCCGGTAAAGCGTATTTGAGTTACCGCGTCTTAAAATATACACTAAATTGGGTTTTACTCCGGTACCGGTCAACAGATTAGGTTCAAATTCAATAGGGCACTTCTCATGGACGTCATAAATGGGTATACCAAGTTTCATGGAAATCCGTTACAGCGTATTTAAGTGATGGCGCCTTTCTATGAGAAAGGCGCCATAATCTATTAAAATAGGCACTAAATTGGGCATTACTCCGGTACCGGTGAACCGATTTGGTTCAATATCAATAGGGTTCTTCCCATCGACATTATGAATGTTTATACCAAGTTTCATGAAAATCCGAAAAAGCGTACTTGAGTTATGGTGCGTACAGACGCACGGACAGACGGACGGACGGACAGACAGACAGACAGACAGACAGACAGACAGACAGACGGACAGACATTTTTTCGTCCCCCACACAATCTCATAAAGTACCATACTGGCACTTAATAACTCAACCAATTTATTATCAAAATAGGCCTACATGTAGAGGCTTATTACTCACCACTTATTTGAGATACTGTTGAAAATGACATTTAGCCTACGATAAAATCTCCGAACGCGCCTTCTCAATAAGTAACATTCCACCAAATAAATTCGCTGTTCAACCGTATAAATTTTCGATTTCTGTCTTATGTAACACACGACAACAAAAGACAAGCGTCTCACTACAACACACCGAAGCAACTAACCGCTTGTATGCTTTGTACAACTGCGATGCAATGCGATGCTAGCGCGGCAAAGCGGCAGTGATGCGAGGTTTCCTCATAAAATGGACTCACTGTACATAGCTACAGGATCCGTATTGGCTCCGGTGTATTCTGTGTAGTAACAAATATAACCCAAACAAAATACAGGCATTTTCAATAGTTTAGTTACGTGTTACCTTGTGTACGCATGCGCAGTATTCAGAATCTGAAACAAGCTTTCAAGATGCTCATTCTATTTGTCGTATGTGGTTACGGCACCAGACATTCTACTGATATTAAGGACTTAGCTGTTATTTCTCGGGAAATTTTAAACAGCTTTAAGTCTTCTTGAGTTGAATTATTCAATAACTTACCGCATCATTTAGGAGTTTGGAACTAAGGAAACTTACGGTATCGTCTACAAATTTAATTTTTTTTTTTTTTTTTTGCACGACGTAACTAATTAGTGGTTCTTACGAATATTGTTGCCGTGGATCGCAACTTGACATTCCCACACGCAATCTGGTTGCTATGAAAACAAAAGAAATCTCCGTGCGGTAAAAATGACAAAAAGCACAAGTGCCGTAAGTAAAATCATCATAATACAAGCCTTTATGGAAGACCGGAACCAAGGCCCCCTAGTTTGTGGCGACTTTAACAGGACAAATAGTCGGTTCCCATAACAACAAACACATGCGAATCACTTTCTGAAATATAACATACATATTCAATAGTGAAGGCCTATATACATAATATTTTCAGCTAATATCTCAATCAATATAATTAAATTGATATAAATAATCATCGTGCAAAAAATAGCATGCAATACTCGTGCCGTAAGCGAATAACGGATCTCTGAAATTGAAAAAAACTCTTTCCTTGATCCGTATGCACCGCTTACGGCACTTGTATCGCAATATACTATTATGCAACAGATGAATTGTTTAACTATACACTTTAGTTTGGTGTCACATAGTCTTTGGTTTATTATATTCACTTAAGGGTCGGTTCCGGAGCGGAAAACATGTACCCATTCCACTATCTCAAAAGACTCTGACCAAAGTGTACAATCACATAGAGCAATCATGGGCAAACCCCTATCCATTGACACGCAACCCGCAAACTTGGTCAACTTACACATAGTTCGAAAAGAACGGGTAGATGGAGACACAAGCAGACAATAAGTGCAGTGGCGGTTGCTCATTCTTAGGGAAACACTAATTTCACTTTATAATATGCAAATAATACAAACAATTTTGTATTTTTAATTATTCTTTTACGTGTGCAATTATTCATCATACAAAGGCTTAGAATGTACCATAACGCCTTTCCAATCGGAACTGTGCCGCAACCCGTCACTGCTTGCAAAGAGATATGGCTCATGCATGGGAATAATCCACCACGTACACCGGAATGTCCGCAATGCCATCTTGTGCCTTATGCGGGAAGGTCGAGAACCACAAGTGGTTCGCGAACCAGTAAGTGCCCATGTATGACATAGAGTGACACAGGAAATTCTTAAAAATACATGCAAATACAGCCATGTATTCAAACATCTCTGTTTCAAGGTCCCTAACCTAGGCAAAAATTGCGTCAATACATGAAGTGTAATCAAAACGTATTTGTAGACAAATTAGACTGAACTTTCATAACAGCATCGTTCTTCAAGTACAGAATCATACTGATGGGTAATATCCAACGATTATCTAGTGGTAACCGATCGATATAATATTTACCAACATCCCCATTATGTTAAGCTCCAGATCGATTCATTAGGCAGGGATTAAGGCCCTTGCACATGATGACAATAGTGGCAGCCAGTACTCGGTGCAAGGGTGTCTTTTCAAGTACAGGGGTGATGATAAAGAGTATGAGGGAGCATTTGATTAGGTCCCTGGTGAAGTAATTGTTTTATGCCCGGTTTCTAGAAACTTGTGAATTACCTATGGGTAAATTATCCATGGATAAATAAGTCCCATTTCAACCACAATGATATAATGAGCAAGGCCTTGGAGTTGTGCAGTTAATTTAATTCAGAAGGCTTTGATTCTCATTGTTATTGATCCTACAAAGAGGTTAAATTTTATCCAGCCATCCATGAAAGGATAAATTAACCCGACGATTTACCCTTGGAAAGATCTATCCCGAGTTTGTAGGAACATTTTTTCTGTCATTTTCATATTTACTCAGAGGACATTTATCTAGAAACTCGCCACAAGTGTAAGTGATTGCTATCTTTAAATTATTTGTGCTTGTATGGTGTTATTCTTGTGTAAATTCTGTTCATTGGGTAATTTACCCATAGGTAATTCGCGAGTTTATAGAAACCGGCCATAAGTGAAGAGCTACAAGAAAATTGATATTACATATTTGTTAATGAAAATAATTTGGTAACTTTTTTTTTAATAAAGTCAACAAAATACATTATATGTCAACATTGTCATAACTAGGATTCGGATGTTTATGGCCTAAAAAAGTGGAAAATATAACTGTAAATACGACCTTAAAATTACTAAATATGACCTTAAAAATTACTAAATATGACCCAAAAATCCTTTAATATCCCTTCGTAAAAGAACGTATTATCTAAAAATATATGTTCCAATTTAAAATTTTTACGACACTAAATTATTATACAACATTAATTCCATCAGATAATCATTTTTTAAACAATTTTACAGGCGATTCACAGGTTTATTTGTAAAGAATTTCTACCGCTGTAACTGTGAACTGAAAATCTTTTAAAAACATGTCTATTGGAAGCTGTTAACAACAAGTAGGAAAAGGTAATTGTGCTATTACTTCACATTTCAGTTAAAGTAAAACCAAAATATTCGTGACTTTTTTTTTTCGGAAAAAATTAAATCGACAATTTAGTGCACATACTGCATAATATTGTGCTCTTTTACCAAATTTATAGCTGAAATACGATGTTAAATTACGAATATGACCTAATATGACCAAGATCATGAAAATGACCGAAATATGACTTTATATGCAAAATAAAAACGGTCCGATTACTATAATAAGAATGCAATTCGTGTTTAATGTGTTTTCGGCGAGAATGGAGGTCAGGATAAAAAATATGACATGTCATAATCATCCGAACCCTAGTCATAACATATTCTTAAATAAGACTAATGCCAAAACAAACTTACTAAATGTTATGTTGTCTTTTTTGTTATCACTAGAGCCCGGATTTCCATGCAAATGCATGTTTTTATATACTTTGGTTACACTTCTCAAACTTTGTAGTTACACATTACATGACTTATGGATTCCAAATAAACATATTTTTTCCGTGCATGTTTGCATATTTCGGCATTTTTATGGCAAAATTCATGCATAATGCATGTTTTGGATTTTTGGGGCTTAATGTAGCATATTCAGACGTTTTTAATGCATATAAACCCTCATTTTCTGGTTTTAGTGCATACTATCAAGTTACCATGCATAACTGTGCATAGGCTATTATGAATATGCCTCCCTAAAATCTTGGCTTTTCAAAGAAACGTAAAAATGTTGTATTGCATTACCATTGTTATATTTTGATTGACTTGGCAACACAGTCTGCCACCTGCATGAATTTGAGAGTGCAAGCTACTGTTTACCGTAAATAAACAGTAATATAATACACCAGACTACAAAAGAAAATACCGACTCGCCGACCCCCACCACCTTCCATTGAAAGAAAACTGCTAAACAGAATGTTCACTAGTCATTGTTGAAGACTTTGAATACTTTAGAATCGTGTTGTGGAGAAACGGGTGTGACAGTCAGGGAAAAACTTGAGAAGGTACTTAGTTCAAACCCTGATCTTAAACTTCTGAAAACGTGAAAGATGCATTATGTGGAGAAAATGTAAAAGACATGGAATTCGATCTCACCCTCAGTCAAATTTCTTCCCTTAAGTAGGCCTATGCACCTGTTACTTCTTGTGAAGTAGATAGATCCTTTTCTGCGTTCAAGAATGTCCTAACTGATAAACACACGAGTTTAAGTGAGGAGAATTTGAAAAAAACTCATTGTAGGCCTATATTGTTTTAAGGGAAATTGAAATATATTGCAGTACAGTGCGGATTTTTGATAGCGCATGTTTCGCCCTTCATAGTGCATATTTGGAGATACGATAGTGCATGAATGCATGCGTGTTTTTAAGTTTGATAGTGCATGAAAATCCGGGCTTTAGTTATCACCAATGTCTCTCACAAAGCCATATTATATTAAACCATGGCAGTTTTGGTACGTATAAATAGGGCCCTGAATTATTGGTGAAATAAAATGGTAGATTTCGGTGTTAACTTCCTTCTATTTCGGTGGGTATTTCGTGAAATAAATTACTTTATACTACATTGGGAATACCCAATATATAATACCCAATGTTTGTTACTAGTATTCTGCCCTTGTATGAACTGAACTAATTTTCGATTTAGACATGATTAGAGTTAAAGTTCAAATATGATTACGAGAAATATTGTCGTAATTTCTACTAAACACCATCAGATAGCCATTTACAAACAGAAGTGCCAACCATACCACTGTGGATAAAAGACGAAATCTGTTGAATACAAGTATCAAACATTCTACACTCTTCTGCTGTAATCGATCATAGGCATCGCTAACTTGGCAAAGACATAGCAGGAAAAGAGTGTACTCAACAGTACAAACACAGAAAATCTTTGCGTAAATTCTGCAATCTTTGTAATCGATCACAAATATCGATATATCGGTAAATCTTCGACAGCCACAGAAACAGCAGAAAAAAAGCGTGCTGCTAAGAAATAAAAAATACAATACACCAAAACACAATATTGTGATTTTAAGGCACATTTTCGTGCTCATTTCTCACTTTACGGGCAGAAGGGGCATATTTCGCGCTTATAGACACATTTCGCGGAATCGAGTAAATTTCGCGATATTTCGTGGATTCAATTTGGTTCATATTGGTATTTTAAGCATATAAAAGCTAAGTATAGCTAAGGGAGGTTTTTTATAAAATTTCGCGCTTATCGTTGTTACCAAAAAAATACGGCCCCTACGTATAAAACATCTGTAACTTTTCCCTTGTTTTTGGCTGAAAAAACTTTCATTAGCTCATTTCTGCATTATACGGGCCCTTATAAACCTAAATCTGGTTCAGCTATGAGATCAACCCTCAACTTCACCATGGTATTTTCCCATTTAGTCTTGTTAGCATAATCCTCATGCAGAGGATTTAGACAAATAATATATATTACTCGTACAATTTGATTACAAAGATTTTTATAACATGATATTTATTTTATTTATTTATTTATATTTATACAAAACAAAACAAGACCACCCGAATGAGCAAGCGCTCGTGCTCGGGCACAGTTCAGCCATTTACATTACAAAATACAAATTACAAAATACATAAAGAAAATATAATTAAATCAAAACCTAAAAAATAATAATAATAAAGAAAGAACAGAAAAGTAAAAAGAAAAAAGTAAAAGTAGTAAGAACAAAAATTGAAACCCTGAGTTATTACAAATAAAATCGTTCCTTAATTGTCTACTAAGTACAGAGTGAAGCAACTTTTGAACTATGAAATAAGATTTTTTATAAACTTATTGAATTTTTTGTTGTTCATATGTACTATTTCTGGATGTGATCTAATTATAGAGTTATAGAGTCTTGGACCATAATAAATGCTATGTTTAGAGCCAGAAGAGGTGAAGTATTTTGGTTCTATTAAAGGCAATGTTTTATTTCTTCTAGTATTGTAGTTATGAGGATCCGATACATGTACGTTGCGGTATTTTTGAAAGTATTTTAAAAGTGTGAGCTTATAAATTTGTTCTACAGTCATCACATTAAATTCAGGAAATATCAATTCTGTTGGATAGTTTTAGAGTAGTTTGTATAAGTATCGTATTATAGTTTACCACTGGTGATATTAGAGTTAGTACAATGTAGAGCTAGGTTGGTGGCAGTTAGGTTAGAAATAGTGATATAAGCGTTGATAATCCTGTGTTTCTGCCACTCGTCAACCAAAAACTCCCATCGCTCGCAGCTGAGCAGACAATTCTCGTAAGTATGGATCATTTCATAGCGCCATTTTACGTTAACTTTGTGAGAACCTCTTAAGAGTTTTTACTTACTTTTATAACATTCCTACAAGAGAACGGTGGGTTTATACAGAGTGTTAATGAATGACGCCGAAATATTTTTCCTGTGTATAGAGGGGACATAGACAAACAACTTTTATTAGGAGATTTTTGCTCTATAGATTCAATTCTTGCTGTTACAGCATAAAATCTCCCAGGGCATGGCCGCCACTGGCTTCTAACATTAGAAAACAAATGCAAAAGAAAGGAACTTCGTTGTTAACACTGTAGTCAGTAGTTATAAAAAAAGAATAATGCAGTGGTGGCCAGTCATGTGATTAGTCTGTAAATTTTGCAGATTATGGAAACATTAAATTATGATATAGCTCTGGATGAATTATTAAGAATCAGGTTTTTATCGATCACTAGGAAGGAATGAAGTCGATTTAATGAAAATTGTAACCCTATTTCGCGTAATTATCGACTTATGAGGACCAAATTATAATGACTTTAATGTCCTGCAGCATACACATTTTACGTCATAGAGCAAAAATCTCCTAATAAAAGTTGCTTGTCTATGTCCCCTCTATATGCACGTAAAATATTTTGGTGTTATTCATTCACACCCTGTATATTGATTCTACAGGTTTTGATGAACAGGACAACGTGAAATTTGCCATTTTTTAAAAGAGACATTAAAAAAGACCCTACAGATTCCTCCCCCCCCCCAAAAAAAAATATGCATAGTGATAAGTTCCCCCTATAAATAATTCAGACGAGTTCTTAAATGTTTAGCTACGAAACTCCATCTTTATTAAGTGCCAGTATGGTACTTTATGAGATTGTGTGGTGGACGGAAAAATGTCTGTCCGTCTGTCCGTCCGTGTGTCTGTACGCACGATAACTCAAATACCCTTGATTGGATTTTAATGAAACTTGGTATATAGGCCTACGTTTATAATGTCCATGGGAAGAACCCTATTGATATTGGACCAAATCGGTTGACCGGTACCGGAGTAAAACCCAATTTAGTGTCTATTTTAAAAGCACCATAACTCAAATACGCTATATCGGATTTTCATAAAACTTGGTATACGCATTTTTAATGTCCATGGGAAGATGTCTATTGATATTTGACCAAATCGGTTGGCCGGTACCGGAATAATGCCAAATTTAGTGCCTTTTTATGGTATTATATAGCAAAAGGTGCGATAACTCAAATACGCTTCATCGGATTTTCATGAAAATTGGTACATGCATTTATAATGTCCGTGGCAAAAAGCCTACTTATTTTGGACCAAATCGGTTGACCGGTACCAGAGTAACAACTAATTAAAGTCACATTTTTTTAATCATGTCTATACTACAATGCCGCATTTTTAATCATTTGAGGGCTTTGTCTGCAGTGCAGTCACATGTTTGTTTACTTCGCTGATGTAGTTACATGAATACTGTTATATACAGTAGGTGCATTACTGTGAAATAATTAGCAGAGTTATATGACACTGAATTTTGTGAAATGTTGACATATTTTAAGAATTTCAAGTTGCAATGCATTTAGATTTGACAAATAACACTATTCCTTCACATAAGCTTATCAAACTACATCGTCAAATTGACTGAGTTAGCCGAATGGTAAAGTCTTGGATTCAACAAAAGCATACTGGCACTTTGTTATATCAGTTTACCTGATTTTTATTAAGTGCCAGTATGGTACTTTATGAGATTGTGTGTGGGGACGAAAAATGTCTGTCCGTCTGTCCGTGTGCCTGTACGCGCCATAACTCAAATACGCTTTTTTCGGATTTTCATGAAACTTGGAAAACACATTTATAATGTCCATGGGAAGAACCCTATTGATATTGAACCAAATCGGTTCACCGGTACCGGACTAATGCCCATTTTAGTGCCTATTTTAATAGATTGTGGCGCCTTTCTAATAGAAAGGAATTCAAATACGCTGTATCGGATTTCCATGGAACTTTGTATACGTCCATGAGGAGTACCCTATTGAATTTTAACCTAACTTGTTGACCGGTACCGAAGTAAAACCCAATTTAGTGTCTATTTTAAAGGCGCAATAACTCAAATACGCTTTATCGGATTTTTATGAAACTTCGTATACACATTTATAATGTCCATGGGATGACGTCTAAAGAAGTCGCGGTAACTCAAATATGCTTTATTGGATTTTCCTGAAACTTTTTATACCCATTTATAATGTACAAGGGAATACTTCTACTGATATTGGACCAAATCGGTAGACGGTACCGGAGTAAAACCCAATTTAGTGTCTTATTTTAAAGACGCGGTAACTCAAATACGATTTACCGGATTTTTATGAAACTTGGTATACACATTTATAATGTCCATGGGAAGACGTTTATTGATATTGGATAAAATCGGTTGACCTGTTTCGGAGTAATGCTCAATTTAGTGCATATTTTATGGTAATATACGTATTCGAAAGAATTTATGAAATGCAAATCAGTTATCATGACAACATAGTCAATTGTTTTACTGTGATCTTATAAGGCTTTGGCAATTAAAATACAGTTAGCTATGACAAATAACACTATTGCTTTACATGCGCTTATCCAACTAGACCGTTAAACTGACCCAAGTGGCTGAGATGGTAACGTCTTGGCCTCACATTCTGGAGCTCATGGGCGCATAGGCGTAACGAGGGGGGGTTTTTGGGGGTTTGAACCCCCCCCCCATTGATTAAAAAAAGGAAAATTGTATAATTTTTTAAGTCTGCCCATAAATTACTTAATACAACTATAAAGCGTGGGAAGCTTAAAACTCGTTATTGTGCGTCTTAATTTTTAAAATTTTCCGGGGGGGGGGGGCCCCGGAAGCTTAAATCTTGTTATTGTGCATCTTAATTTTTTAAATTTTCCGGGGGAGGACCCCCGGACCCCCCTCTTGCTGGGGGGTATTCCAAACCCCCCAGACCCCGCGAATGTTATAACGCCCCCCATATGGTCGGCCTGGTTACGCCTATGCATGGGCGTACGGTAAGGGGGGGTTCAGGGGGTTGAAACCCCTCCTGAAATATCTGCAATATTTTGAAGATTATAAATCATGGAACGAAGTTAAAAAAAACTGTGATTGGGTTGTTACAAATTTTAAAATTTCGTACAAATCAAAGCATTATTTAAGATTTATCGTAATTTATTTAAGATTCAAATTTCAAAACCTCGTGGTGTTGATAGTTTTTCCGCTTAATAACAGTGATGTATTACTAGTAAACAAAAATCCCTTCTGAATCTGTCAAACGACCACTCGAATAGTCCCGCCGAAATCCATCAACCTGTTTGTAAAGCCAACAGTAATCACTAGCTCATCACACAATTATCATGAAGTAATCGGCATTAATCGGGTTTTTTCACCGTGGTTTTACAGATGACTTTAAAAAAGTGCCCTATGCACTGTACAGTATTATAATAATTTTTCAAAAGAAAGTGTTTATTTATAGACACTAGCTTAAACGAGAAATGGATAGAAATCTCAAGAAAAACAGTTTCAAAGACTGAGCTGTATTTATTACAATGTATTAATTATCACAATACAACCGTTTAGTACTTAAAAAAGTAATAATTCACAAAATGTGTGCAACGACACGGAGCCGAGACGACTTTACATTGAACCCCTCCCGAACAAAATTTCACCGTACGCCCATGCTGGAGCTCCATGGTCAAATCCCGAAACCGGCCAATTTGACTTTTTTTTTTTTATTCTGCATATCATAATTGCAATCATAACTGATTAAACAAAAACATACTGGCACTTTGTTACATCAGTTTACCTGATTTTATTCAAAATGCAGATACAGTGGATAAGCAAGAAAACTCACGTGACGAGGATGACTCGAGGTGTATTTCTGAAATTGATCGCGCCCAAACTGTCAGCTCTCCTCCTTGCCACTGTCATGGCGCCGGACTCTCTGCGCGTCAAGCGAGATCTTTGATTCATGACGATCACTCAACACTTCCACAGGTATAGTTTATATTAGCTCAGATTTCAGTGAGCGCCAAGCGAGCCGCAGATCCTTCTTTCTAGACGATCTCTCAACAATTCCACAAGTATAGTTTGTATTAGCTCAGATTTCAGTCGTCTCTGAGCGCCAAGCGAGCCGCAGATCCTTCTTTCTAGACGATCTTTCACACTTCCTAGGTATCGTTTGTATTAGCCCTGATTTCAGGAGCTTCATTATACATGTACCAAAAATTAAAAAGTCAGCTAGATCGGTTTTCCGTGAAACTATAAGAATCAAAATCGGAGCAAAGCAGCAGTTTATTGTCTACACAATGTCGTGTTCATACTGAAGCACACTTCCCTGTTTCATAGGTTAGGTTAGGGTCTGGCAACCGGTTTCCTTATCACGTCATTCTGTACAACGTAATGAGAGGTATATGGCACAAGGGATTCCGTGATTATTCATTAGTCATACATTTCAGTATACAGGGCTGTAATTTTCTTAAATATCCTCAAATCCGTTAAACAGTTCCGCTACAATAATTCCTGTAGTTTCCATGTCCGGCCAATTTGACACGAGTTTTTTCATGGTTTCCCCAGTCTTAAGGGCAAATGCCGAATTGGATATTTACATACCATGAATCATCCTCACCATTTCGTCCTGCATCATATCCATTTATATTAATATCAGTTGAAATTTACTCCGTGAAAATACACCAATAATAGAAACAATTGACAATCAATAGTTCCATGGCCTAGACCAGTGGTTCCCAAACTATGAGTCGTGGGAGCAATTTCGGTGAGTCGCGAAAAGGGCGGGAAAAATTGAACTTGTTTTCTATATAAGAAAAGAGCGTTTAATTTAAAGAATCCAAACAAAACTTCCATAGCTGAAGGAAACTGTTATCGCTACCAAGAACGAAGTTAATAACTAAATCTATTTATAAAAACATAAAGGAGGATAAGAAGAATAAAACTATTGAAAGGCATACGAAAAACATGTGCTGTATTTTCTATAGCCTGTATTAGTTATCGTTATGTAATAGTGGGCAGGGCCGTCGCGTGGGCGGGGCGAGCGGGGCGATCGCCCCGGGCGCCGCGACCAGGGGGGCGCCGTGGCAACGGCAAAAATAAAACAAAATTTGAAAAAATAAGTAGGATGTACATAACATATTTTTTAAAGTTAGGTACAACTGAATTTTGAATATTACGTTGAATGTTTTTATTGAACAAATAAATATTTGACACCAATAACTTTAGGCCTATATTTGCTAAGTTATCCCAAAATAAATATTTCCTTATAAAGACATATTTACGATCAACTACGTCACAGGAGAGACTGAATTCTCTGGCCATCTTGTCCATTGAAAACGATGAAGCACAAAAAATAGACTTGAAGGAAATTCTAACGACATTTGCTCGTGCAAAAACCAGGCGAATGCCATTTAATGTTTAGTACCTTATCTTAATTTGATAAACGCGATTCCCTTTTCTATATTCTATTCAATATATGTTTCGAGGTTTCCCACACTATTAATTTGTAGTCCATTTATAACGCCTATAGTATTTTTTATGATTGTTAAGATTTTCTAACATTACTAAACTTGGATCAATTTGATTTTCAATACAATCTTACAAAAAAAATTTTAATAATTTTATTTCTGGGATTTTTGTAAGGTAATCCGATTAGGTGTCTCTTTTGGGCACAAAATCACAGACAGCGACGCAACCCGACGCGCAACTTGGCTAACGAGCGACTGGACGCGATGAGTCTTGGAACTTGTCCAGTCCACGTCGCCCCAAGTCGCGTCGCTCATTGAGTGTTTAATCCCAAATGTTTATATGTATTTGATAGTGTCGCGTCACGTCACTCGCTGTGTGTTTGTGTTTGAATCCCTACAGATAGGTGGAATGTCGGGTGGGTGCACGTGGGATTGAGTTTGGGGGGGCGCCAACAAACCACGCGAGGGCCCTGATAGTGGGTCGCAAAAAAATTCTAGGTGAAGGTGGGTCCCAGGACAAAAAAGTTAGGGAACCGCTGGCCTAGACACAGATCCCGAACTCCTGATATGGCCTCGCAGCTAAAAGGAGTATAAATACAACTGAAATTTTTAAATTTGTAGTTTGGAAAGGGCTTAGTCTGCACACTCATGTTCCAGAGTATGAACCGCAACAGATTGTCGTCATGACTATGTTAAACACACTCATCACTTATGCTCAATTACTGGATCCCGAAGGTCGCCTCACTTATTCCAAGGACCTGGACCCTCTTTCATACAGCTCTTATTAGGAAATACGTAATAACATTAGTTAATACCTGTAATATTAGTTTCGTACTTTATAAGAGTATTAGCTAATAATAGTTGTTAGTTCATGGCCCTGAATTATAATTACTACTAACGTTCTTAGTAGGCTGTGCAAAGGTAATACAATTTACTCATTATATTAGGTGTTTTTCTAGGAGTTCTGTTTAGTCTAGTAAGTTATTCTTAAAATTGCAAAAATAGAATACTAACTCGGATTAAATCATCGATTAAAGAAAGGATTTGCAGTCATAATATTTTATAATTTCATTTTAATACATAAGCCTACCGCTATCTTGAATAAGTGCTAGTCTACTAATTTTTCAGAGCTGGTTACTATGTTTCGACCGCGTGGTCTTGTCGCTGACTACAGATCCGTCGGCCCGGGTTCGATCCCCGGTACCTCCTCGGATTTTTCTGAGGTAAGGAGGTCTGGCAGGGGTGAACTCAGCCTCGTGATTCAAATTGTGGAGCTACTTGTTAGAGAAGTAGCGGCTCCGATCGTGGAAACCACCATTAACGGCATGCTGACCACATGCCCCCCATCTGCCTATGGTAGATGATGCAGCGGTCGGGTGGTAGGGCTTGTTCCTTCAGGGATGTAGCGCCACGAACATAGTTACTATGATTCAGTCTACAAAAGAAGCGGTTCACCAAAAAGTAAATAAAGAAAAAACGATGTGGAGGCAATAGTTGAAAACAGACTTCATAAACATACACTTCCGGTGCTTGGAATAGTTCAGAAAACAACAATCCACACTTCAGCTATTAATGAATCAGCTGGGTAGTATAGGCCTACATAACTATAAATTAGCCCTTTTCATAGAATTTGCTAAAAATATTAACTAATAATATTACAACTCATATTCTTTATTAGTTAACACAGAATAATTGTGTACACTACTCATTAGATTATTCACCAACTGACTGATTTGGAGGTTAAGCTTGCGTTGTTTGTGTTTTGTTTATCTTATTCTTTTTTTTTCTACCACTTCAAAGAACCACGGCCTACATGTATATTTATGAAATCTCATTATTCATCTGTTTTCACATATTGACCGTACGTTTCTTTTCTAATAGAACATGATAACTAGCTCTGAGAAACCAGTAAACAGTTATTTAAGATTAAGCTTCTTAGTTTTCATACGCTAGCTACATTATTTTATGACCAAAATTCCTTCGATGGTGAACATTAACTTTCCTTCGTCGGTAATTGAAAAAGAATTTTCCCAATTTTATGATCAGAAAATCTGTACTTCATAGATCAGTTATCAGTCTACATAGAATAATAGAAAATCACCGTTAGAGTTTATAAAAGGGCTTATTAATAATATTAGTAATATTTACTCATAATTTAGGGCCACGAACTCGTAAGTAATAACATTAAATAATATATTTTTTTATTTCAGCTGTGTTTATACTCCTTTTAGCTACGACGTTCAGGATTTGTGTCTACACAACAGGGTAGGCCATGGAACTATTGCTTGTCAATTGTTTCTATTGTCGGTGGTATTTAATGGAGTAAATTTCAACTGATGATTAACTAATATTCTTGTGGAACAGAAGCCTATTAACTAACAATATGTTTTGGTTAATAATATTAAGTCAGTGTAAAACTTGTATCAAACTCGGCCCTGGTCCCTGAACAGTTAAATATTAACTTTATAAATATTTGTTTTGCAACGAGTCTAAAACGGTCGCGGATCGCATGTATGGAAATACAAAGTGTATTATTGGAATGTAACTTGTAATGTTGAAAATGATTATGGCACACACTGATGATCACTTATATAACTCAGCAGCCTAGACACGTACACACCAGCACACAGCACACGAAACACGGGATACACTGGTACATTTCTCATCGCTCGCTCTCCTCCTGCTACTGGAGAGCACTCTACCGGATAAACTTCACAACGCCATGTTCAATCATCATCATCATCATCATCATCATCATCATCATACATGTATCAGTCACTCCGATTTGACTAATTTTTATGCCGTAATGTTTTAGTATTTAGGCTAGAATGTATTCCAATGTTGTTTACTTTCAAGTTGAAGATAATGTTCCGTTTCGATATCTCTTTCCAAAGCCCCAGGCGACTCATTCAATAATAACAAATTCACATCAAAACAAATGAATGCTAGCGATTGTTGTCAACTTTACGTAGTCTGCGAGGAATGCAAAGAGAAGTTGTGCATACAATAACTGATGTTCATTGAAAATCAACTAACACGTTTCTGGAATCCTTATTGGATAGTTCATCAATAGCAGAATTCCCTGATAAACTAGTTCAACAGTTCAGGTAGTCAATCATAGATAATCCAAATGTGATAAGCTAAGCTTCTCTTATTTAGAAAAAAAAACAGTATCACTTGCTTTAAGAATTTTGAAATGATATATTACAACAGGTTGGTATATTTTGCATATTTTCATCTGTAATGAGTTACGGAATCATATTCTGGGTCAATTCTTCGCAAGGGGGAAAATATTTAGATTACGAAAACGTGGAAAGAAAAAAAAAAGACAATCTTGTAAACCGTTATTTGAACAATTAAAAGTCTCACAGGGGAGTGCATATATTATGCTCACACTTTATCTTGAGCCAAAAAAATGCGGGGGTGAGGGGAGCTGATATTGCATGCAGTATAAGAGATTGACTATTGCAGAAGGCGGTGAGTTGAAATTGACGTTGTTTCTGAAGGGTTGCCAATTAGGCCTACCAGAAAATATAACGTGTGTAGTTTTATGCTGGGTCACAATGGAACTAACTGTAATCTGTAGCTCTTCCAACTCTCGCTACCAAACTAAAGATTTTATATTGATTCAAATATTATAGTAGAATATATCGCTGGAGAAATGAATAAAGTAATATATTTAGGCCTATTTAGACAATTTCTCTCCCGGTCTTCAGAATATAGAAAATCGTTTAAAAGTCGTAGCATTGTACATTTAGGCCTACTTGAATACGCACTTTCACATGCCTGAATTGATGAAATTTAACTAAATGACTTTCGCGAAAGTTTGTAGGTAATTAATAATACACAATTCATACAACGAAATAATAAAACTTGACTTGTTATTTTCTCCAACGACAGATTCAGCTTGAAACACATTAAATTGCTTTTCCTTCCATTTCATTTATTTGGTTCATTATTTCGCTGATTTCCGATACTTCTTGGTTTAAAGAATCTTTATTTTTAACTTCGTTGTCACTTGTATCGACCATTTCCACAACACCAGTACTGTTCTTCAGAATAATATATTTCAGAATAATATGATGTAAACAAATAAAAAAAAATTGACTTTAGCTCAAGAATGCCTCAACGGGAAGTTTTTGGGTATGGCAATACTGGGGACGGGTCGCGATCTTCATTTTTTCGATGGACGGTTTTCAGCATTATGGAGTGTGAAGTTCAAGATAAAGTGTGCGAATAATACTCGGTAATGTGTTGTATGGTAGATAATATTGATAAATTTCAAACTAATTACAATGCACATGGACATACAACTAGAACATGAATTATTTACATATACCAGCTAATTCATTAAAACTCTTTCAGAAGGGTGCTTATTATTCTGCAATACAGTTTTACAATAAGCTTCCAAGAAAAGATCTCTCAATGAATTTTTAATAACTCATACCTTCTACAATTTAGAGGAATATTTCCAGCTTGGATAAGTTTGGCAGCTTACAGTTTTTTATATTGTTGTTATAACATGCATGTTTATTCTGATCTGACGTGTTCTATATACTTGAGCC
Organism: Ectobius pallidus; assembly: GCA_964059195.1. NCBI lineage: Eukaryota > Metazoa > Arthropoda > Insecta > Blattodea > Ectobiidae > Ectobius > Ectobius pallidus. Next base: position 213,693,007 of record CAXKWD010000002.1, read on the forward strand.
TAGTTCTACATAGGATTTTCAGGACGAGATATCTACATCTACAATAAATAAGGACATCCTTTAACATAAAGGATTATTACATTAACCATCAAAATATATACTCCAAAAGTATAATAAATTAAAATTGTTAATTGCAGTTTTATACAAATTCTTAATGTGAAAAAGTTGAGTTGGAAAACAGTTCAAGTGTAAAATAAAAAATAAAGTAAGTTTGAATTGTTAACATCTCTCTGTTCCTGAATGACATTCTTCTTCTTATGGTGAGGAATGATATGTACTGTAAATAGATTATTGGGCAACACTCACCAACGTCTAGACGTTCACAAAGGCTTCGCGACCGAACATCTCGTCTCTAATATTCACTTGAAAACGCGAGACGTTCTTCTTGTCTCGCGAAACGTTGTGATGTGATTCCTGTTGTGAAGTCGCAATTTTTAGTGTTTACGTTTTATATAATGTGTGTGTTTTATTATTTTATTAAGAAGACGAAAGCTTCACGCAAGATTAAGCAACTATTGACAACGGCTTCACAAAGGGATCAACAAACATTGGTGAGTGTTGCCCAATAATCTATTTACAGTAAACATCTCTGTGATCGTTCATTTACTAAATCCTTACATAAAACTATATTAAACTTTAATGTGAGTAGCCTGTATTTCACTTTAAACAATCCTTACTCTGACGGATTTTTTACAGCTTAAAGGTGGTTTCGCTGGACTCCTGTGCTAACATGTACGGTCGTGCTACAGCTATAACCTACATGTCAGTAAGTCATATACAAAGATCATTAATTGCCAGTCAATTCTGTAAAATTATCATATATTTAAATATTTTAAAGTATTTCTTAACTGGATACAGATGTACCGTATACTTAATACTTTGTTAAAATCCACTTTTCTTGACTTTTGTCAAAAAGAAGGAAGACCAGATGCTTTATGCTTTGTTATGCTTAAGCGGTCAAGAGAAAGTGTAGTGATGTTTAACAGATCGTCTCAGCAGCCAATTTGTTAGACCTCTTGCACCCCTCTTCAATTTTTCACTTCCTCTGCCCGTACCATAGGTACTACCGGTATAGGTAGAGGAAGTATTGTTTTCGACCCCCAAATTCGAAGTTGAGTTTTTAACATATATACACGTTTCAAGGCCCCCTGAATCCAAAAATACTATTTTTGGAAACATGTCTGTGTGTCAGTGTGTGTGTCTGTGTGGAATATCTGTGAACAAGCTAGTTCCAAAACGGAAAATCGTATGAAAACAAAATTTCGTATTTGAGTCAGGTACCTTCCGACGATGTGAGCTGAAGATTGGCGACAAGTTTCTCTTATTTTTAAGGGGACTTTACATGAAGAATATTTCGTTTTTCGCGATTTTCTCGAAAACGGCTCTAACGATTTTCTTTAAATTTTGCACAGGGGTTGCTTATATCAAGAGCTAAAACTTTTATTTGAAACATTTTTTCGAACAAATTCTCTGAAGGGTAGTTATAAGCCACTCACTGTGAATACACGCTCTTGCAATACGGCCTCATGTAACGGAAAGTCGTACGAAAACAAACGTTTGTACTTGAGTTAGGTACCTTCTGAGGCTGTGACACGAAGAGTGGCGACAACTTTCCCTTACTTTAAGGGGACTTTACACGAATAAATTTTCGTTTGTCACGATTTTCTCAAAAACGGCTCGAACGATTTCCTTTAAATTTTGTACATGGAGTGCTTATACCAAGAGCTAAGACTTTTATTTGAAACTTAAAAAAAAAAATCTCTGAAGGGTGGTTGTACACTACCCACTGTTTGTAGATAGGCCTACTCTCGTCTTGCCTGGTGAACAACTCAATAAGCGGACATTCACGGCCTCTTATTCTATATAAGTACGTGAAGTGAGAAATATGTATTGTTGGCCATGCTTACAATTAAAAAATATCTGAGGGGAATATTCGATAAATTTCGGAAATTATTCTGATTGGCGGAAAGTTCAATAAACGTTTGCAGTCACTTGTTTTTTCTTCTTTTTTAGTTTGTCCATTGCCTGTGATTTTAGTAGCAACATTCAAAGAAGAGGCTAAAAGGTATTTATAGCATAATTAGCGTAAAATTGTGTCTTGCGATTCTGTACAAGGATATGTGAATACTGCTAACTTTTATTTGGGCAGAGGAAGTTATGTGACTTTCACATCAGATTTTTGTGTATTATTTACAGCTATATGGATTAGTATGCAAATTAACTATAGAAAGGCAATTAATTATAGTTAAACTTTGGTCAGAGTCTTTCGAGACAGTGGAATGGGCAGGTATTGACCGGCTTAAAGCAAACACATAACTCCTATCTATGTAAGAGTGAAACATTCATTTGTTTACATTAGGGCCGGATTTGGAGTGGAAAATATTTACCATTTTACTGTCTCAAAAGACTCTGACCAAACTATAATCCTTATTCTCTGGGTCTATGTACTCTGCGCCTCTTGTGTCTGTCGTGCGGACAATTCCACATGATTGCCCATCCACTCTAAAACGTGACAACAGTCAACAACCTTCTTGCTCTGTACTTTCCATCAACTAAACTCTCTTTTAAGAGGTAATTAGATACCTGCAAATAATTGGATTATAACCAATAACCATTGGTTAAAAGGATGTCAGTGGTTAACTGTTATTCTATTACCGTTAATTAGTTAAGGGGGTAAGTAGTGGAATATTTACCATTTATGGTAAAAATGTGTATGTTTTAAGTGTACCTTAAAGTATGTGCTGACTAGTTTTAAGTCTCCCTATTTACTCCATATTAAAAATGCAACTCTCGTTAAATGTTTAAATATTAGGGATGAAAATAAATATTTTTGACACTAATTAACTGCCTTCAGAAGATTATCCCTAAAAAGAAAAGTCCCGGTAATATTGAAGTTGGTTTAAAAAAAAAAAAAAAGGCATCAGTTGTATTGCTGAATATTCTGATGATGTAGCATGTACAGGTAGGGAAAAAAAGCGGACCAACTCTTGTAGCTGAATATAATATAATTTGTGTTAGTATTTCATAATAATATTAATAACTAGCTTAAAAGGCCCGGCGTCACCCGGGTTTTGTATTTTGTAATATGAACTTAACTTATGGAGGACTCTAGGTCCTTATATAATATGTATGTGGAATTATAAATGAGGAAGAACGACATATGACATTCAGAGTAGTCCCTCAGAAAACGCTAGATATAGCCTTTTATGGCTCATAGAGGATGTCGAATGTTGCATTCCATTGCTTCTACACACCATGCCTGGGAGGAGTGCAAATAAGAAGAAAATTGTATTTCTCACTCTCATATTACCATACAACCGTTTCGGGGCTGAAGTAGAAAATAAATTCAATATCACTTTCATACTTTCCTTCCCAAAAACCTGGGACATAATATACTGCGCGCGTAGGACTGAAAATGTTCCATCCCATTTTGTCTTCTTTTAGATGCTTAGGGCCTCTGATAAAAATGCCTAGGCCTATTTCTCAACTAACACAAAGCCTACAGCTATGAGTGACGTATCAGTGGATAGGATTTGTTACCGACTTCCGATATAGCATACTCACTGGCACACACTTAAGTTTTCCCTGCAATACGACCGCTTAATCTACATCTAAATGTGAAGTGAGAAAATATTTTCCATGTCGAGGGTAGAGAAAGTTATGTGACTGCTTTATTTTCGTGGATTTTATTCCTCAAGAATTATTTTCACAAATGTATTAATTACATCGATAGTATCAGAATTTGTTAAAGCCCAGTATTATAATATAGTTTCCAAAGCCCTATGTGAACACCGTAAACAATACTTTCGTTATGTAAACAATTGACAGCAGAACTCTCTAACTGTGCCTCATTTCACATTTCCGACTTTTCCCGTGGATTTTCAAAAAATTTTCTTCCATAAAAACCTCCCGTGGATTTAAAAAAAAAAAAAAAAAACTTACATACAAACCTTGTCCTGACAATTACGAACACAACAAAACAAAAATCAGCCAAATCGGTCGAGCCGTTCTCAAGTGATGCTCCGTCATACATTTTGGAAAGTCATTTTTATTAATATAGATTAATATATTCAGTTATAAAACAATACGATTAGAAACCATATTCTGGGTTTCGAAATGGGCTGTCAACAGTCGACACTAGAACAAATTTCAATACATTCCCTGCCATAGGCGTACCGAGGGGGGGGGGTTTTAGGGGTTTGAACCCCCCCCCCCATTGATTAAAAAAAGGAAAATTGTATAATTTTTTAAAGTCTCCCCATAAATTACTTAATACAAGTATAAAGCGTGGGAAGCTTAAAACTCGTTATTTTGCGTCTTAATTTTTAAAATTTTCCGGGGAGATCCCCGGAAGCTTAAAACTTGTTATTTTGAGTCTTAATTTTTAAAATATTCCGCGGGAACCCCGGAAGCTTAAAACTCGTTATTTTGCATCTTAATTTTTAAAATTTTCCGGGGGAGGACCCCCGGACCCCCTCTCCCTGGATGTCATAACCCCCCCATATGGTCGGCCTGGTTACGCCTATGTTCCCTGCTATCCTGTAAATGCCACTAGGCATGCGCAGTGGCTCATATCGGCAACTCTAAGATATTTTAGTCGGTCCGCTTTTTTCCCCCTTACCTGTAGCCTACATAATTTTCGTTTAAATATTATGCAGTGTTTTAAAGTAATTTACTTTATTTGTATATATATACAGAATTCAGAACTAAAGTAGTTCCACGGATTTAACGCAAGGAGTCTGAAATTTCTACAGAGTGTGACTAACAATATAGATAAAGATTTTTTTTTTATTATATCAATAGTGTTTCAATAAAATAATAAAATGTGTGGAGACCATTTTTTGTTAAATTTGAGACATACATTTAATTTAAATACCGTACCGTAAATGGAAATCAACATAGGTAAATCGAAGGCGATGAGGATATCGAAGAGAGAAGAGCCGCTTCAAATTATCATGGGAAATCAAGAATTAGAGAACGTGAACCAGTTCAAATACTTAGGAAGTGTACTGACGAAAGATGCCTATTGCACCAAGGAGATAAGATCAAGAATTGCCATGGCCAAGAAAGCATTTATGAAGAAGAGAACTCTGCTAACTAGTAGTCTGAACCTAGAGCTACGTAAAAACCTGGTGAAGTGTTATATTTGGAGTATTGCTTTGTATGGATCAGAGACATGGACTTTGAGGAAATTAGAGAAGAAATATTTAGAAAGTTTTGAAATGTGGTGCTGGAGACAGATAGAAAATATAAAGTGGATGGACATGGTGACAAACGAAGAGGTTCTGAGTAGAGTGGGTGAGAAGAAGTCAATCATACACACAATTCGTCAGAGGAAAGCAAACTGGGTTGGGCACATTCTCAAAAGGAACTGCTTATTACATGATGTCGTAGAAGGAAGATTGGAGGGTACAACTAGACTTGGAAGAAGAAGAATTCAGCTGTTGGACGATTTAAGGGAAAAGCGGAAATATTGGATGCTGAAGGAGGAAGCAGAGGATAGACAGTTTTGGAAAACAAAATTCGCGTACCAAGTTTGAAAACCTGCCGGAAGGCAGAATACTTACTACTACTTTTATTCACGTGCAATAATGATAAACGAAATCTAATGCTTGATGTTTGTAATATGTCATTGGTCCGTTTTAAAGATATCAGACACTCTAATGAAAAATTGTGTACAACTTTCATTTTGAAATAACTTACGAAAATTTTTCCACAATAATTTTTGATACCATAATTAAAAAACTAATAAACTGACAGAACTCAAACTTCTGGACAACATTATCTGTTACACCACGACCATATGCACAACAAATAAAGTACGTAGTTTTACAAATTTAGAAAATACACGTTTCACCCACTATCCCTTTAAAAGATAATGGTTAACCAGTCATCAAGTATCCGAATACTCCCAGCTCTACTTGTTTGAATTGCCTAGCTCTCCCTTGTTGCTAGATGGCACAGCCTGCAGTAGAAACTGGTCTCTTCCGGTCTTCCATGAGGGATTTACCACTAGGCTCTAGCCTAGGGCCGCACCCTGAAATGGGGAATTTAATGTTGTAAGAATAGCGACATGAAACTAACGTACTACCCGCGAGCTTGGATTTACGGGGAAGTGAGGGTCGGGGGGAACAAAACATAGCTAGTCCGCCAGTCTTTCTGCAGTGTTGTCAACGAAAGAAATAACGTTTCGGCAGAATCGCGCGTATGATATTTTATGTAGTGACATTTAATGTACAACGATTTTAATGCAGTTCAATAATATAACGTGGTGACGGTATTGCGTAACAATTAATAACACGTCATAAGGCTTTAGTTATCAAATAAATAATTTTCCTCCCGGAAGAGAATGTTATATAAATAGGGTCAATATTTTTACACTGGATGACTAGTTTTAAGCATAAAGAAGAGTCTTAGCAGAACATGCTTCACCATTTCGTGTTGTAAAACATACGAGAGCTAAGGCATCTAAAAGTGGAGAAAACTATAGGCCTAATTTTAGACGTATTTAATACGTTTTGTGAAAAGTTCGCTCAACTTTCAGTCCATGAAATTGACATCAGAGTTCACGGGAGTGTCAGAAATTAGCACATACGGAATTCTTAAAGAGGTGAGGAAAGTGTTGGATGTACAATGACGTGTTTGTGAAATAAGCAATTCGAAAAATTGTATTTTTCCTCATAACTCCATGGTCAGAAAAGATAATGTCAATAAATAAATAAGGATCCTGAGACAGAATGAAAGCTTAGTATTGACGCCACTAGATGTCAGGGTGTATAGCGTACTTCGTGTTTCAATGTTGTCAGCTTTACCTACGAAGTTGAACGAAACCTACCAAATGAGGACTAGGGAGCCGAGCGCCCAAGAAATCGCGCGCGGGTAGTAATTGACCGGGTTAACACGATTCGGTTTTAATTTGGGCATTTCGTCTGTTTATCCGTCAATTCGTTTGTTACGTTGTTTGATTTTCTTACAATTTTGCTTCAGTGTTCCTTGAAGTCATTAAAACTACGTACAGTCGGTCAAATAAAAAAAACGTCGGGACTCGTATGCAGTTAAAATTAAAGATTTAACGCATTAGTTCACAAGTTTCCTATAAAAAACATAAAATACAGGTCAATTTCGGAACATATGAGGCCATGCGACAGGAGGGAAAAAATGAACGAGGGAAAAAATGAACAACGCGGAAAGCGCAACACACAATATTCAGCTTAATGTATTCATAATTAATTTTGCTTTGTGTCATCGTGCCACATAGGCCTACAAATGCTAGCTTGAAAGAAAGTGTAGTTAGGGCTGTAATTGACCTGCATTTTTCGGCCTCTGAAGCATCGAGAAGGTTCCATATGTCTTAAAGACCATATTTCTTAATGCGACCGGAAGTTTTCATAGGAAACGTGGATCTGGCCGGGCGCGTATTTCGATGCTAGATTGGTTGCAGAAGTTGAGCGTAAGTTATTGATTTTGCACTAGAAGTACCGGTGTTATAAAATAAAATCTTTAAAAAATGCTCCTTGAATAAACATATTCCTCGCGAATCTATTAATTATTAATATTATAAAAATTTGCAACCAAGAATATGGCGGATTTGAGGCATATAGCCACAGCCTTCTATACATGTTTGTTTTGGAACAAAACTGACTAAATAATCAAGAAAATACATGGATAGACAAGAGGCGTGTGTGAACCTAACCTTAAGTCTTCCTGTACATGCGCATATGCTCGTTCGTGATACTTAATCAAATACCGCCCGACGTTTTTTATTTGACCGACTGTACTAATGTGTGTACGTGTGATGCGGGTTATTGCTGTTACTTTTCTCTTTTCTTGGGGTTTTTACCTTCAATTGTAACGTTTTGTTTATTGTAAATTTTATATCTGTGAGGGGTTCGGGAGGAAGCACAAGTCAACATGACATACTCAGACAAGATTTCTCTTCTGAAATAATCAGTGTGCTAGAAGAAGACATAACTTCATTAAAGGCTGATGATGTTATGTTAAAAGAAGAACCGAGAAACTGGTGATTTTCATCTCTGGATGTATGTTTCAAATAACAAAGATGACCTCAGTCTAGGCTTAGATTACAAGCAACTTGCTTCATCCAGAAAGTTGCTCTCCCTTTGCTCGTTGTTGGAAGAAAATGACTATCCACTACAGGAGACTAAAGTGTATTTATAAAAGCAAAAGAATAATAATAATAACAATAATAATAATAATAATAATAATAATAATAATAATAATAATATGAAATTGCAGAACAAGTTAAGCTGCAGATATCTTTCGAAAAAACTGAATATATTTCGTGCAATAAACAAGCATCAAAATACATGGAAACCAATTACGGAAAAATTTAACGAGTTTCACAATAATTTAAATACCTTGGTGAAATAATTCAAGAAAATGGAATCGAAACTAAACCATGCAAAAGTAGATACCAAAAAATGGACACATCATATCGGCTTACACAAAACATTTGTAATAAGAAGTGCATATCTAAAACTAAACTCCGTGGCGCTACATCCCTGGATGGACTTGGCATACCACACGACCGCTGCGTTATCTCCCGTAGGCAGATGGCAGGATTGGGGGCCATGTGGTCAGCATGCCGACACCCACGGCCGTTAATGGTGGTTTTCATGACCGGAGTCGCTACTTCTCTATCAAGTAGCTCATCAATTAGAATCACGAGGCTGAGTGCACCCCTACCAGACCTCCCTACCTCAGAAAAATCCGAGGATCGAACCCGGACCGACGAATCTGTAGTCAGCGACGCTAACCACAAGACCACGCCGGCGGACGAAGTGCATGTCTAAATTTACAAAATTGAGACACTATAACACTGTAATTAAACCCGACTGCCTTTGTGGAGCCGAAACTCTGATTTTGAACAGAAAAACAGATGTAGAAAATATAATAAAAAAATCCCTTTAGGCAGGCCTACAGGCGGAGGTAGATTTCGAAGTCCTTTTGGTTTAATTTATTGTCGCTGCATAGCACTCTTCTTCTTTAGCCTTGGCATGGTAAACCTGCAGTAATAAGAACTGAATTCGGTAAAGAGGAAGAGCCTACAATCATTTGTTTTGACAACAAGAATAGGATATAATATTCTGGGAGGCCGTGCGCAAGATCAGCAATGAATAAAATTAGCAAAGCCGCTAAACAAGACAAAATTATGATATTATAATAATTCTTTTAAGTGTTATTATTTTCAAACATTAAAATCTCGCGTCATATGAGAGCTATCAAGAAACTAGTTATTGATTTGTAGAGTACTCATCAAGAGCTTTTCAACGATACCCCACAAGACGTGGTTTCAAAAGTTTCGAATTTTCATCCCCCACCCCCATCCCCACCCTCACTCGAACCCCCGAATCGTTGGTGTCACTGTGAACTCCATAGGGAGTACTCAAATTTATTCAAACAAAGTTTCCCTCTATACTTCATAGGGGCCGAAATATACATTTTTAAAAATTTCAACCCCCTCCCCCGACCACCCCCTTGGGCCAATTTTGCTCATTAATGAACTTATCCGAGCTATTGGGCCTAGAAATGACATATTAAAATTTGGTTCAAATATCTTCAAAATTACGGCCGCTATCGTGTAAAGATATAAATATCACAATTTTTTTTTTTTTTGAACGGGCGGTGGTTTCGTACTTAGGGGAACATGAAACGTAAAGATATGAAAGAATTTTTCGAAAATGATGACATGGTATCCATTGCAATAGGTAGATTTTTCTTCGAAATCTACCTAAAAAATGGAATAACATGGACATACGAGAGGAAGGAAGCTCACAGCCAAAGGATGAAAGCAATATGGAGTCAAAGGAAAACACAGAAACGACTCTAAGTACTTTGCGTAATCCTACATGGGCACATGCGCGAACAACAACAAAAAAAAAAAAAAAAAAAAAAAAAAAAATAATAATAATAATAATGAATAATAAAAAATAATAATGATAATAATGTTGCATGTAATTTTCTTCATGTGAAGTGGCATTAACAATAGGAGAAAGTCTTGTCCAAAGTTCATGTCATGTTCTCAGAAGAAATCTAACCCACATACAACATTTAGTTTTCATACGATTCTTCGTTCTGGAGCTAGGCCGTTCACACACACACAGTAAGAATTTTTTGTATTCAGGGAACCTCAAAACGCGTATTTATGTTTAAAACACGCCTTCAATTCATACATCATCACAGTTTCTAAAAGCAAAAGCTCCTGCTCTATACCCCTGCACTCATGGCATCATTATGTTATACAGGGTGTTAATAAATAACACCGAAATATTTTGCCAGTGTATAGAGGGGACATAGACAAGCAACTTTTTTAAAGAGATTTTTGCTCTATAGATTCAATTTTTCCTGTTACAGCATAAAATCTCCCAGGGCATGGCCGCCACTGACTTCTAACATTTTGAAAAAAAAAAAAAAAACAAAAAAAAAAAAAAAAAAAAAGGAACTTCGTTGTTAACACTGGAAGTGATTGTTCTTCACACTGCCATCTATGAACAGGCAGTTGACAGTACGTCGTCAAAATATATAGTTTTACTGTTTCATTAAATTGATTTTAGAAAACTGGACTCATGGATAAAATCAAGAGCAGAATATCCGCAAACAAGGATCAATGTTAACAATTTCGTAAAAGCAGCTACCGATGTTTCCTGAGTGCCTTAAATGGATGCATAACCTCAAAATTAAAAAGCATCACCGGGCGATACTCATATCGGTCACCCTTATTAAGTGCCAGTATGGTACTTTATGAGATTGTGTGTGGGGGACGGAAAAATGTCTGTCTGTCTATCTGTCTGTCTGTCTGTATGCGCCATAACTCAAATACACTTTATCGGATTTTCATGAAACTTGGTATACGCATTTATAATGTCCATGGGAAGACGTCTGTTGATATTGGGCCAAATCGGTTGGCCGGTACCGGAATAATGCCCAATTTTATGGTATTATATAACAAAAGACCCCATAACTCAAATATGCTTTATCGGATTTTCATGAAACTAGGTATAAACATTTATAACGTCCGTGGCAAGAAGGCTATTAATTTTGGACCTAATCGGTTGAACGGTACCAGAGTAACAACTAATTAAAGGTCACATGTTTTTTAATTTTTGTCTACCGGTATAATTTGACAGTTAACACTATTCCATCACATATGCTTATCAAACGACACCGTCAAACTGACTGAGTTGGCCAAATGGTAACGTCTTGGACTCGTATTCTGGAGGTCCCCGGATCAAATCCCGGAGCCGGTCGATTTGACATTGACTTTTTTTATGTGAGTGCGCAACTGTCAAGGTATCACAGATCTCTAGTTCTGCTGACGCTGGTCGATTTTAATCTGATTAGAAAAACTTATTTTATGTATATCATAACTGAAAATAACTGATTAAAAAACATACTGGCACTTTGTTATATCAGTTTACCTGATTTATTATTTACAAACAAGGCTTATGAAGTATATGCAGTAGTAGTAGTAGTAATTCCTTTCACTCCCTGGTGGAGCATAGGGCATCAATGAGAGACCTCCATCTGACTCGATTGGCAGCAATAACTTTGGCCTCATTCCACGTTCTTCCTGAGCTCTCTAATTCCTCTCTAACAGTTCTTCTCCATGACCCTCTTGGACGTCCTACTGATCGGGATCCCTGGGGATTCCATTCTAAGGCCTGTCTTTCAATGGCCTCTCTTGGTTTCCTTAGAGAATGTCCAATCCACCTCCACTTACGCCTTCTAATTTGCAGTTCAATTGGTTCTTCATTTGCCAGTCTCAGTAAATTTCTGTTACTGATTATTACTGGCCAATAGATATGCAGAATTCTACGCAGGCACATATTAATGAATGTTTGTAATTTGTTATTGATCATTTTATTTGACAGCCAGGTTTCTGAACCATAAAGGAGAACCGATTTAACATTGCTCTTGAATATTCTTAATTTAGTTCTTCTAGATATACATTTATTTCTCCAGACAGAATAAAGTTGAACAAATATTACATTTGCTCTCTTAATCCTATTTGCCACATCTTCTAATGTTCCCCCAGTTTGAGAAACCATACTTCCAAAATAAATGAATGTCTCAACGGATTCTATTACTTGCTCTCCAATCATAAGCTGTTTTTGTGTTCTAGGATTAATCCTAAGCTCCTTAGTTTTCTTAGTATTTATTTTGTGGCCTGCGGTTTCCGAACTTAACTGCAATCTATTAAGTTTTCCTTGCATATGGTCAAGGCGTTGAGACAAGAGGCAGATATCATCTGCATAGTCCAAATCCTCCAGGCTCTCAATCAAGTTCCACCTTACACCCCTTACATGATCTTTGGTGACTGATCTCATGATATCATCCAGTACCAGTATAAATATTATAGGAGATAAAATACACCCCTGGCGAACATCGCTCTTTGCAGGAATGGATTGGGTAAGTTTCCCACTATGCAGAATATCCATTATATATCGAACGATTTTATCTGGAATTCCATACTTTTTTAACACCTGCCATATAAATTCATGGTTCAGGGAGTCAAAGGCCTGTTTAAAATCTACAAAGGTAGCATAAAGAGTCGTATTCCATTCTGCGCTTTGTTCAATAATCAGGCGTAGTGTATTAATTTGGTCTATGCAACTGCGATTCGCTCTAAAGCCAGCCTGCTCTTTCCGCATGCGTTTTTCCAATCTTTCCCCTATTCTATTCAGGATAATTCTGGTAAACACCTTCCCTGGTGCCGATAGGAGAGATATACCTCTCCAATTTTCACACTTCAGTCTGTCTCCCTTTTTGGGGATTTTGACAATAACACCATTTTTCCAATCGTTGGGGATTTCTTCTTTATTCCAAACCTTTCTGAATAAAGGTAACAAAATACCTGCAGATGATTCCATATCAGTTGTCATTATTTTAGGGGTTACTCGATCCTTTCCTGGTGATGTTCCAGCTTTAGTGCTACTTTAATTTCGTTCAGTTCAGGCGGGTCTACATTAATTCCAATATCCGTACCTGCTTGCGGCTCCTGATTTTCTAAGTTTGCACTTTGACAGGGCTTATTTAACAACTCTTCGAAATATTCCTTCCATCTGTTCAGTTGGTCTCCTTCATTTGTGAGCAGTGTACCATCTTTATCTCTCACTGGGCAATTATAGTCCCTCATTCTGTTTGACATTATTTTAGTGGACTGATAGAGGGTCCTTAAATCCCCTCTATTTGCTGCTGCTTCTGCTTTGTTTGCTATCTCATCGAACCATTTCCTTTTATCTCTACGGGCTTTCTTTTTGACTTCTGTATTTAATTGATTGTAGTCTATGGCTAATATCTTCTTCTTACTTCTTGTTTTGCAGACATTTATTTGATTTTTTACCTTCCTCCTTTGATCTATAAGTTCCCAGGTTTCAGTTGACAACCAGTCTTTCTTCCGTTCGTTTCTGTAACCCAATGTCTGTTCACTAACTTCTAAAAAGTTATCCTTAATTTTTTCCCAAAGCTCCTCAACCTCTTCTGAGTCAGGTTCCACTTCAGTCTCTGTTTGGTTCAATATTTGAAATCGGTTTCTTAATTCTAACTTTACTTGTTCCTTAACCACAGCGTTCTTAATTTGGTTAACGTCAAAGCGTTTACTTCTTGTTTCAAACTTCTTCCTTACTGTGAGAATTTTCATCTTAAGGCGTGCAAGCACCAAATGGTGGTCAGTCCCAACATCTGCCCCTCTCTTACTCCTAACGTCTAAGAGAGATTTTCTCCACTTTCTATTAATTGCGAAATGGTCTATTTGGTTTTTTGTCTGTTGGTCTGGAGAAACCCATGTTACTTTGTGACAGACTTTATGGGGGAACCATGTGCCTCCTATGATTAAATCATGATCAGCACAGAATTCTGTAAATAAGTCTCCATTTTCATTTCTAGTTCCTAAGTATTTGCAGGGATCATTAGAATTATTTTTACCCTCGTCTGTGTACATTCCTGGTATATACATAGGCGTAACCAGGCCGACCATATGGGGGAGGTTATAACATCCGCGGGGCATGGGGGGTTGGAATACCCCCTAGGGAGAGGGGGGTCCAGGGGTCCCCCCCCGGAAAATTTAAAAAATTAAAATGCAAAATAACGAGTTTTAAGCTTCCGGGGTCTCCCCCGGAAAATTTTAAAAATTTAGACGCAAAATAACGAGTTTTAAGCTTCCGGGGGTCGCCCCCGGAAAATTTTAAAAATTAAGACGCAAAATAACGATCTTTAAGCTTCCGGGGTCTCCCCCGGAAAATTTTAAAAATTAAGACGCAAAATAACGAATTTTAAGCTTTCCGGGGGCCCTTCCCCGGAAAATTTTAAAAATTAAGACGCAAAATAACGAGTTTTAAGCTTCCGGGGGTCCTCCCCCGGAAACATTTTAAAAAGTAAGACTCAAAATAACGAGTTTTAAGCTTCCCACGCTTTATACTTGTATTAAGTAATTTATGGGCAGACTTAAAAAAAATTATACAATTTTCCTTTGTTTAATCAATGGGGGGGGGGTTCAAACCCCCAAACCCCCCCCCTCGGTACGCCTATGGGTATATATATACAGTGCCATCAAGAAGTCTCTTCGCAGCTCTAGCTATGTTCGCCCCCATGAGAAGGCTGGTATTTCTTTCCACCTTCCTTTCAGACTTGTAGCAAGCCATGTTCACTAACGTTATGCATTTGTTTGCTATTGCTGATGAGTATAAAACTGGAATAAGTAATTACTAGGGCAAGACATTGCATCTTTTTTATATAAAGGTTAAAAGAAAGCTCGAATATACATAAATGTGTATCATGAAATAATTGATTAAATAAGGGAAATTTGTTTTTGCATTTCTTTTTTTTGCTTATTTTGCATTTTTCATCGCTTTCAAGAAATAGGTCATTTTTTGGAAATTTTTAGTTCATTTTCGGCATATTTAGGACATGTTTCAATGGAAGTAGAGAGGAGCTTTTCCATGTACAAATCGTTACTTTCAGACAACAGAAAATCGTTTTTATTTAAGAATCTCCGTCAAGTGTTCATAGTTCATTTTAATTCAGGTTTGTTGTAAACACCACAGCAGTTTGTCTTGTAGAAGATTTTTCTTTCTTTTTAAATTGCAAATACGTTTTTAGTAATAAAATAAAATCAGGTAAACTGATATAACAAAGTGCCAGTATGCTTTTTTAATCAGTTATAATTGCAGTTATGATATACAGAATATATATATTTTTTTTAATAGATCTCCGAGTTAAACTCCAGATCGATTCATTAAGCAGGGCTTACGGAAGAACAAAGGTCTAAAGTTTGATTCTTAACCTTAATTCATATTGGTATACACTGATATACTAATTCTTAAAATATGTAAACATTTTACAAAATGCATTGACAATGAAATAGTACAGTAAGCCAATAAGAAGAGGATAGTTCCACCTAGCGGTATGCAGTTTTGTTCTGAGCATAGGCTTATGCAATTTTAACGCAACGCAATAACTTTAAAGCTAGTTTCTGTTCGTGAAATAACATTTATAGGCTTATGCTAATCATTCTTTAGGATTATGTTGTAGGTCAATGAAAGACAATGAATTCCCAGTTTTTTTAAACAAAAATGTAATACTTATTTAACCACATTGACAAAATAGGACACAAGAATGGAATAGGTTCAATTTAACACAATTGATAATAATAATAAAAAAATTTGCTTTAGGGTGGACTCGAACGTGATATTTCTTGATTACTAGACAAGCATCTTATCCCAAGACCAAACCACACGGCGACTTTTGAGTGTCCAATACCAAAGAATACTATCTCGTCGTAGCTCACAGAAAAGAAAAATCACCGTATTTCGAAATTAGGCTATATTTCGAGCTTTCTAGTTTTCTTATGTTACAATATAGTATTATTTCATTCATTGGTAACATAATATTCGCGATATTCGAGTCATAAATGCGGATTTAGCCCTCACTAAAGCAGCGTACCAACTTATGCAAATTCTCAGAAGTTAATGTTTTTATTTATTAAGAGGTCAGGGATTATAAATCTGACATAGGCTGAAGTAAAATTCAATGCTTTAATCTAATTGTAATCATTTTAGCAAAATAATTAGTCATTATACAACAGCATTTCATCTATAATCGTACATATGGGAACATTTGTTTTTCATGTAGATGTCAACTGTCCATGGCAACTGAAGGAAGCTTTATAAGCTGTCATTAATTGATGACGCTATAAGAAAGAACCGAGAATTTGATTTTGCATTTGAAGAAGGTGCCTTCTTTTTACCCTCCTTTACTAAAGAAGGTTTCGACAGGAATTGAAGGCTTGTTCCAGAATTCCCCGTTATTTACTTTAGTTACGGGACTCGCCCGCTGATTGGTTGGCCGCGAGCCAATCAAAATGCTTCGAATTGAACCAAAATATTATAACAAATTTGACTGATAATTACTCTTTATTTCGGTACTGGACAACCGATTAGGTCCAAATTCAATAGGCTTATTGCCATGATTGTTATAAATAAGTATACGAAGTTTCATGAAAATCCGATAAAGCGTATTTGAGTTACCGCGCCTTTCCTTATATGATACCATAAAAGGGCACTAAAGTGGGTATTATTCCGGTACCGACAACCGATTTGGTCCAATATCAACAGACATCTTCCCATGGACATTATAAATAGGTATTCCAAGTTTCATGAAAATCCGATAAAGCGTATGTGAGTTATGGCGCCTTTAAAATATACACTAAATTGGGTCTTACTCCGGTACCGGTGAACCGATTTGGTTCAATTTCAATAGGGTTCTTCCCATGGGCATTATAAACGCGTATACCAAGTTTCATTACAATTCGATAAAGCGTATTTGAGTTAGAGCGCGTACAGACACACGGACGGACGGACAGACATTTTTCGTCCCCCACACAATCTCATAAAGTACCATACTGGCACTTAATAAGTGTGTGTTATATTGTAAATTCATATATAACGCACTGTCATCCATTAAATTGCTTTTAGCAATTCATTACTTAAAAGAAACTAATTATAAGTATTAATTGTAAATTTATTGAACTTTTTAAAGATTATGTGTCATTTTTTGCACTATTTTTGGTCATAAATGCAATTTTTTGTTTTCATGATTTCATTAATTAAAAAAATCGGGTGCGGGGAACGCCACGCAACAGAAGTGAAACTTCTTTGGCAATGTTGAGAGTGAAATAGAGTAATACATATAATTATATCAAACGGATGAAGGGAATCATCTGAATAAAAACACATTTTGAATTAAAGGGACGCTTTGGTTAAGTTTCCGAGAACGTTAGTGACGTGTAAACGATGCTCACGCAACGAGTAGAGCCATCTATAATGGTGAAGGGCTCACCACGCCACTTAATAGCCCCCCACTCAATGCCCCGCGCGCTCCCGTGGCCCCACTTTTTCGATAACAACTCTATGCTTGCTACTTACCCCCCCCCCCCTACATTCGTGACGATTTTCTTCGTAACGCAACTTTGGGATAGCTCTCGATTTACTCCTAGCGCGCCTAAAGAAGTTTCACTTCAAAAGTTAATAAGTAATAATGGTACATTTTAAAGTTTTGTGTGATTTTATTCACTATTAAATGTCTTGCCATTATACCTTTAAATCATGTTTCCGAAAATAAAGCGACTGAATTTGTGTCTTTAAGAAAACAGTAAATATTTTGAACATCTTTAAATAGGTGTTAATTTTATTTCTTACTTCATAAATGCTAACCATAGCTGCTTAGCGCATTCTCGCCAGCACTTCGACTTCTTGTTGGCACTGTACATAGATTATGTGTGAGAAGTTACTTGATTAAGTTTGCTGATTAGGGATCTGATGACCACTTAGCGAGAGAAATTGCATTTCACATTAACTGCATTAGCAAGTCCAGACATCTCATACTATTAGTTTACAAGTAATATCCGATTTGCACTTGTAAAGGATTCTTTTCTTGGGCGGTAGCTTGAAGCACAGTACGGCCCCCCCCCCAAGACAAACCCAGTCACATACCAGCATTCCAATTCAATATTCTTTGAAAGCAGGACTTGAGCCTTTATTATCAAATAAAAAATCTGATGTGAAAGTCACATAACTTCCTCTGCCCAAATAAATGTTAGCAGTATTCACATATCCTTGTACAGAATCGCAAGACACAATTTTACGCTAATTATCCTATAAATACCTCTTCTTTCAATGATGCGACTAAAAGCGCAGTCTATATAACAAACTTAAAAAAAAAACAAATGACTGCAGACGTTTATTGAACTTTCTGCCGTAAAATATAATTTCCGAAATTTATCGAATATTTCCCTCAGATACATCTTTACTCTATGCATGGCCAACAATACATCTTTCTCACTTCACATTCTTATATAAAATAAGAGGCCGTGAAAGAGCGCGAATTCAGTTGTTCATCACGTAAGACAAACTTTCTACAAACAGTGGGTGGCTTGTAACTACCCTCAGAGAATTTTCTCGAAAAAATGTTTCAAATAAAAGTTTTAGCCCTTAGTATAAACAACCTATGTGCAAAAGATAAAGAAAATCGTTAGAGCCGTTTTCGAGAAAATCGCGAAAAACGAAAATTTCTTCATGTAAAGTCCCCTTAAAAATAAGAGAAAATAGTCGCCAATCTTATCCTCACATCTTCAGAAGGTACCTGACCCAAATGCGAAATTTTGTTTTCATACGATTTTCCGTTTTGGAGCTAGCTTGTTCACAGATATTTTCCACACAGACACACACACAGACACACACACAGACATGTTTCCAAAAATAGTATTTTTGGATTCAGGGGGCCTTGAAACGTGTATATATGCTAAAAACTCAACTTCGAATTTTGGGGTCGAAAACAATACTTCCTCTACCTATAGTACCTATGGTACGGGCAGAGGAAGTAAAAAGAGTTACTGTACGAATGTTAGCATTTTTTAAAATTCAGCTGTGTTTATACTCCTTTTAGCTACGAGGCCATATCAAGAGTTCGGAATGTGTTTCCATACAGTAGGGTAAAGTAAAGTAAAGCGTTTCCTATTACAGGCCATGGAGGCCCAGAGGGTCCCAGGAGGATGAGGCTCCCAGGTTTTTAGACAATCGGCACGTGAAGGTGGTAAGGTTGTCAGCCTTATGCACCGGCCGCCTTTATCCCCAGGAATGCTCCCGGTACTCATTTCTGTTAGAGGCTGAGTCGACCCCAGGTCCATAGTGCCACCAGAAGGATTAGGCCAATCGGAAAACTCTAATGACCTCATCGGGGATCGAACCCGCGACCTTCCGGTTTGTAGCGCAGCGTCTCAACCACTACGCTACAGCGTACCCCATACAGTAGGGTAGGTCATGAATAGACCTGGGATTTTAGGCTCTAAAAAAATTAGTTTTAGGCACCTAAAATAGGCTTTTAAAACAAGTAAATAGGCTTTTAAAAGATAAAATAGGCACTTAAAATATGCTTTAAAAATGTGTAGATAGACAGAAAATAGACTTTAAAATATTACAATATACACTTAAACTGTAATATGGTATTTTTTTACTGCAAGAACTGTGGTATACCTATTCTTAACAGAGTTAATTGCAAAATTAGGCATCACGAACTATATTCACTTAAACATATGTTCTTTCACTGGTGACTTGACACAGTAGTCCTTCCCCTTAATCCTCCCCCTCTCCCGTCAGTCAGCATTCCTTTAGCGACAATTGTTTGGGAAAATAAATTTTCTGTGAAAAACCCACGTCTGCTGTTTTCCTTTTCATTGAGGGATGTCCATTATAAGATTGTGAAGTTGAATTTTATTTTAAATGTACAAAATAGGAATTTTTAAGCACTAAAATATTAAAATAGGCTCTAAAGGTCCAAATAGGCATTTTAGGGCACTATAAAACTCTATAAATGTAAGTGATTTATCATGAAACGTCCACATATTTAAAAAATTTCGTGTTATTTCATAATGAACAAAATAGGCATTTGCCTTAAAATCCCAGACTTCATTTTTGTACCATTGAGGGAAGTTTAATGTAATTTTACTAGATAAAAGAAAAACCTCCTTATACCCTCAATATTGAGGGTACAAGGAGTTTTTTTTATCTAGTAAAAATACATAGGTCATGGAACTATTGCTTGTCAATTGTTTTCTATTGTATTTGATGGAGTAAATTTCTACTGATATTAATTTGAATGGATATGATACAGGATGAAATGGTGACGATGATTCATGGTAACTTAAGTAAATATTCAATTTCGCATTTGCCTTTACGACTGGGGAAACCCATGTCAAATTGGCCAGACACGGGATTTGAACCTTGGACCTCTCGTAGCAAAAACTGTTAAAACCTTCGTCCAGAAAACAGCGAAAAATGAATTTTGCTATATTAACGCGGTGTTCGATGTTCTTGTCATTTGATATGAATGTTCCTTGAAGTAATGTGTGTGGATTTTACATTCTTGATTCCGTTTGAAGATTGTGGACGCGAGGTATGGAGTGAAACATATTTGTTGACAGCATCTGGATCCTGCATACCATTCAAATTTCAAGCTGAGCTTGGCAGTGAACTGAATCAAGTGCCAGGCTTTTTGCCAACTGGACTGGTTTAGTCTCAAATCATCAGGCATTAGTCAGGCAGTTCAACGTTACACCCACGCTTTTTTAGGGGGGGGGGGAGATGACATAGTGCCACGGATACCCCATTTGGTAAGTCCGTAGACCCTAAGCTTGGAAAACAATTTTTTTATTACATAAGTAAATTTGCTGTATTTTTTAAACATTGACTTAAAATCCATTAACTCGCTAGCTTAAAGGTCCGGTGTCGCTCGGATTTTGTATTTTGTAAATTCGAAAGAAACTTATGAAGGTCTTTCGATTTTCAAACTCTAGGTCTTTATATAGGTATTTAGAATTTGAAATGAGGAAGAATGACTTATCACATTCAAACTATTCCCTCAGAAAACGCTTGATATAGCTTTTTATAGTTTATAGCAAATTCCTGCGGCTTCGCATACGATAATTAATCGGAAGATTAAAAATTAAGAGCAAAATAATTAAAATATGATATTTATTAACACTTTGACACGAAACATTGATAGGCCTAATTAATGAAACAACTATAAATCCGGCTTTGAAGTGAATTCCACGATTAGAAAGCGCAGCATGGGGAAAATAACCTCAGATTCGAGTTCTCTGGCCCAGAAAACCCCTGCATAGTGAGTTTCGTCCAAATCGAACAATGTTCACCCATTTAGGCCTATATTCATTATCATTCTTCCGTCTAGGGTGAACATTCCAGGTATGACAAAAGTAGACAAAGCCACCTGTTCATTGATTTGACAATTGAAATTATAGCCTATAACTGAAAACTCATGCTTCGAAAGAGTAAAAAATGCACGTTTTGTTCACGTTTTCACTCATAACTCGCGAACGAAAGCTAAAATTAAAAATGTACTATGCCAAAAACCTTCACGGAAGTGTCCTCAACAACTTCCCAGAGTTTCATGGCGATTGGATGAATGGTGTAGTGGGCCTAGTGCATAAAGGACAGACACACATACATTAGTTTTTATATAGATAGATTAACTTCTTTACCACCAACTTCTTTGTTTTGGGACATATGCTGAGATTTGAGAGATGGATAGGAAATCTTGTGATTAGGAAAAGAAACTGCGATATAAGGAATCTGTATTTAAATAAAATAAATTCTGTTCGTGTTAATTTTAACATTATACTAATTAGAGTTTATTTCGTGTTGTAAAAGTTCTTCGGTTTCAAGTTAAAACGACCAAGAAAAAGTTTCGATTTGACCTACACCATCAGCTGCCATCCATCGCAGAAGATGAAAACGACGAGAACTTACCAACAGCTGATTGCCGAGCTCAGCCTTCTCAGTTTATTTGATGAATCGAAAATCTCAAAACTTAAATATTTAATAATTATGGCCGAACAAAAGCAGTCTTATGCAACTTGGTAATTAATGGTAATACAATGGTAACTAAGACATTCGTATAAAATTATGAAAATCGCTTCGCTTCTTTCATAAACACATTCCTATCTTAATAAAATCAGGTAAACTCATGTAACAAAGTGCCAGTATGCATTTGTTTAATCAGTTATAATTGCAAATTATGACATGCAGAAAATAAGTTTTTTTTTTTATTTATTTCCGAGGTAAGCTTCATTCATTAAGTAGAGCTTCAGGGAGAACAAAGGTCTAGGTTTTTAATCAGCTTTAAATCGTCCAACAGCAGCAGAACTATACAGATTTGAGATATCTCGACAATTGCACACTCACATAAAAATACAAAAAAGACTTTGAGTCCGAGACGTTACCATCTCAGCTACCTCGCTCAATTTAACGATCTACTTTCATAAGCGTATGTAAAGGAATATTGTTATTTGTTATAGCTAACTGTATTGCAATTTCCAAAGCCGTATATGAATACTGTAAAACAATATGTTGTCATGACAACTAATTTGCATTTGATAAATGCTTTCTTACATATTACCATAAAATAGGCACTAAATTGGGCTTTACTCCTGTATCGGTCAACCGATTTTGTCCAATATCAATATGGTTCTTCCCATGAACATTGTAAATTGCGTATTCCAAGTTTCATTAATATCCGATTAAGCGCGTACAGGCACACGGACGGACGGACGGACAGACATTTTCCTGTCCCCCACACAGTCTCATAAAGTGCCATACTGGCACTCAATAAATCTATACCCGCTGTTCGTACATTATAGCTAGTGCCCGGATTTGAGGGTTTTTTGACCTATTTTTTCCCCAGCTTTCTAATTAGGATATTTTAACGTATTTTTCCGTTTCATGCACCTTGCTTCCGAATATATGAATCTTATAGAGTCTAAAAAGGGCTAAAAAGGACTTTTGTAGAAAAATACGGTTATTAAATAGATTTTCCAATTAATGCAACTTAGGAAAACAAATATGTGAATTTGTGCATTTTAATAAAAACATAATAAGATTGTCGAGTAATTTTCTGCCAAGCCTGTAAAAAACAAGTAAGTAAAGATAGCTATCTTGCATTTTGACTTCTTCCTTCGGATTTTGAGATCGAAATTTGAAATATTTTTACTAACATCCATATGCGGTTCAAATGAAGTTGACATTCTTCATGAACTTATTATTTTTTTAATTATTGCCATCTTCTTGGTATTCGTTCGTTGGATTACAGACTTTTCATTGAAATACTATAAAAAGAAAGAATAATTGTCTCATTTCAACTGTTTATGCTACTTATCGAGTGCCGAAATAAGAAATAGCTGATTATTTTCTAAAGAAAACTAGAATAACTGTGTCAAAATTATAATACAATTTTCGGTGTTAATATTAGTGTTTTGTTAAGACGGCTAAAATCGTTTGTTCTTCTTCTTCTTCTTTATCCGAGTTTCTCCATTTACTTTGGTTTCACCTCTCCCTTTTAGGGACATTTATGGCCGGTTTCTATAAACTTGCGAATTACCTATGGGTAAATTACCCAATGGACAGAATTTACACAAGAATAACACCACACAAACACAAATAATTTAAAGATAGCAATCACACTTGTGGCGAGTTTCTAGATAAATGTCCTCTGAGTAAATATGAAAATGACAGAAGAAATGTTCCTACAAACTCAGGCTAGATCTTTCCAAGGGTAAATCGTTGGGTAAATTTATCCTTTCATGGATGGCTGGATAAAATTTAACCTCTTTGTAGGATCAATAACAATGAGAATCAATGCCTTCTGAATTAAATTAACTATACAACTCCAAGGCCTTGCTCATTATATCATTGTGGTTGAAATGGGACTTATTTATCCATGGATAATTTACCCATAGGTAATTCACAAGTTTGTAGAAACCGGGCATTAAGCGACCCAAGCCGTCCGGGCCTTACACCTGTCGGGAGAGGGATTATCTATGGATCACATACATACTTTTTTGACCAGACAAGGACATGGAGGGCCTCCCGGATGAGTGATCAGCTCAATGCCGGGGCCACCTCCGAGACAACACGAACACATAGGCACACCATTCATACACACACACACACTCACTCCAAACAAGGCGAGGATGGAATGAAGATGATAATGACGGCAAGATCATATCTGGCGACCACAAGGGCCTAAAGTTACCCGCATTTGTCTCACAGGTGAGAAAAACCCCCGGAAAGAAACCCCACCAGGTGACTTGTCTCGACCAGTATTTGAACCCGGGCCCGCTGCGTGAGAGGAGCGAACCCATCCCCTACGCCACAGCGGGGGACTAAAATCGTTTGTTTAAAACCTAAACCTACTCCACGAAAATAAAAGGCTAAAAATTCTGGCCCTAGTTATAGCCTACTATTTAGTTAATATTTTAAAACTAATATAGGCTACCTGTAATTTAACAAACTTTCTTCTGTAAAATCTGCACATCGTGACTGCATTGTAGTCAAGGCCTTCTCTATTCAGTATGAAGAATGGAATAAACCTAATGAGGCCGTGGTTTCTACAGTCAGTTGTCCGTTACATTACAAGAGATTTCAATGGCGATTAAATGTAAAAATGTTGTAGCAACTTCCCCGGAATTTTCGAAAGGATAACGAAAATAAAACAAACCATTCTCTTAACTCTTTTCACAGATCGAGATGCAAGCATATCGATTATTGATCGACTGCGTATCTCCATGGCGTTAACCAGGGCTCGGATTCTGTTGACCTAAAATTGTTTGAAAAATGACCTATAAAATTACCCTAAATTTTAAAGACAATGACTTAATAATTATAAAAAAATGACCTAAAAACTGATATTTTATTTTAAAAAATATATTATTGTACACACAAAGTTATAGACTAGTTTGTACATAATTGTAAAAACTGTAAATAACTGTAATGTTGTGAATGTTCTTTTCTCGCGGAAATTTTTACTGGCACTGAGCATGGCCTCCTTTATTTTACCAGGCCGGAGCAGTTCAATCTGACAACATTTGATTCCGGCCGGCCGGCGGTGTTGGTATATGGACGATTGAACGTTGTGTTCTGTGTTTTACTACGTTTTTTCATAGAAATTACCAGCTGTATATTACGAGATGTAATACCATAGTGTGTTGTGTATATAGTGTGACATTTGTATAGTAATATAATATGGAATGAAGTAATGCATAATATTGTTTTACGGATTCAGAAAGGTGAGTGTGTTATGTCGCGAGTACGAGCGGTTTCATTTTATGTTAAAAATCGACATAATAAATCTATCTTTATTCTTGGAGGTTTACTGTACATGTAAAATTATCAGTAACTGAAAATAAATATCATTTCGTTATTAAACTATTCTTTAAACCGTAGTACAGAGTTTTTCAAGAAACAACATAACCCTATATGTTGACAAAAACCGGCCGGAACTGATCAGCTGGTGAGAGAGACTGTCCTGGCCTGGTACAATAAAGGAGGCCATGATACGACTCATGGTTGCGTCGTACGTCGCACAAATCTATGAAATAGTCGTATGTGTACGACTATAGTCGTACGTATGGCAACCCTGCACTGGTGAGACAAAATTCGGGACATCTTTTTGTGGTGTGCCGGATTATATTGTTGTTTAATTGAGGGTAAACAGTAGTTAGCACTCTCAAATCCAAGCAGGTGGCAGACTCTGGTGCCAAGTGAATCAAATAACAATAGTAATATAGTACAAAATTTTTGCATTTCTTTGATTCTCATTTCCGACTGAGACATGTCAACACTTTAACGCCGAATTTTTCCTTCTTGCATTAAGCAAACAACACTTCAAAGACAGCACCGCTAGCGACGAAAAAAGTTAATACACTCAGTGTAAATACATGAAAATGACTAAATAAGGAAACAAATGACACGAAAATGACAAAATAATGACGCAAAAATGAAATAAATGTCCTAAAAATATAAAATTGCATAAAATGACAAAAAATAACCTAATAAAAATGCATTCTATAATCTAGAGGCCATGATTAGGATTTATCTACAAGTTGGCAATGTCTAGGCACCATCAATAAAAAGATGACATGTCATTAGAATCCGGGCCCTGGTCATAACGTAACCGTAAAATGTAAAATATTCCATCATAAACGAGATAATTAATTGAGTACACCCTCCGGACAATTCCTGTGATGTGTTGGTCGGATTAGTCGATTCGCCACCTGTTCTGCTCACATGTTCACATACACAAACTAGGTTAACATCATACATGCTTTATTTAGGTTTAAACATGTAGGGAAGGACGAAAGGTTTCCTCTTTCCCGTAACATGATTTCTGTTGTAAGGTATCAGGATTATCGGACGTAAGAGAATATATCTATATATATAAAAGGCTTTGTCCTGACTGACTGAATGAATGACTGACTGATTGACTGAATGACAGGAATCAACGTACAGCCTAAACTATAACAGGTAGAGACTTGGAATTTTGACAGTACCTTCGTTGCATAATGTAGGTGCTCACTAAGAAAGGATTTTGAAAAATTCTGATTCTAAATGCCAAAAATTAAATGTTTTTGAAAATACTTAATCCCTTTTTACATAGAATTATCAATTCCAAATCACAGAATATATTGTTGCCAAATGGTATCAGGTGGGCTTGGAAAAAGACAAATGGAATGCACTTTTGACAAATAAGAGAAGTTATCAAAATAATTCATGTTATAAATAAATATTACAGAATGAAATCCACTAAAATAATGGAATCACATAACTTTCTCTACCCTGGACATAGATAAAACAAAACGAGGTATGGTAATGTGTATATTATTATATTATATCGCAGGTTTTTGGAGAGAAAAGTATGAAAGTGATAATGCTTTATGGTAACATAAGAGTGGGAAATTTCCCGCCTCGATATTACAATTTTAAGTTACAGGAATTTCTGTTTCTCCTTATTTAAACCTCTACCAGGCTTGCTGTGCACTGTACAAGCGATGGGATGCAAAATTCTAGATCCTCTATGAGCCATAAAAAACTATATCAAGCGTTTTCTGAGGGAATAGTTTGAGTGTAATAAGTCGTTCTTCCCATTTCAAATTATAAATGCCTATATAAGGACCTAGAATTTAAAATTGAAAATCCTTCATAAGCTAATTTCCAATTACAAAATACAAAACCCGGGCGACGCCGGGTCTTTTAAGCTAGTATTTTTAAAAACTAACTAGCTTAAAAGGCCCGGCGTCGCCCGGGTTTTTTTGTTTTGTAATTGGAAATTATCTTATGAAGGACTTTTAATTTTTAAATTATAGGTCCTAATATAGGTATTTATAATTTGAAATAGGAAGAACGATTTACCACGCTCAAACTATTCCCTCATAAAACGCTTGATATAGCTTTTTATGGCTCATAGAGGATGTAGAATTTTGCATCCCATCGCTTGTACAGTACACAGCAAGCCTGGTAGGGGTTCAAATAAGAAGAAACAGAAATTCCGGTGACATAAAATTGTATTGTCTTTGCGGAATATTTATTTCTCACTTTCATGTTACCATAAAACCGTTTTGGGATGAAATTAAACAGAAATGCAATATCACTTTCATACTTCTTTCCCCAAAACATATTACCATACCTCGTATTGTTTTATCTATGCCCAGGATATAGTATATATATATATATACATATATATATATAAAGATTAATCAAGTTTCCTTTAATTTCAGCTGTGTTTATACTCCTTTTAGCTACGAGGCCATAGCCTATCAGTAGTTCGGGGTGCTTGTCTATACAGTAGGGTAGGCCATGGAGCTATTGATTGTCAATTTTTCTATTATTGGTGTTTTTATGGAGTAAATTTTACCTGATATTAATTTAAATGGATATGATAGACCTACAGGATGAAATGGTGAGGATGATTCATGGTATGTAAATATCCAATTCGGCATTGGCCTCTACGACAGGGGAAGCCATAAAAAAAAACCCATGTCAAATTGAACTTGGGACCTCCGGAATGCGAATCCAATATGAGATCTTTTTTAGGTAGATTTCGAAGAAAATGACTACCTATTGCAATCGATACCATGTCACGATTTTCGAAAAATTCTTTCATATCTTTACGTTTCATGCCTCCCTAAGAACGAAACCACCGCCCGTCAAAAAAAAAAAAAAAAAAAAAAAAATGTGATATATATATCTTTACACGCTAGCGGCCGAAATTTTTAAGATATTTGAACCAGCTTTTATTATGTTATTTCTAGGCCCAATAGTTCGGACAAATTCGTTAATGAGCAAAATTGGCCCAAGGGGGGGGTCAACATTTTGAAAAATCTATATCTCGGACCCTATGAAGTGTAGAGGGAAACTTTGTTTGAATAAATTAGAGTACTCCCTATGGAGTTCACAGTGACACCAACGATTCGGGGGTTTTGGGGGTACGAGTGGGGGTGGGGGATGGAAATTCGAAAATTTTTGAAACCACGTCTTGTGGGGTATCGTTGAAAAGCTCTTGATGAGTACTCTGCAAATCAATAACTAGTTTCTCGATAGTTCTCATATAAGGCGAGATTTGAATGTTTGAAAAAGTGCTCTTTCCTCTTTCTTACAGTTATTATTGCGGGCTTGCCATGCCAAGGCTAAAGAAGACGAGTGCTGCTCAGCGACAATAAATTAAACCAAAAGCACTTCGATATCTACCTCAGCTTGTAGGCTTGCCTAAAGGGATTTTTTTCTTTTATTTCGGTTCATTTATCTTGTTGCTATACTACAGGAGAATTAATGTAAACACATCCACCTTTCTATGAACAAGAAAATAGAAAGGGATTGGTTATTATAGAAAATTCTAATGTTCTCTCAAATTACATTTATTTTGATGAAGTGGTTAAGCAGATTATTTTTTTTTTTAATTTCAATTTTTGACAATTTCTTGAAACGCTCTATATATAAACGTTGAACCGAACAGTAGATAGAGGTTTCCAAAACAGGAGCACTAAACGATAAGCTTGCATTCCTTTCCATTTACAATGTCTTGCTCACTTATAATGTCATGCTCCAAATCCTCAAAGCGCAAGAAATCATCTCTTCTAAGAGAAAGAGGTGATTATACTAAACATAAAAAATAAATAAATAAAAAAGAGTGCGTGGAACGCCACGCGACAGAAGTAAAACTTTATTTTATTTTTTCAATTTTTGATTATTGGATTTTTTCAATTTTGCATTATTGGACTTTTTAATATTGGGTTTTGGGACTTTTTTAATTTTGGATTTTGGACTTTTTAATTTTGGATCTTTGAATTTTTAATTTTGGATTTTTTTAAATTTTCGATCTATGAATTGTTAATTTTTTTATTTTTTAAATTTTTTATTTTTTTATTTTTTATTTTTTTATTTTATTATTTATTAAATTTTGGATTTTTGGATGTCATAATTTTTAATTTTGTTTTTTTAAATTTGGGAAATTTGTATTTTTTAATTTTGGATTTTTAATTTTGGGACCTCCGGGTTCCATAAAATAGATAATATACCTTTAGATTGCTTAGGAATTGTCTATTGCCATTGAGGAAGTAAGGTCTGAAAAATTTCCTTTGATTACTCCTAATCATTGAGTTGATTGTTTTCTGTGCAGTCCGCACCGAAACAAGTCGGTTTTGAGTGTGACTGATTGTGACTGATTTCGTGACGGTTTTAGTGTGACTGATTTTCCAGATTTACCCTTTACCCTTTACTTCAATAAATAAATAAATAAAACAGGTATACTGATGTAACAAAAGTGCCAGTATGCTTTTGTTTAATCAGTAATAATTGCAATTATGATGTGCAGAATAATATATATATATATTTTTTTTAATTGATTTCCAAGTTAAGCTCCAGATCCATTCATTAAGCAGGGCTTACGGAAGAACAAAGGTCTACTTTTAAAAAATCATATTAACATCGCCCAGCATCAGCAGAACTATACTAAACTTATAATGTATCAATCTGGCGCTTAACTCGGAAATCGATTTAAAAAAAATAAACTTAACTTTCTGCATATCATAATTGCAATTATCATTGATTAAAGAAAACCATTCAGGGACTTTGTTACATCAGTTTACCTGATTTTATTGTTTCTTACATTTACGAAGATATATGTAGGCCGTGCTGCTTTGAAATAGTACTGACAAAAAGAAAAGAAAGGAAAAAACACACAAAAAATCCAGACATAACCTCCAAATCAATCAGCTGACTAATTAACTAATAATATTAGTGAAGAGATTTTATGAGTAGTGTTCATATCTCTATGAAACAAGATTTTGATAACTAATATAATAATTATTAGTTCTAATATTATTAGCAGGTTTTATGACATAATATTGACCCTGGGACCCCTTGAGCACTGTTCAAGAAACACGCGAGGCTGCAACAAGTGTCCTTGAAATGTGTAGGAATGTTCAGTAGCCAAGAGTGGAGTGAAACACGTGGTTTTGTTTAAGCATCTATTCCATTTCTTTTCTGCTTTGGTATTCCCGCAACCAACTATACGGCTTATGTCGAAATTTCACCCTAAAATATTCTGGTAAAGGAGATGAAACAAGTCATCAAGTTGTCATCTATATTAATAAAAGGAAGTGTCTGTCTGTCTGTCTGTCTGTCCGCGATGCCCAGCGAAATCTACAGAACGCAGAGATCTGAAATTTTAAACATAGGTAGACTGAAGGGTCGGAAAATGCACCTCGAAGCCGGAATTTTAATTTTAGCTTTCCTTCGCGAGTTATGAGTGAAAAACGGGCAGAAAACGTGCATTTTTTGAGTTTTCGAAGCATTTGTTTTCAGTAATACATTTCAATTGCAGAAGGCTTTGTCTACTTTTGTCATGATTTGGAAATAAAAGAATCGCTTCATTTCGTAAGCCCGCCCTGGACGATTCATTTGTTTGGAATGTCAAGGCCCGTCAACATGAAATTTTCAACCTACACGGAAGAGGAATAATCAGTATAGGCTTAAATATGGTCAAACATCGTTCGATTTGGACGAAACTCACTACACAGGGGTTTTCTGGGCCAAGGAACTCGAATCTCAGGTCGCTTTTACCAGGCGACGCTATCTAATCGTGGTATGTAGTCCACGTGATTCAGGTGATAATAAATATAACGATTTTACTATTATGCTCTTAATTTTTAATTTTTGAAATAATTATCGCGGGCGAAGCCGCGGGCACCTGCTAGTTTTCTATATTGCAACGTTTTAGGTTCGCCTACTAGAATACACTAGTAATTAATATTTTCAACAATTTGATATTCATATTCTTTCTACTTCCATAGGTACCATAGGTACAGGAAGTACTGTTTTCCACTCCCAAATTCCAAGTTGAGTTTTTAACATAAATACACGTTTTGAGGTTCCCAGAAACCAAATATACTATTTCCGGAAACATTTCTGTGTGTATGTCTCTGTAAACAGCCTAGCTCCAGAACGGAAAATCGTATAAAAACAAAACTTTGTATTTGGGTCAGGTACCACGAAGTGTGACATGAAGATTGACGACAAGTTTTTCTTGTTTTTAAGGAGACTTTACATGAAGAAATTTTACTTTTTTGCGATTTTCTCGGAAACAGCTCCAACGAATTTGTTTAAATATTGCACACGAGTTGTTTATGACAACAGCTAAAACTTTTTTTTCTAAAAAATTATCTGAAGGGTAGTTATAAGCCACAGACTTTGCAATATGGCTTCTTGTTCTATATCAGAATGTTAAGCGAGAAAAATGTATTGGCCATGCTTAAAGTAAAGAAAGTTACGAGAGTACATTGATCAGATTTTATTTGGGGTGTGTATCCGTCGGGGATGCGTTACGATGTGGTAACGACATTTCTCTTTTTTTTTCATTTTTACAACCAATTTACATGAAGAGAATGTCATACATAATAATTATATTGTACTAAAAGGCTAACTTATATTTGGACAGAGGAAGTTATGTGAATTTCACATCAGGATTTTGTTTTGTTCTGTGGAGTGTTTGAGTAGATGGTTAGGGCTGGTCAATCACCAAGCAGATATGTGAGAGTAAGTTTATACAGTGGCGTACCAAGTCTACTTGGCGCCCAGGGCTAATTAGATGGTAGTCGCCCCCTAACACTGAAAGGTTCAAGGTTCAATGAGTTTAATTTAAACACAGTTTAATGTTCAGAATTATTTATTTTTAATAAGTAATATGTTACTTTAAAACATTATAAACAAACAAATAATATGAATGAAATAAAAGTTTAAGTATTATAAGGTTAGTTTGTTTGAAAAAAAATAGATAAAATTGCTAAATTTCACCGTAAACTTTTCCTGTGTGCTCGGCGCCCACGACCTATTTCGTATTGTCTATAAATAGTTTAAAACGAAACGTTTATTTCATTTCTAAATAATATTTCTGCAGTATTTAATAAAGTAATAAAGAAAATTTGACCAATGAAACCTTATATTTTGCCTGAAAAATAATTTTTTCTTAAACTAAAAAAATATGTTTTTCAATTTTGGCGCCCCCTTCTTTACGGCGCCCGGTGCGGCCGCCCCTTTCGCACCCCCTTTGGTACGCCACTGAGAGTATATGCACAACTCCCCTTTCAAGAAATTCAAATCAAACTTTGAATCAAAGACTACATAGTGTTTATAATGCCTATAAACTAGAACCACGCCAAAATCCTGCATACCTTTCTTAGGCTACTATCCCTGCCTCTGTACACAACTTCACAACAACTATTCATTGCCTAAATATCTCAGGATATCACAGTACGAGCGCAATGGGAACCTTTTACGTGCAGTTAAAAATTTGTCCACCAGAGCGCAGCAGGGTCTGAGGAGGTCCTGCCATCTCGTTCTGCCATATACTTATGCGTATCAATAGATGTGAATAATGTTGGCTTTCCTATAAAAACTGGCGATTAATAACGTTTAAGTTATATTCGAGAAATCAGATACCTATATTCTGCATAGGAGAGTTTGAGATCGCCAGAAAAAGTATTAATTTGTTAAAAGAATTAAATAATTAATGTCTGTCTGAAGTAATAATTGGTTGTAATTATTAAGTCGAAAAGAACCCGTGGGGTGTGTCAGCAAAAACAGGAACAATAATTATTTTGCAGTGGCAGAGACATGTGTAGCTTAGTGACAAATAATTCAAAATATTAAAATTATTCCTGTATATCGCGATGACATTTGTATTCGTTAAATGGTGAAGAAATATTTCAAATTTTATGAGACATTTAAAACTTGTTGTACAGTACTTCACAAAGAAAACATCCCATCTTCTTTAGATTTATAACCATAGTCGTAAATATGTTAAAAAAATTCTTTATACTGTAAGTCATTTTTAAAAAGTAATTTAGGTTCATGGTTGTTTGCTTTCACAATATTCTGTATATATTTCAGCTTTCGGTTATGGATTTACTGTGTGGTAAACAGATGCTAATATTTGATTAATATAACACAGTAGTTATAGAAAGTAAAGAACTTGGATACAAATGTGTAAATATTTTGTTCCTATTATCATTAATATTTTATAAATAAATTTAGGTTACGTTTGCTTGCTTCTAAATAATATCCTTTAAAGGCTTACGAATAAGACATGCCCCAGAATTATAGCTGCCATTAAGTTTTTGTGTGGAAAACAAATAAAAATAAAAGTATTTGAATAGTGTATCATAGTAGTAATAGAATGTTCTTTTCATGAAGTCAACGTAATTTGAAAGAAGCTGGAATATCAAAATAAGGTAATAAGGAAATGATTTTATTGTGATTATTACAATAGGCCTAAATGCGTAATATTTTAACGTCAACGCCCATCCATAATATAGGTTCATACTTTTTGTTTTAGAATTATATTGCATAAGTTTCAGAATTATGGCTCGCACGGAATTGTTATTCATTGTACTGGGTTCTCATATGCTAATAATTCAAAATACTATGTTCTCTTCGATTCGAGTTAAAATATCTACGTGCATCGGTAATTCCAGTTCTAATATAGTGTTTTAATATCATTAATGTGCATTATAAAAGTGAGTTGTATATAATAACAGTGTAGTTGGTTTATTTATCTTTTTATTTTTTGTATTTAGAGGGAAAAAATAGCCAGTGCCAATTGCCAGTATAGAAAGGAAAAATAAGCTTTAACGTCTTCTTCAAAATATATATATATTTTAAATCTTCAATTTACAACAACAACCAATGTCTGTAAGAATAATTCAGTTTTGAAATTGTTTCAATTTTACGATTTGTTTTAATGTTTGCAATGAAAAAACTTACGAATTTAAACAAAATATTAATAATTTTATTATACAAATTATAAAAAATGTGAAACAGAAATATGTGAATTTTTGTTATGAAGTTGATAAATTAAGTAAGTTGTATTTATCAAATACTGTCCATAGAAGTAATTTTGTATCATAGTTTGAAAGAGAATAAATGGTGGAGTTTCCTGCTGGGCGAACTTTCTGTTTAAAGCAACAGAACATAAGTGAATCTTGTCCATTTGATGAAGATATTTGAAACATGGCCTTCTGTTGTAGATAATGAGAATACTACTTCTTGTTAAGTTTTATTCTTTGTAAAAATGATTAAGATAGTGAGTCAATTCTGAGGATTTGAAAGTGTTGAGCGAGGAGATTTGAAGGAACTCATAGACTATTAACTATTAGCATCCGTTTAATCTTCCTTATATTTTATAACCATATATTTCGTAAAGCATATGTGTACACCTCTGTTTTACACAGAGGATCGCCACAACATGTTTTCTGGCATTCTGATTGATGTTTAAATAGTCTGTTCCATTATATTCAATGGACAGCAGACGACATGCTTGGACCTCTTTTGACCCTGCTGCCACCTATCGGGAGTCGCTGACAGAAAGGTTCCCATTGATGGCCGAGTGCACCATTCTCCGGTTTTCTCAGCCGTTTCGTTACCGCGGTAAACGTAATACCGGGGTATTCTCAAAATCTCTGTGCACCATTGCGAAAATACCGCGGTTTGCTAATGCTTGGAAATATTGCTGTTACTCTGCTCCGAATCCATTTTTCTTTGATGGTTTCTTCCATGGCCGCTAGGTTCCCTCTCTCTCTCTGCACGTCTGCCAGTCACGGTGGCTCCTGTAGGCTATTGGTTTTCCAAATTCAATTTATTTGCTGCCTTATTATTCAATAAAACGATGTTCATAAGGATAAAAGGGAATATTATATTGCGTATATATGTCCTCTGAATTCATATTTTGAATTCAAGCACCATAGATACTGTACCAATCGTGAAATGAGTTGGTTTCGCCTAGGCTACTACTGGTTTGGTTGAGGTGAGAAAGGAAGGTCATTTCAATCGATGTTACAGAACAGTATTTGCAAAGATATGTACCATCGTTCATTCTTCAAATAGACCCCACCTGTCTCTCGTTATTCTTTATGTTCAATTAGCTTTTGGCCTAGATATCGTAAATATGATACATTACCGCTGTTTTCTCACTTTACAGCTCCTTCACGGCCGGTTTGCATCTTACCGCGGTATTCTGAATACCGAGGTTGGTGCACTCGGCCATTAATCAAGTTAGTAAACAGGAACACACAGCTGGTGAAAAGTGACATTAAAAAGTAGAATTTTTCATTCCTTCTAGTAAGTTTGTTAACATTGTATTCATTCATTTCAATTTTACGTATTAGTTAGTTTATCTCCTGTATTTTAGCCAATTGTATCTCTCTCTCTCTCTAATCCTATGCCCTCATGAAGGGGTGAAGGGCCTCCAAGTGGAGGTTTCTGTTTACCGCTGTGAATTTTTGGTTACGCTTATTTTCCTAGAGAGGGCAGAGGGACAGGTGGTAAGCCCATCGCCCCTTAACCCCCTACGGAAACTAAAATATTACTTGGACGTGAAAAGGCCGAGAAATTTTGTCCAGAGGCTCTAATTTAGTTCTAATGGAGTTCTTTTACGTGCCGTAAATCTACGATACGGGCCCCCCAGCTTAAAGTCCCAGGATTTTTACGTCCTGAAAAATCCATCGACTGCGGCCGGGTTTGATCCCGCGACCTTCGGATCTAGAGGCGGGCACGCTACCTCTAGACCACAGTCAATTGTAATTACGCTTTGTAATTCTTGTATTCCTCTTAGGGTAGCTAAAGCCCCAACGTTAGCTAGCGTTAGAAGACCGACATTATTTCCGGGATTTGATCTGGTCTTTGAATGACACACGAGATTGACAGCATCCTGTTGAGCTTCAAGTCGAGTTGGAAAGAAATCCCCATTTCTCATATAGTCACTGTTGTCAACACATTGTAGCATTGGTTTGTACTTTGTAGCATCATGTAGGAAGATTTGTTACTAAGTGAAATCACAGAAGTCTTAGAAAACAAACTTTCATCTAAAGTTTCCTTCTGTGACTTAAGTAAAGCTTTCGATCTGGTTGATCATAATTTGATTTTAAACAAACTTATGTATTACGGCATTCAAGGTAATGCATTACAGCTTTTTAGGTCTTACTTAAGTTTCAGACGACAGAGAGTATATTATGTTAATGGTGAATGGTCGGATGAAATGTTTTTGAATTATGGGGTGCCTCAGGGATCTGTGTTAGGACCCCTATTATTTTTAATTATGGTAAATGATCTTCCGTGTAATATGTTGTCGCAATCTTTAATGTATGCTGATGACACCATATTTCTCTGTAAACATGAAGATCTGAATTTACTTAATGAATTTAGCATCTTGTCTTGTTTGGCAGCATCTGAGTGGTTCAATGCAAATGCCTTTCTACTCAATGAACAAAAAACAAAACATGATTTTTAGTAATAAGAAAAATTGTAAAGATTTAAATTTCATGGAACCAGTAAGATTTTTAGGAGTTGTGTTGGATTGCAACTTAACATGGACAAATTACGTAATCTGAATAATTTTATCACTCCTTCATATGCTAGATGTGCATTTTTTTTCAGTCAGTATTCAGATATCTCTGTATATATAAAAGGCTTTGTCCTGACTAACTGACTGACTGACTGACTGACAGGAATCAACGTAGAGCTTAAACTATAACAGGTAGAGACTTGGAATTTTGACAGTACCTTAGTTTCATAATGTAGGTGCTCACTAAGAAAGGAATTTACAAAATTTTGATTTTAAATGCCAAAAATTAAATGTTTTTGAGAATACTTAATCCCTTTTTACACAGAATTATAAAACCCAAATCACAGAACATATTGTTGCTAATGGTATCAGATGGCTTTGGAAAAAAAAATGCAAGTTTGACAAATAAGAGAAGGCATCCGTTTATAATTCATGTTATAAATAAATATTAAAGAATGTAATCCACGAAAATAATGCAGTCACATAACTCTCTGTACCCTGGACATAGAGAAAACAATACGAGGTATGGTAATATGGTATATTATTATATCGCAGGTTTTTGGAGAGAGAAGTATGAAAGTGATATTGCTTTCTGTTTAATTTCATCCCCAAAACAGTTTTATAGTAATATTCCTCAAAGACAATACAATTTTATGTTACCGGGATTTCTGTCTCTTCTTATTTCAACACCTACCAGGCTTGCTGTGTACAAGCGATGGGATGCAGAATTCTACATCCTCTATGAGCCATAAAAAGCTATATCAAGCGTTTTCTGAGGGAATAGTTTGAGTGTAATAAGTCGTTCTTCCTATTTCAGATTATAAATACCTATATAAGGACCTAGAATTTAAAAATCGAAAGTCCTTCATAAGTTCATTTCCAATTACAAAATAAAAAAACCCGGGCGACGCCGGGTCTTTTAAGCTAGTGGACTTATATTTTGGGGTAATTGCAGTAGAGTTTCTGATATTTTAATATTGCAGAAGAAAGTTATTCGTATTTTATCACATGCTGGTTTTTTAGATCATTGTAGGGCTCTGTTTATTAAATTATAAATTTTAACTGTAATTTCTTGTACATATTTGATGTTTTAGTATACACTTTGAATCGTTTAGATAACTACAATTTGGTTTCTTATACTCATGGACATAAGACACGTCATAATGATAATAGGCCTATTATGATACCCTATTGTATGTTAAATAGTACACACAATAGTTATAAAGTCATTGGCATGAAAATATATAATAACTTGCCAGTTGAGAGACTTAAACATAGATTTTATCTCTGGTTACTATGCAATCCATTTTATTCACTTGACGAATTCTTTAATAAGCCTGATTCTGATATTTTATTTTAATGTGTGTCTATGTGTGAGTATGTATTAACAAAATATTGACGAAGGCGATTGTAATTATGCTTAAAGGCCAATAAATATTGTATTGTATTGTATTGTATTGATTTTGATTACTCTGATTACCTATTCTGGTATTCTTGTATTCTTGTATTTTGCATTCTATTGTTGGGTTCTTCATTTGGTCTTTTTCGGTTATTCTGCCCGTTCTGCATACACTGGGAGCATAGGCGTACCGAGGGGGGGTTTTGGGGGTTTGAACCCCCCCCCCCATTGATTAAAAAAAGCAAAATTGTATAATTTTTTTAAGTCTGCCCATAAATTACTTAATACAAGTATAAAGCGTGGGAAGCTTAAAACTCGTTATTTTGTATCTTAATTTTTAAAATTTTCCGGGGGAGGACCCCCCTCTCCCTGGGGGGTATTCCAATCCCCCAGACCCGCGGATGTTATAACCCCCCCCCATTCCGTCGGCCTGGTTACGCCTATGATTGGGAGCAATCCTGCATTTTTCGCTGGTACTGTCGACTACTTTATTAATTGCTAATTCTGCTACTTTATCCGCGAGTGTCTGAATGCTATCTCTGTCAAACTTTCCATTGTTCTCGCATTTGGTCTCTTAATTGTTTTCTCTACCTACAGACTATTTGGCTCTATTCTTTGTAGGTTTCCCCTATCTTGTAGACTACCTCTTAAACCCCGTAAAATGTATTTTAAGTGTTTAACCTCCTACATAGTTTTAGTATATCCAATATATTTCATTAATCCCCTGCTTCCTTTTCTCAATTATATTTAAAACCTTCCCTTCCTCATGTAAATATCCAAATGAAGCTTTCAATGCTACTCTGATAACTTGGATAGTTGGCTGGCCTGGGCTCAACTCTGCCTCTAGTCCCTATAATATAAAGCCACATGGCTGACTCACTCACTGACATTAATGTTTGCCCACTTCCAGATGAGCTAGAAACTTGAAACTTGGTACACATATAGCTTTTAGGCTGTAAACCACAGGCAAATTCCAAAAAGTTAATTTTTTTAATTTTTAGCCCTAAAAACCCCGAAAAAGGGCTCGGTTTCCATGCCAACGGTAAATTATTATCAATCAGTGTTCACGTAGTGCTCTGAAAGTTTAGAAATAATTATTTCCGTAAACCTAACGGGGTGGTCGAGATAGTAACGTCTTGGACTCGCTTTCTGAAGTCTCAGGTTCACAATAATTAAGTCCAATTAACATATTTTTGTCCAGAACTAACAATATTTTCTTCTATCCGTTAAAGAAATTTCATAATTTATATTCTTTAATCATAACTCGTAGATGAAGTCTCGTATTTTTTTTACAACATATTACAATCAATTTTACTGGTGCTTTTCTATGATTTCCCTGGTCGTAAAGGCAAATCCCAAATTGAATATTTACATACCATGAATCTTAGTCGCTATGTCATCTTTTATGTCCATTTAAATTAATATCAGTTGAAATTTACTCCATAAAATACACCATAAGTGTATGTACACTGCCAGTTGATCTAGAAAACTTAGACTTGGCAAACTGATACCTTTTAGCTTACAACCGACGGGAAAATTCCGAAAAAACCCCAAAGTCATCCCACATTTATTTTTTCAGGTTTATTATGGCAAAAAAGGTAATAGCCAACACAGCAGACTAAATACACGCATTCTATCTCCCATAGATATTTTAAAAAAACCTTCCCCGAGAACCTCAGCGGGGGTTTCGGGGTGGAGCCCCCAATGAGCGAAGCAAGTTCCTCTAGTCTATACAATCTAACGCTGCCCCATCTAGGTATGCTGGTAACTTGAATGCCTGCGTTTGTTCGGACCATTGATTTGCCCTGGCAATTCTATCAAATGACTCGAGGTAATTTAAGATGTCCTCTGAATGAGTACCCCCAAACCTAGCACTTCCTTGCTTACAAGGTTATCTTGTTCATTGTTTACTGTGAGTGGAATTTGATACTCAGGATCTGAGTCGGTATCAGCTGTTTGCAAATTCTACAGTGTCAGAATTACCGCAGTCCTGTATTACTTCTAACTTAAATAAAATCAGGTAAACTGATGTAACAAAGTGCCAGTATGTTTTAGTTTAATCAGTTATGATTGCAATTATGATATGCAGAACACAACAAAAAATTATATTCGGGATTTGAACCATGGAACTCCAGAATGTGAGGCCAAGACGTTACCATCTCAGCCACCTGGGTCACTTTAACGGCCTAGTTGGATAAGCGCATGTAAAACAATAGTGTTTTTGGTCGTAGCTAACTGTATTTTAATTTCCAAGGCCTTATAATATCACAGTAAAATAATAGGCTATGTTGTCAAGATAACGGATTTGCATTTTTTTTATAAATTCTTTCGAATACGTATATTACCATAAAATAGGTACTAAATTGAGCATTACTCCGAAACAGGTCACCGATTTTATCCAATATCAACAGACGTCTTCACATGTACATTATAAATGTGTATACAAAGTTTCAGGAAAATCCAATAAAGCATACGGTATTTGAGTTTTCGCGACTTCTTAGCCTATATATTAACATAAAAGGCACTAAATTGGGCATTATTCCGGCCAACCGATTTGGTCGAATATCAATAGACGTCTTCCCATGGACATTAAAAATGCGTATACGAAGTTTCATAAAAATCCGATAAAGCGTATTTGAGTTATTGCGCCTTTCAAAATAGACACTAAATTGGGTTTTACTCCGGTACCGGTCAACAGATTAGGTTCAAATTCAATAGGGTACTTCTCATGGACGTCATAAATGCGTACACCAAGTTTCATGGAAATCCCATACAGCGTATTTGAGCTATGGCGCCTTTCTAATATAATCTACTAAAATAGGCACTAAATTGGGCATTGCTGCGGTACCGGAGAACAGATTTGGTTCAATATCAATAGGGTTCTTCCCATGGATATTATAAATGTGTTTTCCAAGTTTCATGAAAATTCTAAAAAGCGTATTTGAGTTATGGTGCGTACAGACACACGGACAGACATTTTTCGTCCCCACTCACAATCTCATAAAGTAACATACTGGCACTTAAATAATTCTAAATTACCGGTACTCTTATGGTCAATGAGTTGCCTGATTGATAAAAGTAAATTACGTGTATGCTCTGTAATTCTTGGTACAATCTCTGCTTTTATATCGCTAGGTATATCTGAGTCTATTAATATTTTCACTGTATCATCAACCCCGCCTAGTGTACAGGTAAGATCTGATAAAAATGTCTGATAAAATTGTAGACTTTCTTCTCTGATATTCTCGTACTTATGCTCACTGTCATCCGAAAAACTATGTCCTCATAGAGGGTAGTAGCATCTATATTATCATAGGATTGAGACCGTGTACGCTTTCCTGTAACCGTATATGTATTTAATTCGGAAAGTTTTTCTAGTAATCTGGCTATTACATCGACCAAGGCTTTGACAGTTCTTTTTGCTTCTGTTATACTCGTATTATTAAGTGCCAGTATGGTACTTTATGAGATTGTGTGGGGGACGAAAAAATGTCTGTCCGTCCGTCTGTCCGTGCGTCTGTACGCACCATAACTCAAGTACGCTTTTTCGGATTTTCATGAAACTTGGTATAAACATTCATAATGTCGATGGGAAGAACCCTATTGATATTGAACCAAATCGGTTCACCGGTACCGGAGTAATGCCCAATTTAGTGCCTATTTTAATAGATTATGGCGCCTTTCTCATAGAAAGGCGCCATCACTCAAATACGCTGTAACGGATTTTCATGAAACTTGGTATACCCATTTATGACGTCTATGAGAAGTGCCCTATTGAATTTGAACCTAATCTGTTGACCGGTACCGGAGTAAAACCCAATTTAGTGTATATTTTAAAGACGCGGTAACTCAAATACGCTTTACCGGATTTTTATGAAACTTGGTATACACATTTACAATGTCCATGGGAAGACGTCTATTCATAATGGATAAAATCGGTTGATCTGTTTCGGAGTAATGCTCAATTTAGTGCCTATTTTATGGCAATATACGTACCGGTATTCGAAAGAATTTACAAAAAAATGAAAAACAGTTATCTTGACAACATAGCCTATTGTTTTACTGTGATCTTATAAGGCCTTGGAAATTAAGATACCGGTACCTATGACAAAAAACACTATTGTT
Source organism: Ectobius pallidus (assembly GCA_964059195.1). Lineage (NCBI taxonomy): Eukaryota > Metazoa > Arthropoda > Insecta > Blattodea > Ectobiidae > Ectobius > Ectobius pallidus. The sequence goes on from CAXKWD010000002.1 coordinate 213,735,287, forward strand.
TTACATGCGCTTATCCAACTAGACCGTTAAAATGACCCAGGTGGCCGAGATGGTAGACCTTTCTTCTTCCGTAAGCCCTGCTTAATGAATAAATCTGGAGCTTAACTTGGAAATCAATTTAAAAAAAAACATATTCTGCATATCATAATTGCAGTCATAACTGATTAAACAAAAACATACTGGCACTTTTTTACATCAGTTTACCTGATTTTATTTACTTTCGTATTGTTTCCTTCCTCAGAATGATCTTTTTTTTTCTATTTTTTTTCTATTTATTTTATTTTATTTATTTAAATTACATTTACAAACTTATGTACAAATACAAATACAAAAATACACAAATAAACAAAAAACATTTACAAATTTCAAAATTAATGTACAGAAAAGAACCAAATATTTATTTAGAAATACACCCGAATGAGCAAACTGCTCGTGCTCGGGTGTAGTTTCAGAACATCAGAGTGGAGAAAGAGGAGAAACAAAAAACAAAATGAGAAAGAATTTAACATTTGTTTTAACCTTTCCCACGCTGGCAGTTAAATATTTAAATATTTTCGTAGGGCTTTATTTTTTACGCTACAACAACAAATGTGACCCATTCGTAATATTTTAATTTTTGCACATTCGTAGTTCTGGCATAACAGTGATTCAAACTAGTGCTATGTATGTTACACATAAAACTAGGAATGGGTCCTCGATACTCTCGATACTTGCAATGGTATCGGCATCGAACGATACTTCAGAAAACTCTCTCGATACTTTTTCGATACTTTTGTAATTCTGCAATTAAGTGAGAATGCTAGTATTTTTTAACAATAACTTGTAAGTGGACTGTTTAAAAAACTAATTTTAGTTTTAATGTAAAGTTTAAAAATAACTATAGGCTACTGATGATATTAAAATTTGTCTCATTAAATATGCAGACTTAATTTAGTTGGTATTACACAGTTCTCTCGAATTTTAATTTTTAATGTACCGTACCTATTTATTGAAACTGGAAATGTTGAAGGTATCGAGTATCGAGGAAAAAATCATGTATCGGTATCGAGTATCGAGAAAATCTGGTATCGACCCATCCCTACATAAAACTATTTTGAGTTGATGGGAACATGCAATGATCTGGAAGTAATCATTAGAGACCGGATTTTGAAGGGAAAATTTTCACCCAAAAAAGGGAAAATTATTGCCAAAAAAAGGTGCGCAAAAAGGTATATAAAAGTAAGAGAGTGTAAAAATTCAACAGAGAGATACATGTTTGGTTTATGTAAAGCCTTTGCTTGCTCTACAGCTGCTGATTCTGTAACATCTAATGACGGAAGAAATGTTTTGATCTTGTTAAAATTCTCACAGAGGAAAGCACACGAAATCCATTTCCCCCACCTTGTTATAATGGGAAACTTAGGCAATGGCAAGCCTGTGATTTCCCTGTAACGCTCTATTCTGCCGTGAGGAATTATTTTTTCAATGGTGAATCAGTGAAAACAATTTTTAATGTTTTCATATTACCAACTACTGGGAAATTTACGAATTTTTTCAAAATAAATCAGCAAAAAAGGTATTGTAAATGGAAAGTTCCTAAAAAAAAAGGGAAATGGGCCTAAAAAAGGAAAAAAAGGGACGTTAAAACCAGGTCATTTGCAGTTGAAACTTACTGAGTTATGTCCTGTTCAATTTTATCACGTTTTGTGATGAAATATAAAAAAAGGAATTCCCTTTAAAATCCGGTCTCTAGTAGGCCTAATCATTGTCATTACGATGTGGTATGTTAGAAGCAGAATAAAAGTGCTTTGAGGAGCGACAGGTCCCCATGCTTTCTCAAGGTTATTGCATGAAGCAATTTTAAGGGCAAATAAATCGCACGAAAGCACATTCCATTAGTATCGGCAAGAAACGGATATTTCGTTACCATTAAAAATAGCATTTACGTTCAAGTTACTTGTGTGTAAGGTTAAATATCAGAATGCACAAATATTACCATAAACTTCAAATGTAACTAGCAGGTTCAACTCAATCATGTCACAAGCAAGAACTAGCAGACAATTTACGGTTTCACTTCCAATGTCGTTGAATGTTTTGTTAGTTTGACGATAAGAAATCAGATTACCTTGATGTTAAAATAATTTCTCGCATTTTTAACGGCATATTTCTTACTGATTTCAAAAATTGAGCATTTCTCTGTTAATTCAAATATTTACAGCATATTTCGCTAAGTGAATGTTTTGAGAACCGACTGTACAATAATTGAAGGGCTCAGAGCCATAGTGGGCCATGTGCCATTTTAAAAAATGGAGAAACCAAGGAGTAAATTTCAAAGAATACCATAGTTCAATTACTTATAAATAAAGTATTGCAATACCTGCACAATATTACATAAATGAGAGACCCATGGACATGGATCACATAACTAAATACTTGATGCACAATTCAAAACACTGCCGCAAAGTGTCACTACCTCATTTTTGCTGTTGGTGGAGATGGCCCACTATGGCTCTGAGCCCTTCAATTGACAGTACATAGCCTGATGTTTTCGGAACTGATTGTATAACATTAAAGCGACGTTTCAATTCCCTTGTTTTCAATTTGTACCTTGGTCAGAGTCTTCTGAGACAGTGGAAAGGGTAGATATTTTCCGCTCTAGAACCGGACATAAGACAAACAAATGAGTGTTTCACTCTTACATAGATAGGAGTAATGTGTTAAGAGTGGGGCAGATATACTTGTTTACTTTCGGGCCGGTCAGTACCCACCCATTCCACTGCCTCAAAAGAGTCTTATAGGCCAGCTATTCATCACTAGGGGGCGGATTTCTATGACATGTCATATTTTTCCCCATTACATTATTTCAGGTTTCCTACTAATTTAAACCCGATTCCAAGCATCCTGGTGAAAATGGAACGGCTTTTATTGTGCATATAACTGCATATATAGGAAATCTTCAGCTATTGTAGCATATAATATGCATATTTAGGTCATATTTTTGGCATATTTGTGTGCATATTAAAGAAATTTTGAAGTTTCATATCATATTTTGTAAATTCTGCATTATACTGATACTTTTGAGAATCTACAGATATTTTAAATAATTAACACCCTATTGTAATAAAATGCATTGTAATAAAACTTAAAAAAATATATACATAATGTGTAAGTGGTAAAGTCATATCCGGTCAAGAAAACCACCAATAACGGCCGTGGGTGTCGGCATGCTGACCACATGCCCCCCAATCCTGCCATCTGCCTACGGGAGATGACGCAGCGGTCGGGTGGTAGGCCAAGTCCCTCCAGGGATGTAGCGCCACGGAGTTTAGTTTTTAGGTAAAGTCATATTTTAAATGTTATTGGTAATATTTTAATGTTTGTTTGGGTCATAAATGCATGCATATATCCTATTCTTTAGGTCATAGAAATCCGCCCCTATTCACTACATACCCAGGCGGTTGCAAAGGAATAACCCAGACTTGGGCAAGCCCCTATCCATTGACACGCAACCCGCAAACTTTTGTCAACTTACACATAGTTCGAAAAGAACGGATAGATGGAGACACAAACAGACAATAAGTGCAGTGGCGGTTGCTCATTCTTAGGGAAACGCTAATTTCACTTTATAATATAAACTACAAGAAACTAATAATACAAACAGTCTTGTATTTTTAATTATTATTTTACGTGTGCAATTATTTCATTATACAAAGGCTTAGAATGTGTCATAACGCCTTTCCAATCGGAACTGTGTCGCGAACCGTCACTGCTTGCAAAGAGAGTATGACTCATGCATGGGAATAATCCACCACGTACACCGAATGTCCGGAATGCCATCTTGTGTGTTATGCGGGAAGGTCAAGAACCACAAGTGGTTCGCGAACCAGTAAATGCCCATGTATGGAATAACCCATTAAGTCGGTGTTTCTTTATGTTAACTGATCTGACTAAATCGGTCTTGGTGTCCACTTTCCAAAACGAAAGCAACGTTGCAATATTCTCTTACTGACCTCAGTTCTTCCCTCGTCTCAATCAATTCACACGTGTTATTGTTTACTGTAACTTGATCTTGCAACCTCGCGTTTCACTCCGCGCGGAGTTGACGAGTAGCTGATACAACCGTCACAGGACATTCTTAGATTTTGATTGCCTGGAATAAGTAGCTGATTGGTGCGGTAAAAATATAGAAATGGGTTGAGCTGTCGGCAAACTTTTTCTGCTAATAAAAGGAAGCCGTCTGGCCATGCAATGAATAACTGGACTATAACATTAATTGTGCAGGTCATGATTTGTTCCATAATAATAATAATAATAATAATAATAATAAAGGCGTTAAAAACTGTACTCTTACCAGAAGCTCTGTACGCAACAGAGTGTATAAACACCTTCTCAGATAGAAGAATAAGCAAAACAGAGAGGAGAATCTTAAGGAAAATTATGGGACCAGATTTTGATTGGCTGAGGTAACAAGCTGATTGGTGCGGTAAAAGTAAAGAGCATGGTTTGAGCAGTCAGCAAACTTCTCCTCCTAATAAAAGGAAGCCGCCTGGGTATGAAAAGAATAACTGCAGTATACCAAAGTATACTGAAAGTTGTTGCATTGATCTTGCTTATTTTTTTTCAAGTTTTGTAAAGTAATTTATACAACTTCTACTATTTTTTTGGTAAATTATGTTAATGCAGCTAAGAAGAGAACATAATGTATTAATAATATTATAGGAGAAAAATTCCTCTGACACTGGGATTTGAACCCAGGACCTTTGGCTATCCGTGCCAATGCTCTACCAACTGAGATAAGTCAGAGGAATTTTTCTCCTAAAATATTATGTATTGTCTAACAGAGACAATAATCTGTGGTTCTTGAATGCGTATGCATATGTCTATCTTGAATGTTAACTGTACAATAACAGTGGAAGCCCGATCACAGAAATCACTAATTAGTGTGCCTCACAGTACTGCATATGACATAACTTGTCTGTCAGTGAGGTAGACCATTAGGGCAATCAGTCATAGGAGAGAGGTTCCATCTGGCGCTGTGAAGTGAACTGTGGCTTAGCTCAGTTGGTAGAGCAGTGGCACGGATAGCCAATGGTCCTGGGTTCAAATCTCAGTGTCAGAGGAATTTTTCTCCTATAATATTATCGTGTAAAGTCTACCAGAGACAATAATCTGTGGTTCATGAATGCATAAATATCTTAAAGAATAGGTGTTATTGAAGTAAAACTTTTTTAGCTGCGGTAGGGGTGAATCGAGAGTTTGTGTAACACTTAAAATCGTCACGAAATTAGTGAGGTGTGACGGAACGCACTGCACAGAAAACAATAAAAAAAGAATGATTAGGCTTATCCAAAATTTAAAAAAAATCTAAAAATTCAAAATTCCAAAATTTAAACATCTAAAAATCCTAAATTAAAAAATCGAAAATTCAAATTAAAAAATCAAAAAATAAAGAAATTCAAAGATCCAAAATTTAAAAAATCCAATACTGCAGTATACTGAAAGTTGTTGCATTGATCTTGCTTATTTTTTTCAAGTTTTGTAATGTAATTTATACAACTTCTACTATTTTTTTTGGTAAATTATGTTAATGCAGCTAAGAAGATAACCTAATGTATTAATAATATTATAGGAGAAAAATTCCTCTGGCACTGGGATTTGAACCCAGGACCTTTGGCTATCCGTGCCAATGCTCTACCAACTGAGATAAGTCAGAGGAATTTTTCTCCTAAAATGTTATCATGTTTCGTCTAACAGAGACAATAATCTGTGGTTCTTGAATGCGTATGCATATGTCTATCTTGAATGTTAACTGAACAATAACAGTGGAAGCCCGATCACAGAAATCACTAATTAGTGTGCCTCACAATACTGCATATGACATAACTTGTCTGTCAGTGAGGTAGACCATTAGGGCAATCAGTCATAGGAGAGAGGTTCCATCTGGCGCTGTGAAGTGAACTGTGGCTTAGCTCAGTTAAGAGAGCAGTGGCACGGATAGCCAATGGTCCTGGGTTCAAATCTCAGTGTCAGAGGAATTTTTCTCCTATAATATTATCGTGTAAAGTCTACCAGAGACAATAATCTGTGGTTCATGAATGCCTATGCTTATAACTAGGGACCGGATTCTTAGGTTTTTACCTATTTTTTTCCTTACTTCCAAAACAAAAAGCGCTCATACACTTTTTCGAATCATGTCCATAGGATTCACCCACATTAATTCTGTGGCACCTAAAAATACCTATATGGGGTATAAAAACCTAAATATACCTAAACGGGATATAAAACCTAAAATATATAATTTAGGCTACTTTTTTTGTCTTTTTTGTTTCTCAGTTGCGGAATCGATATTTTGCGGAGAGACAATAATTTTTGTCGGATTGAAATTAATAGCACCAGCGTTTCGTTCAACCCATTGTCGTCGAGGATGGACAGTATCAAGAGATGAAGTGTAAGAGTACCGGCGTATTCCTTTTAAAATATTCGTACGAACAAACATTGTTGCCGTGTATGAACAAGGATATAGATTTCTGTGTTTTAAAGCGCTTGTTTGCCTTTAGTACTTCCCTGTTATTCATACTGAGTGGTAACACTGTGAGTTTTAAGAAGGCGTGTTAATTATGTATTGAATCCTATGTAGCGCATTCAAATTCATTAAACCAATTATTCTACCCGAAAACGATATTTTGGACAAAAAACCTAAAAAAAACTATTTCACCTAATGGAAAACCTAAAACAGTGTTTTTAAAAACCTAAAAATCCGGTCCCTACTTATATCTACTGAACTTGAGTTGTTCCGGAGCATAATTCCTGTTAGTAAAGCTGACATAAATAAGAAAGGTACCTTTCAGTTCGTAGCCGGCCACTCTGAATTCTCCTGGCACTTCTCCTCGGTTGTGTTTTACTCGAGCGTCGACGTTTATTTTTAGTGAGTTCAGGTGCTATGGAGCGATTCGCTGCGTCGTTCACATTCGTTAGTGTTCGGCATGATTGACAGATGAGGATTTTGTCGCGAAACAGCGACCACAGGAGGAAGGAGAGTGTGAACATTATACGGTGAAAAGTCATTTAAAATAAAGTAGTGTGGCGTCCTTGGGAGGTTACGAAGGTGAAGGCAAACCACTCAGGCATGCAAATCCATTCTCCACACACTTTTACCTGTAGCTGTGCCATCTTTTGCTAAACAGTTGCTTTAACAACGCAGGATTCATTACTCAAAGCGTTAGTTTAAAAAAACGAAAACTACTGAAAAAGCGTTTTTCCTACAAACGATTAATAACATTAATTTTCTACCTTGGTGGACAGTCCAACGACATATTTACATCACTTCACTACACTATCACCTGTGTAAAACTTCGGCATGGCCTGTTGATGTTAGCACACGGCGAGTCCATTTCTCACACACACACACGCACACACGACAACACAGACATTCGCTTGCAGAGGCAACACGTCGTACTATGCCATATGCGTGATCCAAATATATTGAACGAGGCGGGCGGGGGAAAGAGGAAGGGAAGAGTTAAATGCTTAGGAACCATGTTGCACATGCGCAGAGGTCCCCACTTCTCTCTACGCCTTGGTTGTGCTTACGTTACAGGAACCGGCGTGTATATTGTTATTAGCAGGGCCCGGATTTTGATGACATGTCATCTTTTAACTAATACATCATAGAACACTAGTGAAGGCATGGCTCCTAGATTATAAAAATTTTAATTTTTAGGGTAATGTTTTGGTCATTTTCTTATTTTTTATTTTTAGGTCTTTTTTTTAAATTTTATGTCATTATCTCGTCCATTTTTCGCCACTTTGCGGTATTTCTTCTTCCATTTCGTTTTTTAAGATAATTTTGTTTTAAATTGAAAATTATTATATTCTCATTTTGTGTTGTTTCTTGCAGTTTTTTATGAATTTACTTACATTCAATAGCCTACTATCGGAACTCTAAATAAGCATAAATAAATAAATCTTGTTATAATTTTAATTTGCATACAGAGAGACGTGTTTGCAATCCTCTCACGCAGCGGGCGCGGGTTCGATTCCTGGTCGGGACAAGTTACCTAGGTGAGGTTTTTTCCGGGGTTTTCCCTCACCTGTGAGACAAATGTCAGGTAACTTTAGGCCCTTGTGGTCCCCGGATATCATCTGGCCGTCATTATCATCTTCATCCTCATCCTCGCCTTGTTCTGAGTGAGTGTGTGTGTGAATGGTGTTTATCGTCCTATGTGTTCGTGTTGTCTCGGAGGTGGCCCCGGCATTGGGCTGATCACTCATCCGGGGAGGCCCTCCATGTCCTTGTCTGGTCAAAAAAGTATGTATGTGATCCAAAGGTAATCCCTCTCCCGACAGGTCGCGGCCCTGTAAGGCCCGGGCGGCTTGGGTCGCTTAAATCCTAAAAAGGGGAGAGGTAAAACTACGAAGAAGAAAGAAAGAAAGAAAGAAAGAGACGTGTTTGCTGTTTGCATTTAACCGTATGTGCCAATTAACTAATTAGAAGCCTATATAATTGGGCCAACAACATAAATATAGATTAGTCACAAATCTGATGAATAAACTAGCATATATATATATATATATATATATATATATATATATATATATATATTAGTTTTTGAGTCGTTTTTCTGTATTTTTCCAGTCCCTTTATAGCTCATTTTTAAAAGTATTTTAGGTCATCAAAATCCGGACCCTGGTTATTAAGAGGGTAATGAGTGAAATATTCACTTTTTTTGTTAAAAGCAGCATTATTTTTTTAAATAACAATAAAAATAGTACTTTAATGTAGTATATAATATTGTTTATTCTCATTCATTAATAACCAGGGCCCGGATTTTGATGACCTAAAATATTTTTAAAATGAGCTATAAAATGACTGGAAAAATACAGAAAAATGACCCAAAAACTAGTTAAACTAATAGTTAATTGGTACATACAGTTAAATGCAAACAGCAAACACCGTCTTCCTCTATAGAAATTATAATTAGCCTATAACAAATTCTATTTATTTATGCTTGTTTAGAGTTCCGATAGTAAGCTATTGAATGTAGGCCTAAGTAAATTCACAAATACTCTATATAAAGCCAAAAACAACACACGATTAAAAAATACTTTAAAATAAAAAGTACCTAAAAATATGAAATGTAGGTGTAAAATGGCCAAAAAAAGACCAAATAATGACATTGAATTCTAAAAATGACCTAAAAATGACAATTTTTATAATGAAGGAGTCATGATCAGACTACCTACACTAGAGGGCAACGTTCATTATGTTCCAATTAAAAAATCCCTTTAGGCAGGCCTACAGGCTGAGGTAGATTTCAAAGTGCTTTTGGTTTAATTTATTATCGCTGCGCAGCACTCTTCTTTTTTAGCCTTGGCATGGCAAACCTGCAGTAAAGAGGAAGAGCCTACAATCATTTGTTTTGACAACAAGAATAGGATATAATATGCTGGGAGGCTGTGCGCAAGATCAGCAATGAATAAAATTAGCAAAGCCGCTAAACAAGACAAAATTATGATATTATAATAATTCTTTTAAGTTTTATTATTTTCAAACATTAAAATCTCGCGTCATATGAGAGCTATCAAGAAACTATTTATTGATTTGTAGAGTACTCATCAAGAGCTTTTCAACGATACCCCACAAGACGTGGTTTCAAAAGTTTCGTATTTTCATCCCCCACCCCCACCCCCACTCTCACTCGAACCCCCGAATCGTTGGTGTCACTGTGAACTCCATAGGGAGTACTCTAATTTATTCAAACAATGTTTCCTTCTATACTTCATAGAGGCCGAGATATACATTTTTAAAAATTTCAACCCCCTCCCCCGACCACCCCCTTGGGCCAATTTTGCTCATTAACGAACTTGTCCGAACTATTGGGCCTAGAAATAACATAATAAAATTTGGTTCAAATATCTTCAAAATTACGGCCGCTATCGTGTAAAGATATATAACTTATATATATATAAATATATATTATATATAAATGTCACAAATTTTTTTTTTTGAACGGGCGGTGGTTTCGTACTTAGGGGAGCATGAAACGTAAAGATATGAAAGAATTTTTCGAAAATCATGACATGGTATCCATTGCAATAGGTAGATTTTTCTTCGAAATCTACCTAAAATGACATGTCATAAAATGCGGGCCCTGTTCATAACTAATTAAAAAAATCCTCGGTTACATTTCTGCTTCTCCGATGTGTCTTTTATATTGTAAAAAATCCCTTTAGGCAAGCCTACAGGCTGAGGTAGATTTCAAAGTGCTTTTGGTTTAATTTACTGTTGCTGCGAAGCACTCTTCTTCTTTAGCCTTGGCATTACAAACCCGCAATAATAACTGCAAAAAAGAGCACTTTTTCAAACATTCAAATCTCGCCTTAAATGAGAGCTATCGAGAAACTAATTATTGATTTGTAGAGTACTCATCAAGAGCTTTTCAACGATACCTCACAAGACGTGGTTTCAAAAATTTCGAATTTCCATCCCCCCACCTCCACAACACCCGAATCGTTGGTGTCACTGTGAACTCCATAGGGAGTACTCTAATTTATTCAAATAAAGTTTCCCTCTATACTTCATAGGGGCCGAGATATAAATGTTTTAAAATTTCAACCCCCTCCCCCGACCACCCCCTTGGGCCAATTTTGCTCATTAACGAACTTGTCCGAACTATTGGGCCTAGAAATAACATAATAAAATTTGGTTCAAATATCTTCAAAATTACGGCCGCTATCGTGTAAAGATATAAATATATATAAATATCACAAAATTTTTTTATGAACGGGCGATGGTTTCGTGCTTAGGGAGGCATGAAACGTAAAGATATGAAAGAATTTTTCGAAAATCATGGCATGGTATCCATTGCAATAGGTAGATTTTTCTTCGAAATCTACCTAAAATAGCGATCAAACAACTAAACTTGATACTGTAGTGACAATGATTAATGATTTAACTATAACAGAACCTCTCTCTTTCGTAACTTCTTGTAGCCTACACTACTTAATGTATAAATAAAGTTTCAGTGCCCTCACGTACTTTTAAGTGTCCCAAATTTGCGATATTTAAAAGCCTACACTCGTTAAATGTTTAAATCTTAGTGATGAAAACAAATAAACTTTTACATTGTCTTCAGAAGATCATCTCCAACAAAACAAAAGTAATATTTAAGTTGGTTTAATTGAAAAAGCATCAGTTGTAAGGCCGAGTACTTCTGAAGACGCTGCATGCACACATTTTTCATATAAATATCCTGCAACGTTTACTCATTTTTTTTTGTACTCTATTGTATATATTGAGAACTGAATGAGTTCTACAGATTTAATGAAAGGAGTGTGAAATTTTAACAGCATCCCTAAGTTCCACTAACAAAATATTATTTATTGTGTCTCCAACGAGAAAAAGCCCTACTGTACAAATATATGCTAGGGCTATAGTTTAACAAAATACATACTAAAATATGTTATTGCGAATCAATACAAGAAATATGAAATAATTTTGCCATGAATCTGTAACACTTATCTCTACAAAACCTTGAAAATGTCACTGACAAATTTCTGGAACTGTGTGAAACAACACTGTTTTTTGAACATTTGTGTTAAAGGTGGTTCGAATCTTATGTTGCAAAAATCAAAATGGAGTTCTAAGAGGTGTCTCTGTCGTTCAACCACTGGGCACTCAAATAACAGATGGTTGACTGTTTGATTCTGGTGAAGACAGGAGCATGAAGTATCATTTGAATTATCAATTTTAAAGCGTTTAAAATATGACTTGAATTTGCCATGTTCTGTCATAAATTGAGTCATTATAAAACTCGGTTCGTAATTCTTGGAGTCTAGTCTGTCTTTGGCTGTTGGAAAAAACACTGTCTTTGTCCATTGTCCATTATAAGCGCTTGCGTGTTTGATTATGTCCAAAGTTTTTAAAATAAAAAATAAAATGTGTGGTGGCTATGAATTTATTGATAAATTTGAGGCTTTAATTCAATATTAATTATTTTTATCCGTTTGAAGTATAAATATAGGAATGGCATAAATATAGGAATTTCATAAATATGCAAATTTTTAGTATTAAATGTTCTCAAGTAACTGAACGACACTACCTGTTACACCACGATTGTGTGTAGGACAAAGCAAGTATTAAAGTTTCACCCATTAAACTATAGGAATGTCTTATCTCTTTTCTAGTAATTGTATCCATTACACTCTTACGCAGTTTACAAACAAAACACAGACAATTAGAGTCAACCCTGGATATAATGCCCCTCTTTACAGTGCCACCCTCGCATTGCGCCAATAAATGCAAGTGAACGGATCTTCTCCCATATAAAAACATAAGAAATCTCGTAACTGTACCAATTATTTTAATGCCAGTGAATATAAGACAATATTTTTATAAAATACTAGCTGAAAAGGCCCGGCGTCGCCCGGGCTTTGTATTTTTTAATTTGAAATTAACTTATGGAGGACTTTATGTATGTAAAACTTGAAATGAAGGAAAAGATTTATCACACTCAAATTATTCCATCAGAAAACGCTAGAAATAGCTTTTTATGGCTCATAGAGGATATCGAAAGCTGCATTCCGTTGCTTCTACACATCATGCTTGGGAGGGGTTGAAATAAGAAGAAACATAAATTAAATAAGATTGTATTGACTTGACGGAAAATTTTATTTATCATTCTCATGTTACCATACAACCGTTTCGGGGCTGAAATAAAAGAGAAATGCAGTACCACTTTCATACTTTCCTCCCCTAAAACCCGGGACATAATATACTGCGAGCATAGGACTCAAAATGTTCTATCCCATGCTTAGGGCCTATGATAAATCTCAACTAATACAAAGCCTACAGCTATGGATAACGTATCAGCGGAAAGGATTATTTACAGACTTCTGATATAGCATACTCACACACTTAAGTTGTCCCTGCAATACGACCTCTTCTTCTACATCAAAATGTGAAGTGAGAAAATATTTCTTATGCCGAGGGTAGAGAAAGTTATGTGACTACATCACACTGTGCTTTATTTTCGTGGATTTCATTTTCAGTAATTATTTTCGCCAATATATTACATCGATGGAATCATAATTCGTTAAAGTCCAGCATTAGGCTATATAGTTGCCAAGGCCCTATGTAATCAAAGTAAACAATTTACTGTTGTCATGTGAACTGAACAGCATTTCATTTTTTTTTCAGTATAATATTCCCAGAAATTATATAATTTTCAAGGGAAGGAGTAGTCTATTTTATTTGAATTTTAATGTTGACCGCGTTACTTCCCGGGCTTAACTGGGTATGTGTGCAAAATTTTGTACAAATTGGTGAAGAAATGTAGATTTGTATAAGGAACATACATACATACAAACCCACATATCCACAAACACACATTCGACTTTATATATTAGATAGATAGCTTGCATTCATTTTTTTTTTTCAGTTGCGGAATTCTTTTAAAAATTGCGTAAATGTTAGGAAGATTATTTAAGAAACATGCTGTACTGTATTTCCAAGAAGTGAGTGTAAATGTAGTACGGTGGAATAAGGAAGTTATGTTAAGAAGTCGGACAGACAGCCTGCACGAGGGTGGAGCAGGTAGAAAGAGCCCTTCATACAATGAGGCATTCCAAACTTTCACTTCTTTTAGTCCAGTGTCCACTCAGCTTTTAAACACTACACTACAGTTACTCGTAAGATTGTTAAAATGAAGAAAGATGTTGTTACACTTCGAGAGAAATGAAGTGAATACAGTGAAAGATTTCCAAAGACTAGCCAGCAGGCTATTGCATCTTATTTTTCGTGATTGTGGGGGAAAACTGTTAGTCTAGAGTTAATGTACAGTAGGCCTACTTTCTTTTGTGATAAAGTTCTCTATTTACCTTTTATTTAATATGCCTTTCATAATACAGTGCAGTAAATTAATACAGCACTGTATTATACCATTTTTATTTTAAATTTTAAATTTCGTTTTAGTGCCACCCTCGCTTCGTGCCACTAAATGTTAGAGAACGGATGGTGGCATTATATCGAAGTTTGACTGTTCAACTTATTTACTGTCACTTGTAAGTTTACAATTTCGTCAAGAACTAGCTTAAAAGACCCGGCGTCGCCCGGGTTTTGTATTTTGTAATTGGAAATTAGCTTATGAAGGATTTTCAATTTTAAATTCTAGGTCCTTATATAGGCATTTATAATTTGAAATAGGAAGAACGACTTATTACACTCAAACTATTCCCTCAGAAAACGCTTGATATAGTTTTTTATGGCTCATAGAGGATCTAGAATGTTGCATCCCATCGCTTGTACAGTGCACAGCAAGCCTGGTAGAGGTTTAAATAAGAAGAAACAGAAATTCCTGTAACATAAAATTGTAATATCGAGGCGGGAAATTTCCCACTCTTATGTTACCATAAAGCATTATCACTTTCATACTTTTCTCTCCAAAAACCTGCGATATAATATAATAATATACACATTACCATACCTCGTTTTGTTTTCTCTATGTCCAGGGTAGAGAAAGTTATGTGATTCCATTATTTTAGTGGATTTCATTCTGTAATATTTATTTATAACATGAATTATTTTGATAACTTCTCTTATTTGTCAAAAGTGCATTTCATTTGTTTTTTCCAAGCCCATCTGATACCATTTGGCAACAATATATTCTGTGAGTTGGAATTGATAATTCTATGTAAAAAGGGATTAAGTATTATCAAAAACAATTAATTATTGGCATTTAGAATCAGAATTTTTCAAAATCCTTTCTTAGTGGGTAGTTTCCCATTCTACTGGATTCGTTAATTTTGTTTTTTACACACGAAAAACGGCAAAATGTCATGTAATATTATTCTCCAGAAGTTTTAGAATCCATATATATATATAGCCTAGGCACATTTTGTTTCTAAGAATATTTTAAATATGGGTAAAATCGGTAAGAAGTTCACAAAAAACTAACCTAAAATGGCGCTCAGAAAGGAATCACAATAATACAGAATCAGCTGCTAGAGAAAGCGCAGGTGCATGCTGGGTAGAAGCCGATGGGTCACGTGGTGCTGGGATCAGCTGCCAACATGATAATGGTCAGACAAACCTCCGGAAGATATAATATGCCACATTTTCGAAACCGACAAACAGTGTATTGTACATTATTCGAAAATGCAAGGGCGCTTCGCTTCGGCTGCCGCCTCCGCTCGCGCACTTAACTAATGTGGTTAGTGTTTTGCATTATTTAGCTATATGTAGAAGTTGCAGGACCGTATGGAACAGACCAATGACATGCAAGGTCGTTGTGAGCCAATGGGAGTGTTGGTCTGCAAGCCAGAGACCGCATACCAACGCCGAACATCGCGTGTGGAAATCCAGTAGAGTGGGAAACTAAACCCATGTCTCCAAGAAATAGGTTTCTCATGGAACTAAGCATCTATGCATATTTCCAAGAGGCAGGGACCTGTTGCAGATTATACCATGTATGGGAGTACAGGTATAATATTAGAATAGCCGGTAAAACGTTCGAACAAGTGAAGAAATTGAAAGATCTGGGAGGAATAATCACAGAGGCAGAAGTTAAGTGTAGACTCAAATCAGGAAATGCTTGCTTTTATGCAGTTCAGAAACTCTTATCTTCTCGACTTGTGTCCAGAAATATAAAAATAAAAATGTATACGACTATTCAACTCATACGCCGCGTGTTTGATAATCAGGCTTTAAAACTTAGTGCCCGAACCCACAGAGGGAGTTGATTCCGGTTACCAACAACCTGAGTATAGGGGGTGGAGGGTGATTGCGTAGGCTGATAAGACAGTCATTGATAGTAGTACCGAGAAGTGAATGCGCTCGTAGTACGGTGCCTCTCAAATTGGTCAACAGTGTACCTTGTCATTGTGCGTGTTTAAATTTATAATACGTGTTCGGCATGCCGAAAGTAAAGTGTTCTAAAACGCAAACATGTATTGAAACATTTGGGAGGGACTATTATACACAAACAGGAGAAAGTATCGTTTTGCATGCTTGTAATGTGAGTTTAGATAATGAGAAGTTATTTTGTGGTCTTCCTATATCTGTATTGCAGTTTGTTTACTATCACGTGAACTAGCATATGGTAGCTAGGGCATACGCCGAGCAAAGTCTGTACAGTACGGTTGCTGTTAACATATTCGATCAGGCAGTAAGTTTTAAAGCCTGTTGATAATGACCAATGACGTTTAGCAATTCCTCGGATATAGACCAATCATGGCCGTTTATCTTACAATATTCTTGTAGGAATCAGGACCATGGCATTTTAACGCGGTAAAATCAGCTGCTCGTTACCGGAGACGCGAGTATCAGTGTGCAGTGAATAATAGTCACTGCTGCCACTAAGCGGCATGAAATCAGATTATTTTATACAACTTAACTTGTTTGGAAATTGAAATAATAGAGATGTACATTCATTAAAAACACGATTTCGATTCGGTGCAAGCCAGTTCGTGTGCTTTTATTCTGCTCTGCTGTTAGCTTACCTGAATTAAGTTAACTATGTCTTATATGCACAATTGGTACCACTGTATTATACCACGGTAGCTCGAATCAATTAATGGATGGTTGATTCACAGTATGCCGTGATCTCACAACTGTTAGTTTTGTTTTTATGTAACAAAGCACGAAAGTAATTATTGTTTGTATAATCCTTTACACTTTTATTCATGGAATAGTCTTAATAAATCCAACTCGAGTTTACGAGTTTCATCAGATAAATTTGCTCCTGGTTCGCAGTCGCGAATCTCTACATATATAAAAGGGTTTGTCCTTGACAGGAATCAACGTAGAGCCTAAACTATAATAGGTAGAGACTTGGAATTTTGATAGTACCTTCGTTTCATAATGTAGGTGCTCACTAAGAAAGGATTTTGCAAAATTTTGATTCTAAATGCCAAAAATTAAATGTTTTTGAAAATACTTAATCCCTTTTTACATAGAATTATCAATTCCAAATCACAGAATATATTGTTACCAAATGGTATCAGATGGGCTTGGAAAAAACAAATGAAATGCACTTTTGACAAATAAGAGAAGTTATCAAAATAATTCATGTTATAAATAAATATTACAGAATGAAATCCACTAAAATAATGGAATCACATAACTTTCTCTACCCTGGACATAGAGAAAACAAAACGAGGTATGGTAATGTGTATATTATTATATTGTATCGCAGGTTTTTGGAGAGAAAAGTATGAAAGTGATAATGCTTTCTGTTTAATTTCATCTCCAAAACGGCTTTATGGTAACATAAGAGTGGGAAATTTCCCGCCTCGATATTACAATTTTATGTTACAGGAATTTCTGTTTCTTCTTATTTAAACCTCTACCAGGCTTGCTGTGCACTGTACAAGAGATGGGATGCAAAATTCTAGATCCTCTATGAGCCATAAAAAACTATATCAAGCGTTTTCTGAGGGAATAGTTTGAGTGTAATAAGTCGTTCTTCCTATTTCAAATTATAAATTCCTATATAAGGACCTAGAATTTAAAATTGAAAATCCTTCATAAGTTAATTTCCAATTACAAAATACAAAGCCCGTGCGACGCCGGGTCTTTTAAGCTAGTAGCCTATAAGAGGCTTTGTCTTGACTGACTGACTGACTGACAGGAATCAACGTGGAGACTAAACTATAACAGGTAGAGACTTGGAATTTTGACAGTACCTTCGTTTCATACTGTAAGTGCTCACTAAGAAAGGATTTTGCAAAATTTTGATTCTAAATGCCAAAAATTAAATGTTTTTGAAAATACTTAATCCCTTTTTACACAGAATTATAAAACCCAGATTACAGAACATATTGTTGCTAATGGTATCAGATGGCTTTGGAAAAAAAAATGCAAGTTTGACAAATAAGAGAAGGTATCAGTTTATAATTCATGTTATAAATAAATATTAAAGAATGTAATCCACGAAAATAATGCAATCACATAACTTTTCTCTACCCTGGACATAGAGAAAACAAAACGAGGTATGGTAATGTGTATATTATTATATTATATCGCAGGTTTTTGGAGAGAAAAGTATGAAGGCTTTATGGTAACATAAGAGTGGGAAATTTCCCGCCTCGATATTACAATTTTATGTTACTGGAATTTCTGTTTCTTCTTATTTAAACCTCTACCAGGCTTGCTGTGCGATGGGATGCAAAATTCTAGATCCTCTATGAGCCATAAAAAACTATATCAAGCGTTTTCTGAGGGAATAGTTTGAGTGTAATAAGTCGTTCTTACTATTTCAAATTATAAATGCCTATATAAGGACCTAGAATTTAAAATTGAAAATCCTTCATAAGTTAATTTCCAATTACAAAATACAAAACCTGGGCGACGCCGGGTCTGTTAAGCTAGTCTATCGATAAACTCGTCAACTTTGATGGGATTACCTATGACAAATATCCTGTATTATATGGATGTGAGACATGGTCGCTTACTCTTTGGGAAGAACATAATCAGAGCGTTCGAAAATAGGGTGCTTAGGAAAATATTTGAACCTAAGAGAGATGAAAATGGGGACTGAAGAAAACTGTATAATGACGAGCTTCATCACCGAAAGTAAGGGTAATTAAATCAAAGAGGATGAAATGGGGTGTGTAAAATGCGCGCGTGGGGGAGGAAAGACATCTAAAAAATATTGACTGGGAGGGTTGAAGAGAAGATACCACTTAGAACAGCTAGATGTAGGTGGGAGGACAGTATCAGGATAGATTTAAGGGAAGTAGGATTTGCGAGGGATGGTTGGAGTTAGCACAGAATAGGGTTGAATGGCAGGCTCAGGTAAGTGCGGCAACGAACCTTCGGGTTCCATGAAATAGATAATATTCCTTTAGCTTACTTATGCCCGGTTTCTACAAACTAGTGAATTACCTATGGGTAAATTATCCATGGACAAATTAGTTCCATTTAACCTACAATGATATAATGAGCAAAGCCTTGGAGTTTTACAGTTAATTTAATTCAGAAGGCTTTGATTCTCATTGATAAATATTACTATTGATCCTATGAAAGGTTAAATTTTATCCAGCCATCCATGAAAGGATAAATTAACTCGAAGATTTAACTGTATGTTTGAGTGTCCATTCTTGATTGCTTTAACAAAAGTTAGTTGTTAAATTTTCACTTGACAAGCAAACTTAGATTTACCTTTGGTAATCCGGACGGCCGTTTCGAACATGGAAATTCTCCACACACTCCACAAAAGTCGCAAACTAAACACAATAGAACAACTAGAAATATATAAACACACAAAAAATCACCCCACATCTATACTGAATGACCAACTACACTTCAAATCACACACACTTTTTGACACGATACCTGACATTCAAACACCGCCAAATACTCCCACTCCCACTCCCACTCCCACCTCAAGACCAACGCAACACCCACACCACCTAGGTGTACAACACAGGCACCCACCAGTAGCAGTTCGAAAACCGCTGATGATGCACTAAAATAGTGCGAAACGGCCGTCCGGATTACCAAAGGTAAATCTAAGTTTGCTTGTCAAGTGAAAATTTAACAACTAACTCGAAGATTTACCCTTGGAAAGATCTATCCCGAGTTTGTAGCAACATTTTTTCTGTCATTTTCATATTTACCCAGAGGACATTTATCTAGAAACTCGCCACAAGTGTATGTGATTGCTATCTTTAAATTATTTGTGTTTGTGTGGTGTTATTTTTGTGTAAATTCTGTCCATTGGATAATTTACCCATAGGTAATTCGCGAGTTTATAGAAACCGGCCATTAGGCCGGTATTCCACTATCCAAGTTATTTGATCAAATCGTCTAGAAAAAAGAAAATGGCCGCCCGTTGCTTCAAGGAAACCGTATTGGACAAGCAATTGAAGACTTTCTGCATGTCGTTACATTGGATCAAAGATTTCCCGGCATTCATAGCATAGGGGTCCAAAATAGCGGCTAAACATTGACTGTTTTGAGAAATAAACGGCACCAAAATACCACATTTTCTTCTATATATGATTATTCAGTATTTAATCCACATTTCAAAAATGATGTACCGGTACTACATGCTATAGTAGTAATATAGGGATATATTTTAAAAAGCCCAGCAAGCTAACCTAAACTCGTCTCACATAACCAAAAACGATTCAGCCCGATTTTGTCATTTAGATATTTCTGCAATTATGCTACAAAACATTTATATAAAACTAATAAAAACAGGTAAACTGATGTAAAAAAGTGCCAGTATGTTTTTGTTTAATCAGTTATGACTGCAATTATGATATGCAGAATATATATGATTTTTAAAATTGATTTCCAAGTTAAACTCCAGATTTATTCATTAAGCAGGGCTTACGGAAGAAGAAAGGTCTACCATCTCGGCCACCTGGGTCATTTTAACGGTGTAGTTGGATAAGCGCATGTAAATCAATATGTTTTTTGTCATAGCTACCTGTATTTTAATTTCCAAGGCCTTATAAGATCACAGTAAAACAATAGGCTATGTTGTCAAGATAACTGATTTTCATTTTTTTTATAAATTCTTTCGAATACGTATATTGCCATAAAATAGACACTAAATTGAGCATTACTCCGAAACAGATCAACCGATTTTATCCATTATGAATAGACGTCTTCCCATGGACATTGTAAATGTGTATACCAAGTTTCATAAAAATCCGGTAAAGCGTATTTGAGTTACCGCGTCTTTAAAATATACACTAAATTGGGTTTTACTCCGGTACCGGTCAACAGATTAGGTTCAAATTCAATAGGGCACTTCTCATGGACGTCATAAATGGGTATACCAAGTTTCATGGAAATCCGTTACAGCGTATTTGAGTGAAGGCGCCATAATCTATGAAAATAGGCACTAAATTGGGCATTACTCCGGTACCGGTGAACCGATTTGGTTCAATATCAATAGGGTTCTTCCCATCGACATTATGAATGTTTATACCAAGTTTCATGAAAATCCGAAAAAGCGTACTTGAGTTATGGTGCGTACAGACGCACGGACAGACAGACGGACAGACAGACAGACAGACAGACGGACCGACATATTTTCGTCCCCCACAAATCTCATAAAGTACCATACTGGCACTTAATAAACTAATGCCATTATAAAGAATGTTTTAATGATTTAATCTTCGAAATTCAAGCTTTCCCTATACAGAGAAAACTGGTTTTGGTCAAAGCTATTGGATGTAGTGTAATAGCGCATCTTTGATTCAAATATTGCCTGACAAGTTCTTCGTGAAGTTCTTAGGAACTGTCTCTTGTCATTAAGTAGGTAAGTAAGAAAAAGGAGTAATATTATTATTAACTCATCGAATTATAAAGCTTCCTTGCATTCAATGGAAGCAGAGAGGAGTAATAAATGATTTAATACACTATTTCTACGTTTTCATGCAGAATTTTCAAATCGATCTGAATACGATCCCGTTTTCGTGCAACATTTTTTAAACCCTTCTTTCCATACACGCAAGGTCATTGAAGACCAATATTTTAGCCTGCTTTAGTGTATTGAGACCGAATTGAATACGGAAGTGTTTTCATGGCTGAATACGATCTCAATCCTATTCAATCAAGGGCGCCCATACCCGGGGCTCTCAGGGAAAGGAAAAAAATGTATAGGCCTATTAATAATTATATTCAGGTGCTTTTCTTTTAAGACAATTATTTGAAAGTCAGTAGAGACATAAAAAGTTTGCAGAAGTTTTACCAAATCGACAACAGAATCCACAGTGGATTAGGAAAGAGGGTCCAGGGGGGTTCGGACCCCCAAAAATCAAAACCTAAAATTCTATCTTTGTATTTTTAAAAAAATAATAAATTAAACAATTTTTGTGGGTGTGTCAAATATTATATAGCAGTTATTTTGTTTTTATAACATAATGAGTAGGCTATTATTTCCACTGTTCCATGTGTTATTTAACTTTTCTTATAAATAGCAGTAAGTATTATAACTTAGGTAACGATTTCTTGTTAAGTTGGCATGTCGTAGAGTATGGTAAACTAGTTTCTCAGAGCTAAAATAGCGTAAAATGTTATTTTAATTAGTTCAGTATTTAAAAATTTTCTGGGGTAGACCCCCTGTCACTTCCGATGTTACAAACAAACCCAAGACGTTAATGGGACAAAAAATTAATTAATTAAAAGAATCCCCCCCCCTGGAAAATATCATATGGACGCCCTTGGATCCGATCCTACTTTTTACGTGTATCGACCTTGAGAATCAATTCAATCTGAATCCCGTTTTCACGAAAATTTCATTACATTAAGCGTGTTCACATTGATTTGAATTCTGCATGAAAACGCATTACATGGTATATGTCTTCCCTGTTGTCAGTTCTTGCTTTTGTTTGAATAATGCATCACTTTAACTCTGCTTCATTTCAATGACCTATATTTTACCACTTGATCAGTACAGTAGTACAGGAAAACCCCGAAAATATAAAAATACTACTCTGTCTTACTCTCTCTGAATTCTGCTAAATTATTACTGCAATAAAATTTTATGTATTAAGTTTACAGTTTTACGATAATATGCTATTACACATCTAAAATCTGATGTGAAAGTCACATAACTTCCACTGCCCAAATAAAAGTTAACAGTATTCACATATCCTATCCTTGTACACAATCGCAAGACACAATTTTACGCTAATTATGCTACAGTGAGTCCCACGCAAGAGTTGGCCAATGACGCGGGTTTCTGCCTCGCGGCTGGCACAGCTCCAACTCCCGAGCGATCGGATGAAATATCTACGCAAATAATGCCGCGGTCGTTGTAATGATTCAGGTTATCACATTTACAGTTAAAATTACAATCAAAATAACCAAGTACCTCATCACAAGAGATGTTGGAAATGTTCTCCTCTTGCATCCAGACAATACTGGCACCTTTTTAGGAAATTTTCTTTCACGCGCGTAAGTTCAGCTTCCGAGACAGAGTTACTTTCTCTTGTGATAGGCCTATGTGATATTGTCATCAAGTTCTTCTAACAGTATGTAAATATTATTTATGGGGAAACTTGAAAAACAAAGTGTATAGGTCAATTTCCCATACACAAGAAGAACTTAAAGACAATATCACAAGAGAAATTAACTCTATCTCGGAAGCTGAACTTACGCGCGTGAAAGAAAATTCCCTTAAAAGATGCCAGTATTGTCTGGATGCAAGAGGAGAACATTTCCATCATCTCTTGTGATGAGGTACGTGGTTATTTTCATTGTAATTTTAACTGTAAATGTGATAACCCGAATCATTACAACGACCGCGGCATTATTTGCGTAGATATTTCACCCGATCGCTCGGGAGTTGGAGCTGTGCCAGCCGCGACGCAGAAACCCGCGTCATTGGCCAACTCTTGCGTGGGACTCACTGTATAAATACCTTATAGCCTTTTCTTTGAATGATGCGACTAGAACGCGACTATATAACAAACTAAAAAAAACAAGTTTCTGCAAACATTTAATGAACTTTCCGCCGTTAATAATAATTTCCGAACTTTTTCGAATATTTCCCTGAGAAACTTCTTTACTCCATGCATGGCCAACAATACATCTTTCTCACTTCACATTCTTGTATAGAATAAGAGGCCGTGAAAGTGCTCACCAGGCAAGGCACAGTTTCTACAAACAGTGGGTGAACAGTGGATGGCTTGTAACTACCCTTCCGAGAATTTTTTTGAAACATTTTCAAATAATAGTTTTAGATTTTAGTATAAGCAACCCATGTGCAAAATTTAAAGAAAATCGTTAGAGCCTTTTTCGAGAAAATAGCGAAAAACGAAAATTTCTTCATTTAAAGTTCCCTTAAAAATAAGAGAAATTTGTCGCCAATATTCGGCTCACATCTTCAGAAGGTACCAGACCCAAATACAAAATTTTGTTTTCATACTATTTTCCGTTTTGGAGCTAGCTTGTTCACAGACATCCACACACACAGACACACAATCAAAACGTGTATTTATGCTAAAAACTCAACTTCGAATTTTGGGGTCGAAAACAATACTTCCTCTACCTATAGTACCTATGGTACGGGCAGAGGAAGTAAAAATCAGGAACAAATAAGTCACTGCCGTCTAAATACTGCTAATGAATATTGTTCCGGAGATGAGCAAATAACCATGGATTCTTAGCCGGGCGAAATCGTGGGTGCAACCTACTTCCTCCAGCCGCGCGGTTCTGTCTTGTGACGTCACCATGATGACAAGCTGAGAGGTCGAAGGTAGAAAACTGATCTAAACTAAATCATTCCTTCAGTGTCGTGATTTTGTCAATTAAAATTCACCAATCTGACTTTTTCAATAGACATTAGCTATAATAGCTAATGTCTACATTAGCTATAATTAGGGGGCGGATTTCTATGATATGTCATATTTTCCCCCTTTGCATTATTTCAGGTTTCCGACTAATTTAAACCCGATTCCAAGCATCCTGGTAAAAATGGAACGGCCTTTATTGTGTATATATATAACTGCATATTTAAGAAATTTTC
The DNA here is from genome assembly GCA_964059195.1 of Ectobius pallidus. Taxonomy (NCBI): domain Eukaryota; kingdom Metazoa; phylum Arthropoda; class Insecta; order Blattodea; family Ectobiidae; genus Ectobius; species Ectobius pallidus. The sequence continues at coordinate 213,759,754 of CAXKWD010000002.1, forward strand.
ATCTATTGCAGCATATTTTGTATGAATATGTATATTTAGGTCATATTTTTGCATATTCATGTGCATATTAAAGAAATGTTGAAGTTTCATATATTTTGTAAGTAGTTATGTATTAGCGGTAACCCCTGCGGTGGCGCACTGTATGCAACCCGCAATACAGGGGCAGCCACGGTGGCGCGTAGGGGAAGGTGGCGCGTAGGGGAAGGTGGCGCAGCGGTGGCGCGGCGGAGGAGCAGCTGACCACTGCCCTTTGGCCACCTGGGTGCTTGCGCCACCTGTGTAGAACAACGGCCTAAGTGTTCGGCTCGTTATTGGGGAATATATTTCGCTATTGGTAATTATTTGTGAGTTTGTAATATTTGCATGTCTCGCTATCGTAGCGGGGGGTCCAGATGCTGTCTGCAGCCGCTCGTACGAGAATAACCCAGCTCACCGCGCGGGGGGTCTTGCACTGCACACCGACAAGTCGTCACATGTTCAAGACCGATATAAACCCACGCTATTCCCGATTCATCCAGACTCCTTGTTTAGGATTTAGGCCCTATGGTCAGTATTCCCGTTACGCAACAGGAACAGTCTCTATACTTATGCCCTTTGATCCTGGACGTCCTGTGATGTCATGGTAGTCGATTCGAATAATGTAATTACGCCCTTATACACTAAGCTATCCCCGATTCATCCTGACGCATAGTTAGGCCGTTTGATCCGATCTAGTTAGGCCCTTTGATCCGGAACGTCATGGTAGTCGATTCGAATAATGTAATTACGCCCTTATACACTAAGCTATTCCCGATTCATCTCGACACCTATTATTAGGCCCTTTGGACCGAGGAGACGTTATGGACGTCATGGTAGTCGATTCGAGCAATGTAGTTGTGACCTTATACACTATGCTACTCCCGATTCATCTCGACACCTGTTATTAGGCCCTTTGGACCAAGGAGACGTTATGGACGTCATGGTAGTCATTTCGAACAATGTAGTTACGCCATTTAGCACTATGTTATCCATATTCATCCCGACACCTGTTATTAGGCCCTTTGGACCAAGGAGACGTTAGGGACGTCATGGTAGTCATTTCGAACAATGTAGTGACGCCATTTAGCACTATGTTATCCATATTCATCCCAAAGACTGTAATTAGGCCCTTTGGACCAAGGAGGCGTTATGGACGTTAGGGTAGTCGATTCGAACAATGTAGTTACGCCTTTTCGCACTATGTTATCCATATTCATCCCAAAGACTGTAATTAGGCCCTTTGGACCAAGGAGGCGTTATGGACGTCACGGTAGTCGTTTCGAACAATGTAGTTACGCCCTTTCGCACTATGTTATCCATATTCATCCCGACACCTGATATTAGGCCCTTTGGATAGTTCAGAGTATGGGATACTATTGCTTCTTCTAAATGATACTTAGTTTTTATTTTTTATATTATTACTATTATTGTAAAGTTATTATTAATTACATCATTATTAGTGAATAACAGAGTTTAATGACAGCTGCATACGTAATTTAAGATTTTTTAATACTATATTTAGCACTGTTTTCAAACTAAAATTAAGAAAAGTAGAATAGGCATACATATGGACCTACGCAAAGCGTAGTGTAACAGGTGGACCTATGCAAAGAGTTTATAATGTGAAAGTGTACGTGTGGCCTCATCAATTCATATATAAGGAATGATACGTGCGAAGCTCAACAACAGTATGTCTTCTCAAGAACTAGTACGTCAACTATGGGAGGAGATCCCGGACTCCGCGTTTGCAGAGATTATAATCCCAGACATGGAACCTGCGGTCATGGAAAGCTCATATACCATCAACGTGTACGATATTGGCGGTACTAAACTACGTACACAACAACATACAGTAACATTTATCACAGTCTATAGTGTTAATCAACAACACGAAGCAAAGGTTCAACTGTATCCATGTGGAAGACGATGTCTTGAAGATGTAAGACATGACACTCAATCCCATTATGAAACATGTAGCGGCGAAGAACATATAACAGCATGTATAGATCCAGAGTTCCCATCGCCTGTAGAAATCTGGGGGAGGAACTGCTCACGCGACTGCAAAGTCTTTATCAAGCAATGTCAGAAGGTACGTACATATTTTTTATTGAAGTCACAGATTTTTATTATAGTGGTCTATCGTAATTTTATTTGTATTATTATTTATTTATTTTATTTTATTCTTTTCCTTAAAGTGTTTTTTTTTCCAGAATTTTTATTTTATGATAAATCAGAGCTTTATTCACTGATGTATGCAAATTCTTCGATGTCGATACCATGCATCCTTTCACATCAACATTTATCATGATTTTGGTTTTACTATGTTTCAGTCTTTGAGGTTCTCCTCAGTTTTCAGAGTTTTATTCACCGATATATGTAAATTTTTCGAAGTCGGTACTAAACACCCTAACACATCTACAATTATCATACGATTCTTGTTTTCCTTTGTTTCAGTTCACTGAGAAGATGTTACGGAAATTTAAACAGCAGGTTTTATGTTTAGACGCTGACGATGAATATTAATCGCAAGATTTTTTTAAAAAAGTACTATGTATACAAAGTAAGAAATAAATGTGTGATATAAAGCAAAACTTGTGTAAAAAATCATTTCAAACCGAGCTCTTCCATTTTATGAATGAAAAAGTTCGGGTCATAACCTTAACCAAAACCCATAATCCCATAATTCCAACACGTGTCATAGGCCACAAGCATGTTCTATCTATTTTTTACAGGAAGCCGTTCACCTTTGGAAGGATTGTGTAAATAACAAACAGACAATTTTATGAATGAATTTATTTCAACTCATGATTACAAAACTCTTTAAAATTATGCCGTGCTTGCATCCAGAGTCTAAGCACCATTACATTCTGTAGGGCACAGTTCATATTAGAGTCATTATGAAAAAGACATTTGGTTTCACAGTCTCTTAATTTGCCCAGCTTCGGTACACCAAGATCGTCCATGTTTATAACGGACCTCTGCAGTAGTTTTTCAAAAAATCTCGCCTTTTCTAGTCCTTTAGAATAAAGTCTGTCTTCACACTGTAATACACTATCAAGAACAGGTTTCAACTCGTCGTAAGGTAAGTATCCACTCTGCCATGGTATCCCATGCAGATACGATTCCGTATACCACTGGGATTTCACATCTGGATATACGTCTTTAGGCGGTCGCAGCACGAAATGTCCCATTCCGCCATCTTGTGATAATACAGCCACCTCTTTAGCCACGAATTCCTTGCAAGTTGACTGATAGCCCTGAACATCCAATATGATGAATTTCTCACACGACATTGGTGGTGATGTTGGTCAGAGCAGTATACTCTACACAATGATCGTGCAGGATTAAACAGTAGGCCTTTTTGTTTGCTGCAGAAATTTCAACTCTGGTAGTACAGGTCCCCGATTTAAGATCTTCGTTCTGCTTGCTGCAATCGATCACAAAGACTGGTGTGTGTTTTATGAAATCGCTCCTTTTAAGCAGCGGACAATATTTGCAGATGTTATATTTCACCATGCAGGAGGTCAGTATCGGCGCGAATGTATTTTTAAAAGTTTACAGGAATAACAGTTTTTTATCATTGGGTTTGGTCCATCGAAATAACAATCGACGTAATGATTCTCACACCTCAAACACTGCTTTATAATTTCAAGCTCTTTTACATTTTCTGGAAGTCTATCATAAACCCTATAAATAGTCCCAGCCGCGCATTCGGATAGAAACTCAGGATGCAACAATGCCAATTCTTCATCTGTGTGACTGATCAAGTGCATATTATGAAAGAACTTTATGATCGACCTCCACATCATATGCTCCATGACTAAAGGAGTGATGAAACCCACCCTTTTCTTTATAGGTATAGTTGATATTATCCAGACGAACTCTATCGGTGAAACAAGACACTACACATCTTGTGGGATTGGGTTCGAGGTTTAGTTGAGCATTGCAGTTTATACGGTGGATGGCACAACCTTTGCATTATTTTGAAGAAATAATATCTGAACCGCGAGACTGGAGAGTGAGCGAGATGGAAAGAGGATCACTCCGACAGCACATCTGATTCCTTAGCACAAAAAAACTTTTCATATTGTACAAATTTAATTTATCTCTTCCCGCACATGTAAGCATACTACTTAGTAATGGTAACGTTTTTCTTCTTCAACATATATCATAACCATTTCTAGGATATTACAGATTCACAGATCCACTTATACTTTGAGGCCATATCGTGATACTTTATTGTTGATGTGTTAGTAAATATCCATTTCATCCTCCGTGATTTAATTACCATTATTATATCCGGTGACGAGTACAGGTTATGAAGCTCGTAAGCAATTTCGCGTTTGCTCATTGTATCACGCCGCTTTCTCTTAACTCTGTTATAATCTCCAATATTTCGTTGTTATGCGAGTGATTCCACGCCTCAGATGATGCCACCAACAAACGAAGTCTATGAACCAACTCATTCGGGTCATCCCAATACTTATAGTCTATTTTGTGATTTGCATGTAAGTCTTTCCACATGCCTGTACGGTGCGACGAAGCCTCATCGGATGCATCTGAATATCGATCCTCCTCCTCTTCCGGAAATGAGTCTGAACATTGTTCATCCTCCTCTTCCTCTTCCTCCTCCTCCTCCTCTTCATCTTCTTCTTCTTTACCCTCCTCTTCCGGAAATAATTTTTTAATGATGTAATGATATTTTTGAGTATTGACTCTACGTACGTTTTCGCTCTCGTCATAATTTTCTTTGTGAGCGCTAGTCTTCTCCAAAATCTCCTTATACGTGGTTAAGTCATGACGGCTGTATAAATCTTTATTTGGTTTACTTTTCGTTAGTAGTTCAAGTAGTCCAGGACGAGCGATATACCCCTCGTTACCAATATAAATGTTATCGTTTTTAATGGTGACGGGAGATTTACCAATGGTGAATACCTGCCTATCAGGATTCCATTTTATTCCATAAACGTCATTAATATTTCTCGGTTTAAGCTCAACGAGTTTCTGGATGTAAGGTGCAGACACTCGCCCGTATAATTTTTCTAGCATATATTTATAATGCTTCGGAGGAATTTGATCAGAGGGCTGATATGATCCATATTCCATTTCTGGATCCCGCGATAGATGCTGATTTTTGTCTTTATTCAAGTTCACGATTTCTTCCAAGGGGCAGGTTATCGGATTTACAATATTGCTAATCTCATGTTTCGACGGAAGCTCGGGTTTTCTTAATGTTAAATATTTTTTTCTTATAGAATTGTCATATATCACATTGTCTGACGTTATATGTTTATCTTGTACTCGTGGGAAGAGTTTATGTACACTTATCAAATGCTTCTTCAGACCTGTAGTATTATGATCTTTCATTTTTATTTCAACTTTCTTATGCTTTGACTTTCTGCAAAGTTTGCATATACCATAAGGTTGCTCACATCCATCAAATAACTCAAAAAAATCATCATATTTACTGTTTGACAGTTTCGATTGGGCGCATACATCATCATTACTTTGATCAGAAATGTTCTCGTCACTCATTTCGTAACCTCGCCTTCGCAGCATCAAAGACGAGAAGCAACTAACTATATTTGACATACATCAATTATTTATAAAGTTAAGGTAAAACTTGTGGTCTTGGTCTAGCTCTAGGTCTCGGTCTCGGTCTCGGTCTCGGTCTCGGTCTCGGTCTCGGTCTCGGTCTCGGTCTCGGTCTCGGTCTCGGTCTCGGTCTCGGTCTCGGTCTCGGTCTCGGTCTCGGTCTCGGTCTCGGTCTCGGTCTCGGTCTCGGTCTCGGTCTCGGTCTCGGTCTCGGTCTCGGTCTCGGTCTCGGTCTCGGTCTCGGTCTCGGTCTCGGTCTCGGTCTCGGTCTCGGTCTCGGTCTCGGTCTCGGTCTCGGTCTAGGTCTCGGTCTCGGTCTTATGTATTTACCATACATCTCTTTATTGCTAAAACTCGTGGGGTCTAACAAAAAAGATAATTTTTAATCACATCTTACACATAATACATGTTTCGTCAGAACTCTCTGACAGCTGGTAGGTCTAGGTCTCGTTCTCGCAAGACATCATCCTTTTGGAAGAACTTCTTATACGATTTTTGCGATGTTATAATGACACGCAAAGGAGCGCATTAATAGTTTTCTTCGTGATGACACGGGTGGTATGTGGGTGGGTTGGTCACTAACATTCACTTTTAGTGATCTTGGTCACTAACATTCATTCATTGTCATCCTCCCGCATCCTACCTTGTGTTGCGGGGTCTGCTCCTGTATTGCGGGGGTTGCATCAGTATCCCACCTTAGGAGTCAATGGTTGTATTGCGGGGTTGCGTCAGTATCCCACCTTAGGAGTCAATGATAAAATGGGCCAAGGAACTTAAACTTTTCATCAATGTAGAAATAATTTTAAAATATCCTGCTAACCTAACCTAACCTAACATGACCTAAACTAGCCTATCCTAACCTAACCAAAGCTGTGATATAATATATCTTCCACTATAAGTTGGGTTATGAATAATTGGTGATGGATACAATAAAAAGAAGAGATATAAACCAATGTACAGGTTTTTATGTTCCATATATACATGTCTTAGTCAGATAGAATATTCATAGTGATGACTTATGAAATTTTAGAGTCTGCAAACCTGAGCCGTCTGTTTTATATAGTTTCTCGTTATAATATGTCTCACATCATTCCAATTCCTTAAGCAGACATGTCTATAATGGCTATATTGTTGTTCTTGTTCTGGTTCTTGTGGTTAGTTTTACCCAGTTCAGACTGATATTGACCAGCCCCAGACTGATATTGACCAGCCCCAGACTGATATTGACCAGCCCCAGACCGATATTGACCAACACCCGACAGATTTTTCACTAACATTCATTGTCATCCTCATTTTCCATATGAACTATGGAAAATCACTTAGAGGATGACGATAATGAATGTTAGTGAAAAATCTGTCGGGTGTTGGTCAATATCGGTCTGGGGCTGGTCAATATCAGTCTGGGGCTGGTCAATATCAGTCTGGGGCTGGTCAATATCAGTCTGAACTGGGTAAAACTAACCACAAGAACCAGAACAAGAACAACAATATAGCCATTATAGACATGTCTGCTTAAGGAATTGGAATGATGTGAGACATATTATAACGAGAAACTATATAAAACAGACGGCTCAGGTTTGCAGACTCTAAAATTTCATAAGTCATCACTATGAATATTCTATCTGACTAAGACATGTATATATGGAACATAAAAACCTGTACATTGGTTTATATCTCTTCTTTTTATTGTATCCATCACCAATTATTCATAACCCAACTTATAGTGGAAGATATATTATATCACAGCTTTGGTTAGGTTAGGATAGGCTAGTTTAGGTCATGTTAGGTTAGGTTAGGTTAGCAGGATATTTTAAAATTATTTCTACATTGATGAAAAGTTTAAGTTCCTTGGCCCATTTTATCATTGACTCCTAAGGTGGGATACTGACGCAACCCCGCAATACAACCATTGACTCCTAAGGTGGGATACTGATGCAACCCCCGCAATACAGGAGCAGACCCCGCAACACAAGGTAGGATGCGGGAGGATGACAATGAATGAATGTTAGTGACCAAGATCACTAAAAGTGAATGTTAGTGACCAACCCACCCACATACCACCCGTGTCATCACGAAGAAAACTATTAATGCGCTCCTTTGCGTGTCATTATAACATCGCAAAAATCGTATAAGAAGTTCTTCCAAAAGGATGATGTCTTGCGAGAACGAGACCTAGACCTACCAGCTGTCAGAGAGTTCTGACGAAACATGTATTATGTGTAAGATGTGATTAAAAATTATCTTTTTTGTTAGACCCCACGAGTTTTAGCAATAAAGAGATGTATGGTAAATACATAAGACCGAGACCGAGACCTAGACCGAGACCGAGACCGAGACCGAGACCGAGACCGAGACCGAGACCGAGACCGAGACCGAGACCGAGACCGAGACCGAGACCGAGACCGAGACCGAGACCGAGACCGAGACCGAGACCGAGACCGAGACCGAGACCGAGACCGAGACCGAGACCGAGACCGAGACCGAGACCGAGACCTAGAGCTAGACCAAGACCACAAGTTTTACCTTAACTTTATAAATAATTGATGTATGTCAAATATAGTTAGTTGCTTCTCGTCTTTGATGCTGCGAAGGCGAGGTTACGAAATGAGTGACGAGAACATTTCTGATCAAAGTAATGATGATGTATGCGCCCAATCGAAACTGTCAAACAGTAAATATGATGATTTTTTTGAGTTATTTGATGGATGTGAGCAACCTTATGGTATATGCAAACTTTGCAGAAAGTCAAAGCATAAGAAAGTTGAAATAAAAATGAAAGATCATAATACTACAGGTCTGAAGAAGCATTTGATAAGTGTACATAAACTCTTCCCACGAGTACAAGATAAACATATAACGTCAGACAATGTGATATATGACAATTCTATAAGAAAAAAATATTTAACATTAAGAAAACCCGAGCTTCCGTCGAAACATGAGATTAGCAATATTGTAAATCCGATAACCTGCCCCTTGGAAGAAATCGTGAACTTGAATAAAGACAAAAATCAGCATCTATCGCGGGATCCAGAAATGGAATATGGATCATATCAGCCCTCTGATCAAATTCCTCCGAAGCATTATAAATATATGCTAGAAAAATTATACGGGCGAGTGTCTGCACCTTACATCCAGAAACTCGTTGAGCTTAAACCGAGAAATATTAATGACGTTTATGGAATAAAATGGAATCCTGATAGGCAGGTATTCACCATTGGTAAATCTCCCGTCACCATTAAAAACGATAACATTTATATTGGTAACGAGGGGTA